>CM067350.1:57141733-57649545 GCA_034190875.2 Urechis unicinctus | reverse complement strand
TACAGGTCAAAGAATATTCAAGTATGCATGAAGAATTAGTGAAGATGCTGCATTTGAATTCTACAATATGAATAAACAGCAAAACATTAATGCTGAAACGATAATCGCAGCACAAGCTAATGACGGGGTTGTATAATGAAGGTACTACTCGGATCGAGGAATAATTCACGTGTTAGATAATGCGTTGAATATATTTCATATATTGTTGTCTATAATAATGCCATTGCACGACCTATTACGGTCATAAATTGGGGTTTGGGGATAAATTACGTTTATTTGTATTGTCATATTCCACTGTTCTGACACAAACATGACCTGTATAAATACTGATGTTCAGTAGAACGTACGTCATTTTTACATAACCCATACCTATAGACTCGCATATATCGTATAATGACCATTGCTTTAAGTTGAGTGTGTTAAAACAATGACTGGGAACGCCTTTTTCTCATAACCAATCAAAGCAAGTTTTTTTTCCTGTTTTTCTCTATGTATATAAGTGAATTTGAATGGTTATTTAATGTTGCTATGATGTTGATCTAGATTACGTCAGTCCTAATTATATCTCCAGATGGGCAGGCACAGCCGCTTTCATTGGCATTCTCATTTGTCTAAAGGTTGTTTACATAAAGCAGAATATAATTGTATCTGCCAATGTGACTCTGAATTTCCGTATATAACATACATAATGTGGAAATTCCATGGGAAAGTTTTACGTATGTAAGTTGCGTAAATAAAGAGCATAAATTATTATGGAATAAGGGATCGTCGACTACAGCTCTAACAGCCTACACAAAGCATAGGCATGCTGATATATTGTACCTGTAGCCAGTCGCACATACATTTCAGGGTAAAACTTTATCTCATTAACGCACAAAATTTTAAATTTCAGGTAACATGTTCCTGTTAGATTCATTGAGTTCCAACATGACTTGCAATGATATCCAAGCAATCATTACCAATTGTCAAATCAGTAATTCTGTAAAAAAAATTAAAGCTTAAATTTCCAGAAAGCTTTTACGCATTCTACGGAAATGTGGAAACTGACTAAATGTACCACTAAGGATTCCAAGTACGTCGGACAGATTACAAGTGACGTTGCTGTTGTATTAGATTTAGCACTTTAGCAAGTATCACAATGGAACAAATGGACTAGCATAATTTATCACAGACCCAACTATCCTGTCTGTTCTGTACCTTCAACTGCTTCCAGCACTCATTCTCAGAGGTGTTTGCCGAAGAGTATGAGTGCAGTATAGTTTTTAATGTTTAGGTAGTTGTATTCCTTCGATCACGATTAGTAATGACTTAAATGGTGTTGCCAAATCAACATGACTCAGAGGTAGACCACCCACCGCAAGGAGGTTACACAGGCAACTGACCACGGTACTTGTGAAAACGCTCCGACGAGGCAAATAATTGCAATTGAGTGTAGACTTTCATATAGTTTGGCTCAGTAAAAAGCAGTCTTTTGCAATTATACGGGGCTAAGATAATCAGAGGATAATGCATATCGTGAAAGTGAATTCGGAGGACAAAAATAGAATGAAACACTGGGATTTTACGACGTTTGGTCCCGCTACTTTAAGCCACAGGGTTTGGTAATCCCCTTTCTGATGCGCTAATACCTCTAAACCTGATCATCTATGACATGGGCATTCGCAGTCCCCATGACAACAACCAGGTTGCCATACCTTGCAATTAAACCAAAAACCTGCTGGTTGAAATGCGAAGCGGTTAACCACTAAACCTTTAAGATGATTGTATGACAATCAGGCCTGACCATATTGTGATCTCTTTATGATCACCGCACATGTGTTCATGTTGTACATGCTTTCTTCAAGGAGTACCAAACTTGATAAACGGGCAATGGACTTCAGTGAATGGCTGATATGGAAGGATCGTATATCGAAGCAGGGTAGCATATTGTATGTTAGCTTGTGGTGTTGGTCTTCACCTTTTCATTTCAATAATAATTGTACAGGCATATAGCACAATACACCCGTACTGCTTAGCAAACATATTGAGCCATGGCAGCAAAAGCAAAATCATTTACTGTAGAATATGGTAGTGTACATTCAAACTACAACGACCATGAAGTTAGTGTGCTGACAGAACCATAAACATCCAGATTGCTATCAATCGGAAATTGGATATGATTTATACGTTTGTTCTTCTGAACCTGAAGTGGTTTAGTCTCGCCACCTGAAGTTTGCTTGGCCGGCTTTACATATCCGATCTGCAAGCATCGTTGTAAAAACCAGTGGGAAAAATATGCTGCAAACATTCAACACTATTATTAAAGCATATTGTCTGATAATACGCCTCATTGTTAAGCGACATACAGGCTGTCACCAAAGAGTTTGTTGCTCATTCGGATTGGCTCTGCGGTGAGCATGTTTTGCAGGGAGTAGCAACCCTATCGTAAGCTGGTGCCACCGTAAAATCAACATAAGGACGTGGAATAGGAGATCCAACGGCTCGACTTGTGGCTTACGTTGCAGACATGTTGCCTTATCAGGCGCGAGTAAGCCCTCAAGTGTATTTATAAGCTCTTTCGAACCTTAGCGATTCTGTGATTTTCACTTATGTAAAAGCTTAGCACACGGTTTTTCTTCTATATTTGATAGAAGTATTTTGAGACTAACTTGGTTAGAATGCTACAGTAGTGGCAGATGTTGATATTTTGTTGTATTCCTGTGAATTATGTTACTAATGCGTATAAGATACTTCATCCAGAGAAATAGCTGTATTGTTTTCCTATCTGAGCATGTCTCCGCTGTTGAAGTGCAATAGGATAAGTTAGCCAGCAGGACGGTTGGTAGAGACCCTTGCTTTTTACCAAGTATATGATTTATAGGTTCCTTTATTGTTTTGATTACAGCTTACTTTGTGTATTTTTATCACTTGTTGGATATGTGAAGTGTATGATGTCCGCTGCGTCGACTGCCGAGTGGTTCCAAAAACAGGCGATTCGCTCGGTTAATATTGGACGCCGTATGAGATGTAATTACTATTAGTTGCTTTATTGGCTCCTCACGAGAGGCTGACCAGTTTCCCCAAATATAGAACACTAACAAAGCCTCTTACCCCATGTTGACCAAGATGAGTGCAGTGTTATGGAATAAGCAAGTCAAACCAGGTTCTCAACCGAATTGTACTCACACACAAATGACACAGTCATGGAAACGTTATTTATAATGCTCAGTTTATACTTTTCATCTACCCATTTGTGTGTACAATTGTCCTACAGTAACGGAATGCATCGTGTTATTGCAGGCGACAGTTGCTAGAATAATATTGCTGAGATGACATATTCCATTATGGACTTAACATTATGACTTCATGGTATAAATCACATAATCCCCCATTGACTTGGTGCATTTGTATTGGTGTTGTTTATTGTACTGCATATAATGAACAAACAACATGGCAGCCATCACTGATGGTACTGATTTGATAAAAAAACGCTTTGCAACATTCACAGACAATGACTTAATATCACTTTTCTCAGAAATGCTGATGCGATGAATGAAAAACCTCTTAACATGACTAAGCTGGCTATGCTTCCATATGATTTCATACTAATCGAACGTGTTCATATTTTTATACATTCTGCAGTGCCTCTATAGAAGCTAAAGAGATAGAGTCGCATAAATATCATGGGACGAAAATACATTCAGCAGTATGAGAACCTGGATATTGTTTTTGTAGCTAGTGGTTTTGCATTGATGTGTGATCGCACTCATTACGCCAATCTTTCATATATGATTACAAGTCAATCATTCAGCGGAAAAGTGATAATTAGCCTCCTACTTTATTGATAATGTGCTTGTGTTTGCTTTAAACCATGCTGCTTGAATTAAAATAATGATGCAATAGTCTCAATGTAGGGTAACGTTTTGCACTGGCGTCTCTGATGTTAGAGATTCATTAATCTATTGCTAACATTGCTCCTAGCAAAGTTTTAACCAACAACTGAAAGTGAAAACACCTTGTACACATACAGTAAAGCAAAGTAAAGAAATGTATTTGTCTGATATTTATCATCTGTTGCAGGTCGTAATTGGTGACAAATGAACGCCTTTCGCAATTGCAACGACAAAGGAAGTGCAAACATGTTCTTAAATCGCGTCATAAATCCACAGCTCCATGAATGCCATTCCAGATGCAAAGGTATAAAATGTGTTGTATGCTGACAAATAAGTCGAATTATCAGATCACAAACGTTACAAGAGTTATGTTATATAATACTATACTGGTTTCTTTTATGAACCACATCATTGCTTCAAGTTCAACTGCTATTTGTCGGCTATATATTTCAGCTCAAGCTTCATTTTATTGGTAGTGAAATGAGGAACGGGGGCAGTTCGGCCTGATATGCAGCGACCGTGATGACATTGCTGGCGACCGTTTAACATTTTTGTGTTTTTTTTACTACCAGTTTAATGTATTAAAATGCTCATTGCATTGTGAATGAAATGACTGTGCCCTTATCCTACATTATGTGATTGATAAACTTTAGTGAATTTATTTACTGTCAAGTTGAGATACTACAAATGATCAAAAAATGTTTTTGTCGTCGAAATATGCCATTAAGTATCCTTAATTAAAAAAAAATAAAATATATATATATATATATTATTTATATATTTATATATTTATATATATATATTTATATTTATATATATGTATATATATATTATATATATGTATATATATATAAATGTATATATATATATATATAAATATATATATGTATGTATATATATATTTATATATATATATATATATATATATATATATATATATATATTATATTTATATATCTATGATATATATATGTATATTATATATTTATATGTATATATATATATGTATATATATATATGTATATATATATATATATATATGTATATATGTATATATACATATATATGTATATATATATATATATATATATATATATGCTGTATATATATGTAATATATCTATATATCTATAAATATATATCTATATATATGTATATATATATATATATATATATTTATATATATATATATATACGTATATAAACACACACACTTATAAATATACACATATATATGCTATTTATAGATAGCGGCTCGGCGCCCGGAAGCTTGGCATCAAAAACCGAGCGCCTGTGTGTATATATTTATATATGTGTGCGTGTATGTGTGTTTGTGTATATATACCCGCTTTGATTGCACGGGGACATCCAGTGCACACTGTCGCTGAGACAAAAAGACAGTATATACTCGGACCGAGGAGTGCTGGTAACGCGCACTGCCGCTTAGATGTTTTGACATGACCCCTAAGCCAAGTCAATACAAGGCGAAAGCGATGAATGCCGCTGGTCGATTACGTAAGGTTTGGCCTGTTTTGACATGACCCCTTAAAGCCAGCCAAGGTAAGCGATGAATGTCTCTGGTCGATTACGTAAGGTTTGGCCTACTTAGAGACACGAACTGCAGATAGCCTGCTACTAAGCTGCTGCAGTAGAAAGCATTCAAACAAAACGTCCTTTTAACTGTTTTTTGTTACTGTGAATGCTTAAAATACTGTTACAATCATTATCACGAGACCAAGTTCTAATTACTGACAAAATTTCATGTGCGTAAATACAGCCGTTTCAGAGATATCAGCGAGGAGAGAACTCGTAGCAAAAATCGCGATAGGTACTCTAAAATACATGTCATTATACAAAGTACAAAAGATGAAACAAGTATTTTTTTTCGCCTATTCCATGCTACGATAATTGCTTGTTACAACCATATAATTCATATGTTCGTAACTGCAATAGTTACGAACATATGAAGTAGTTACAGAAAATGAGGGAAAAATCGACAAAAAATCGATCCCATAAGCCTCCAACACTGCGCATGCGCGTCAAACTGGATCGGCAGTTGTGTCCCAACTATCGTTGGAAGACATGATAAGGCGTTGTTTCTGCGTGAGCTGATCTTTTTGCTTTTCACCCCAGACGACAGTTAACACGACTGAAGCAATATTTACTTAAGAGACCCGCTGTGTGCGTAACATATGGCACTTCTTGCTATTCATGGTTTAACTGCGCCTGGTGCTCGCCTGTTGCTGGGCTCCCGAGTCTAAAATTCTGCAATCATAATTAAGATACATGTGACGCTGACTAATCTGCAGAAATTGCTTTCATGAATCCATGGTCAGTCATTGTTGGTCTCAATCTTAGTAACTGGCTCATCGATCGGTGTTTGCAGACATTAACGTATCAACCAATAGGTGATGGTTTCGTTCGCAGGTAGTCCATTTAATGAAAACATCATCCTTCATCATCACACAACGATGTTCGACGTCTGGTTATGAGATCTACGGTGCTGTTCTTTATTACCATTATTCGTCACCTTGACGCTCGGCAAAACTGGAAATGTAAGAACGAGGGTCCGTCTGACAGTGGGTTTCAAACTCAAACTCATTTGCATATTTATTGCTACTCTTGTGTCAATCTTATGTGCTCACAATTGAGTTAATCATATGTATATGGCAGCGATATTTAGGCTGTCTGTCATATCATTGATTTAAATAAACGAGGTCGGCATTGTGTTATTTTTTTCGCATTACACAATCACTGGCATTTACGATTCTGGATTGCACTGATCAACAAGCGTCAACATGTCAAATATAGGTCAATTACCAACATAAAAATAAGCCACCAAACCCTACCTTTGGTAGTTAATGTCCATGACTATTCTACATTCATTCCATTAGGTTCAGTATCTAAATAGCAACTGATACTTCAAAATGTACATAGAAACTGCAAATAAGTTAACAAACAATCCACAATACACAATACTGTACAGATAATATATACTCGCCATTGACTGAACTTGCAAGTGGCGATGATGCAGAAACTAGTCTATTACGGTAAATGGATACCTCATAAATAAATAGCTCTTTTGAGAGACTAAAGGATCGACAAAACCCTCGTTTCATCTAGTGTACTGGAATAGTAGCTTACAAAGCCGATCCTTATATACATAGCACTAAGCTTAATTGGACTCATGATTTGTGCATTATGCATGGATGAGTTTGAATAATTGATTTTATTACATAAACATGTGCCCAGGCGCGCAAAAATGGCTTGCGATTGGTATACGTGACAAATGTCATTGCTGTGCCGCTGTATTTAAATGCCGATTGATTGCATGTTCAAGTAAGCAAGCATTTATGCTGTATTTGAATTTTACAATATGAATAAACAGCAAAACGCTAACGCTGAAATAGCATGCATCGCACAAGCTAATATCTGGGCTGCGTGAATGTGTAGTATCACTCAGATCGAGGCGTTAATCCACCGGTTCGATGATGCGATGAACACATTACATATATACCTTTAAATGCGCATACTATCATATGAATTTAAATTTATGGTAACGCACCAGAACAATTCTTGGAAGACAAATATTAAGTTCTGCCAGTCAGAATTCCGCCTTTTTAGCCTTGTATGAATGTTTGTGTTTTAAGAAGCTATCATTTAGGTGATAACTGTATGTCATGTAATCATTGTACTCCATCCGCGCTATTTGCCATTTAGTTGGGTAAGGCCTTGGTTATGAGTTTTAGATATTCAGATGAAATGCTTGTGAGTATCAGTGTTGGTAATGACTATTACAAGGGAATACCTTACTTTCATAACTTCATTTCAATTAAGCCAAACTCTGACAGAGGCAATGTTTAATAATAAGGGTGTGGGACGCAAATATGGGAACATTAAAGGTAGCGTCCTCACCCAATGCAATCATTGTAAAGTCAAGTTGTATTACTCAAAACAAATATATTTGAATGCCAGCGTGAGCACATCTGCATGATTCATGCTAACCGTCGAATGAACAGCACATAACATAAAGTCTGCGCTCGTGTGAAACCTACGCTGCAATAATATGGATGCGTTTGACAAGCTGCTAGAATTTGAGCCACGCGACAAATATGGCGACTCCGATATAGGTCACGAATGAAAGTTGTAGGATGTAGCATACGGGAACATAAGCATATTGATGTTTCGTACCCGTAACCAGTACTGTCCTATGGCCTGCATTTAAATGTTCCAGTGCGTATATAGATATCATTGATACACACAATCTCAAATGTCAAGCAACACGTTCTGTCAGGTTCACTGAGATTCAACAACACTGAATGTGTTATCCATGCAATCATTCCCCCATGCAATCACTAATAATGTTAGGAGGTGAAAGGTTTATTTTCAAAAAGCCTTTTACGAATTGTAGGCTGCAGCGAAATTGGGAATAGTAGACAGCGTGATCTACGCACCTGAACCCACTTATTTGCCACAATGCATTGCATCTTATGCCGCCCGGTGGTTTTTCAGATTTATTTGGCTTTCTCACCAGCTGTGTCGTCAAATAGACTTTGCAAAATGAACACCAAAATGTGAAATGTACATAATTTATACCAATCGATTGAGCCAAAGATAACGTTGCTTTTGATTGAATATGATTATGTGCGGCATGTTTTTCTACCACAAGATATCACAGTCCCTCATCTGTATGGCTTGGATAATGATTCTAGTTTTTACAGCAACAATGGCGTATTTTGTACTTCAAAAACGCACAAATCTTCATGCATCTATTAAAAATGGACACAGGTTGGTTTCCTTGTCAAAGCATTCAAACCATGAAAAACGCGGTCTTCTTTCGATGCCTTGTGGGTAGCATATTCAAATTACAGACTACATTGCGAGTGAAACATTTGTGAAAATAGTTGGAAAGTCGAAGTGGTATAGCTGTTCAATAATTGCAATGACAAAGTCGCAGCGTATATAACGCTTAAGTTTTGTGAAATATGCGTTTTGAATGTATTCTAATGATGAAGCGTCACAATAAAATTAAAATAACCAACTACGTCGGAGTGATTACATTTAGCATTGCTGTTGTATTAGATAAGGCACTTTTGCCGATATCAGAGGCAAAACGAACGGACTTGCAATGTATCACAAAAACAGTCCCAGTATAGCTAGACACAGAGCGTCATCCAATTAAATGGCACGGTTTTGTGCTGCATTGAATCATATCATGCTGGCGCTTGCAGATGGAGTCATTAATAGGCCAGCCAGGTTAATTAAGTAGGGAAACAGTGTATAAGCTTCTGTTAATCAGTTACAGATAGCAACAGACCCCTTTAAGACACACTTGACAGTTTAATATAGCACATTGTGGGTATATCGTGAACATATTTTATAAATGGATATAGGTGCAACATACACATATAAAACACAAACAGTTCCTAAGGGCGATCTCAGCTTCTGTGACAACAGCGCAGCAACACAATGATGAGCGTTTTCATAATAATCACTGATGTTAAGTCTTATCACGCGGTTCTTTCTTCTAATTTGATAAATGCATCATGTTACCAGTTATATTAGAATGTGCCAGTGTTGATAATTTGTTAAATACCTTCAAATAATGTGACATATGCGTTTATGACAGATTAAGCTCGCTGGTACACTCACACACATACAGTAGCTGGTATCAACAATATTTGACCCTTATCCACTATATATAAGGGACTTAAAAAAATCAAGGGTTATACACGCAGCAGGAACGCCGTCATATAGCGTTTACAGTAAGGGTATGGAACGGTGAATGGTTAATAACTATAATAACTCAGTAAGTTTCAGAATAAAGGTACCCTAGTTTGTTGGTGCCCATTGTATCAGAAAGTAGGTCTACTGAGGGCAATCAGAAAATAAAGATATCAACTTTATCAGCACTTCCCAGCGTTCACCTCGTTTACCAAAAAAAAGTAGGACATGTTTGAAGGGCAACCAGGTTATCGAACCATCTGCTCAACAGCAAAACAAATATATACATATATATAATATATATATATAGATATATATATATAGAGAGAGATATATAGATATATATATATATATATATATATATATATATATATATATATATATATATATATAGATATATATATAGAGAGATATATCTATATATATATATATATATATATATATATTATATCTATATATATATATATATATATATATTTATATATATATATCTCTATATATATATAATACTATATATATATCTCTATATATATATATATATATATATATATATATGATATCTATATATCTATATATATATATATATATATATATATATATGCATATATATATATATATATATATATATATATATCTATATATATATCTCTATATATATATATATATATATATACATATCTCTCTATATATATATATATCTATATATCTCTCTATATATATATATATATATATACATAGTTAATCCGATGAGTATAGACATGCACGACTTGCAGCACAATCACCGATTGCAATCATGCGATGGCCCCCAAGACCTACTAAAGATTGTGAATGGCGATCCATTCCGTCACAATACAGTCAATGTAGGCAATGTGAGGCTATATTGCAGCTATTCATGTCATGATGAACAATACACAAGGCATCAATGTTTATAGCAGCATTATTTGAGCCGCAGATGCGCACACGACTTGTGCTGATTCGTAATATAATGGCTGGCAATATAACACGACCAGGGCGATGGATTTCGTGCTATGTTGTATACATGCTGAAGTCCAATTCATGGCAAATGGGAGGTATACTCTATTATGTGCCCAGAAGTATCGTCTGTTTTGCCTTAGTCTATTGTAAATGTTAAATTTAGATATTGAGAAAAAGCCTTTAGTTCTTTGTGTTGATTCCTACATGGCCTATACCAGAGACACCAGACCCTTTGCCATGCCTCGAATGACAAAAAATGCATTTTGTGTTAACGGATGTGGCACCCTACCCATCAACCGACACAAACATTATTGATATGGGCGAAAATGAAGACAAAAAACACCTTTAAAGTATCCCCAGTATCGTCACTGGACACTGGAGAAACAGTTCACCCAATAAAATCTAAATTATTATCAACCACAAAATACCACACATGAATATTTACTTGATATTACCGACAGGCTTAAATGATCGTTCAAATCATGCCTAATGTAAAAATATCCGTAGCACCCAAGATACACGCTATGTGATAGGCTGATAACGATGTTGATGACAAATAGGATTGATTGATGTATCCAAGAAACATCCATAACAGACCATACATTTGGTGGCTAAGTATCGCTCATTCCGCCCAATCAGATGTAAATGGTCGTCAAAATGATCAGGTAAATTTCTCATACCGAGGGAGCTCACTAAGTCTTATCAAGCGATTAGGTCCAGTCATTCAAAATATCAAGCAGTCTAAATATTATCAGCCTGAGACGTTTTCAAAACATTTACTGTTAAAAGAACCTGCCAGTGCAAATGGCGGCTCGTGAGAATACGTCATTGATTCATGCGGAAATCACTATGGTTTATATAGTTACATATCCTTACAATTTTATTACATCCATTTAAAAAGTAGTGAAATCATGCAAACTGTTATCACTTAAAAGGTTAGAGATCATGAAAATCAAATAAATATTCCAGGAATAAATTTGATAGATATATAAAATTTGTAGTATGTCAATCATTCAAAGGTAATATGATGAATGTACTATTTTCACAATGTGTTGGTGTTTGTCTTAAACCATGTTGTCTGAGTCGTGATCCAACTGCCTTACATGACCTTGCAGCTATATGCAGTACCGCTATGCACGGGTGCCTGTCAGGCAGGATATTCACTTATCCCCTGACAACAGTAACTAGGCAAAAGACGTGAAGTCATGTTTTATTATCTCTGTACCCCACTAATGCTAGTACAGACAGGTTTAACAAATGTGGAAAAATTCCGCATCTGTCTCGGCTGTCTCGACTCTGGGGGATTTGTGTGCGTTCTACTTATGTGATATATATTTTGGTTTGTTCAATATCATAAGTAGGATGTAAGTTTCTTGATTTATACGCAGGTCATAAGATGTCGATTACATACCCTGCAGTGCTTTGATATCAGTTGTAGCGCTGCCAACTCGGTAGATTCAAATTGTTCAACATTACTGCAGTCGTACGTAAGAATCACCAATGCATGGGATTGATTGCGACTAGGTCAGTCTTCTGAGTACATCTGTATTGCGTCATAATGCCTCTGCTGTGGCAGTTTTATCAGTGCTCCTCCAAACCACAACATCACATGGATAATCTTCTAACTGTGCACCTAATGACAGTATTGTATACAGGTCGCACTTACACCTGCTGTGTTAAGCTTCAACTGACTAAGCTTTGGTCAGCATTCTTATCAAGACCATTAGGAAAACTACAAGACTGCATTAGTTATTTGTACTAGCATGCGTGTGCCGCATATAAGACGCCCATTAAATTTGTATATTACATATTTATGATGTGTGAGAAGTAGCTTAACGGTCACAAATCAATCGTGTAATGTTAGATATGTATGCTGTGGTTTCTGTCATCAACAGTTTATTGCTTCCAGTTCGTGCCTTTTATAGTTTAATTGATCACTTTTTATCGGTGGTTATGGTAGCAAATAGCCTACTTAATAGTCGTATTCACATCGGAAGAATAAACGACTCTCTTTACTGCTGTGTGGCACATATAAATGTCATTTCAAGTTACTTTTCATGGGTAGAGGAATGGTATTCAGGGCGGTTCGGCCTGATAAGCAGAGAGCTTGATGCTATTACTGGCGGTTTTACCATGTTTCGCGGTATATCTCCAACAGAATCTTGCTTTAAACCCCACATTGTATAGGTGGATAAAAGTACTATGTTCTGTATCTGCCACTATCTTACATAACGCGATCCATAAACTACTGTGAATACATTAACTGTGGAGTAATAAATAGTAGCAAGAGACTCAAGTCTCTGAAAGATGCTATAAAATCTCGCCATTAAAGTACTGCATCCATAAGTTGGCAGATTTATTTCCACTCTGGTGATAACCTTAAGAGTTTACAGTGGATTAAACATTGGGTATAATACTCCTATATCTAGGCTTTTTATTCAATCATTGTCATTAGACAATCTCTTGCCTGTGAGATTCTTGAATGCCGAGAAGCATTTGCGTCAACTTGTTATTTAGGTTCAGCTCTTCCATGGACGCAAGTACAGTGACGATCGAATAAGGGGAAAAGTGTCGTTACGGGGGCCCTATCTTGAGAACGATATTTTGATATTTGCTGTTTAAGAGTCCATGTTCATTCATATAGATTCAGTATTTCAACGATTGATCTTAACAGGCTAGTAATTGCAATGCATAAAGCATAAAATGCTTCAATGCACAACTGCAATACAGCAATAATTTTCGCCATTGGGAGTCGGCGACGGTTTGAAACTACCCAATAACGGCGAATAGCGATGAACATGACATGGGGAGTATGCATGGTCCACAACGAGCGTCGCTGCATATCTGCAACAGAATCGTAGCTAACAGGGCCAGTCCCAATAGACATAGATATGTAAGGTTATCAGGAACTATTCCAATGGTAATACCATGAGACAATGGTATCGAACTTGTATATACAAGTGGTAAAACTATTAATTAGTTTTGCATTAAATTGGAATTTAGGCTGACACCGAATTTGACCTATATATATGAGTCAATGTTGAAAATTCAATTCGACTCTTACCGTCCTACCGTATTAACCAGTATGTTGCTCTACGTATAAATACGGTCGTTCCGTATCCGTGACGGTTGACTTATCTATTGAATTTAGCCTAGCCAGCAATCCCAAATCTTTTTCTAAAACATGCTTATCTTTGTCAAGAAACGTTTGTTTTTACCAAGCACAACATAACGGTGAGCGAGACGAATCTTGTTGTTGCGTCTTAATGATTTGAACTGTGACGAAAATTAGGGCAAAAATTTATACAATTCTTTCTAAGAATGATATGTTTGTGTTTGTTGTCAGTAAATATAATCCAAGCTCACCAAGGGCAGTGGCTCTGAGTCACGATGATACTTGTCAAACGCAGACGGCAATGACATGCCTCAAGAAATGAAGCCACATTACCACAGTTAGCAAGCTGCAATCCTGGATAAAGAAATTTAATCACGATTAGGTGAAATGTCTCTATTTTGCAAATCACGAACTTACTCCCAAATTATCAACACAGCTATAGATACTTTAAAATATTTTTAATACAATGTCGCACATTATATATTCAGCGGTTTATTTATTTAATGTGTATGTCACAGTCGATTAATATTTGAGTTTCACATAATTTCTCATCTAATGACTGCGGTGTCATAAAATATGTAACTGAAATGTCACCACTATTATGGAGACATTTGGCCTGCCATAAATAATTGCCGAATTGCATTTTATCACAAATATGTTATGAATTATATGATATTGATCTGCAAAATAGTGTTGCAATCATTCATTAATCCATATTGTGAAGTCTGCAGTGTGGGATTTCTTTCGATGTAATAACACTGGGCTAATGTCTAATGTTAATGCAATCACTTCTATGGTTTATGTGGCATGAGGTAAGTGCACCGAGCGATAGCTCGTGTTTGTGCTTCTGAGCCAGATTTGTGACCGATTCAAAATATGTTAGTGCTTAGATCTTGATATTTGATCCACTAATGCACCCACTTCAGCTCTATGCCAACTCCCTTAAAAACAATGTCACTGTTTCCGTTGATCGTCTGCTATACTGAATAATAGTTTTACTGGTCAAACGTTTGTCTTAGATCGAAGGTTTGTAACTCTTATGTGAGTGTTGCTTTGATGATGTGAAAACAGTCGGGAAGTAGAGATACTAATGGGACAAAGGCATAATTTAATGATAAATACTTTGATGTGTATTTACTGTCATTCAGGTATTCGCTGTTGAGGAAGCCTCTGTCATAGTTCTGTCAAGTGTCAAATTGGCGTGACGTTTTGTCACGGAAGCCACCCTTACATATTAAACAGCATAACTAAACTCTAATTTATATATGAACTAAGGATTCTTGCCTGTTAAATAGGAGAGCCACGGTTTGATCAATGATATGAACGATCTACTTTTACTATTACATTTGTGCGATCCTATTTTAAAGTGAATCAAAAAGAGGCATGAGGCAGAGATAAGAGATAAAAGTCAGAAGAATGAAGAGCTAGAATAATTGTTTTCGAAAGGAATTGGAATATTGGGGGCCAAATCCGGATGATAATACGTTCGGTGACATATTAAAATAAAAAGTAAATTCTTATTTTTCTTCTTGGTGGCGACGTCTAGGTTTAAATACATGTAATAAGTACATTTATAACATTATTGTGCTCATTATGGCGAAATTGGCGTGTTAGAGCCAATTATCAATCTTCCTGTATCTTATCAACAGTTTGTCATATAAACAGTAATAATTGACTGTACCATATCGTTTGCAGAGCTGTTTTCAAATCCAGGAAACCTGCTAAAACACTACCCATTTGCGTGATCTCGTAAGTAATGTGAGACGGGAGTTTTCAAAGACGGTTGATGTGGGTATGTGTACACCCAGATAACTGCAGGTAATAGCGATTGTTATTGAAGATAGACATTTCAATTGTAGCAGGTAATGGATTTATGGAAAATAGAATATGCTAACTAAATGCACCACTACAATACAGTGGCGATATTTGACGAAGATGAAACAATACATTTAGTATCCCCTAAACAAAGAATCGTTAGAAACCTTGGGGTCCGGTACATATATATTCTACCTTTTGTGGATTGCGTATTCACAGATTAGCCTCTAACGCTCTTGACGAAGTCACTGCATGTTAAAGGATGCATTCACCATTTACTAACCCCAGTGGTCGTATAGTTAACGCTACACGATGCCACGACAGAGAGGTATACATACTATTACCTTTTGCCCTGGTTTGCCACTTAGGCGTGCTATGCATTATTAAGCACGGAGCTCTAGCACCTGAAATTGTCTTTTTGGGAGATAGGGCGTGGCACGTTATATGATAACCGGTGGAATCATTCACATGGCAGCTCTTCTGGGCTTATTAACCAGGTTTTTAGTTTCCTAGAATAGCATGGCATTGCCGCGTGGTTCACTGTGCAATAATATTTCATGCCAAGAAACATACCTTCACTACCTAGGTCAACGTTTTTGTAAATTATAATGATATCTACCAGATTGATTAGGTTGTTTCACCGACGAGGATCCGCATCATTAATAGGGGTAAAGTATGACTTGTGCAGCAGTTATCAACAAGGATTTTCATCAATAAATGAATGTATGGCCTCCTTCACATTCAGAATTGCACACTTTGTGGACCTTCAGTGTAAACATCCGTGGTTCATTTACTGGTTGGTAGAATGTGTTCATTCTCGCATCTTTTACGAGCAGTTTTGCATGAAACCATTTCCTAAATATTACTAATAATGCTTACATAACTGATTCTTTGAAAACAAATGATTAATCATTTTGCTCAAAATACCATCAGCTTAGCCAAGTATACATGAAAGTGTTTTATAACCTATAATTCCAGAGCATGGGGCTAGCAAGTGTTTGACTACTTTTTGAGGGAGTGCCTGCTGCGGTCATGACACTTTCAACCACGATCCCTGGTTCAAGGCTAGAAGGCTATAATCAGGTAACAAAAGGATTTCGTTAAGCCAAATCAAAGCAAATACAGTTGTTAGTCCGAGCAATTCACATAAATAACAAGCGAATTAGAAAACACGTATTCATAAATACAAATTGTATAAAACACAAATTGATGAATACATCATATATAACCAATTTAGCTAATAATTGCACAAATTCACCTCCCACGCCATATTGCATTGGGTCAAGATAAAGATGTAGGTGGTGATCACTAGTTTGATGCATCAAAGATGGAATGCACATGAGTAAACGTGTTGGTAATACCTGCTATTTGATAACATCAGCGAATACTTTGCAAATACGCTATGGTCAAATAACTTGGATGCTTGTCAAGATAACGTCATCATCCAAGATGTCTCAATCGTAGTTAAGACTGCATATTCATGAAGAGGGTCATTATCTTTCTCATTTGTTTGACGGTTATTTCCCAAAGCAGCACATATATTCATATATGCAAATATGACTCACAACGGTGTTTCCTAGTATGCTTACATATTGTGATACTCCACTGGGGAGTATTTTGAACATGAGGTGCCACCATAACATTAGTTAATCAGTAAGGAGTCAGAGGTCCCTCGACTTTAACTCAACCAGCATACTAAGAGCAGTTTTAGCATGCTTATATCATGTGCCCATAACATTAGGTCAAGTGATAGAAACCCGTGGCTGAGTGTTTTTTTTATATTGATAACGGACTTTCAGCCACAGTATAAAATAAAATGAAGGGTACGAAAGACATCGGGCAGTGATTTTTCACTATCGATGCGGAAGCTAAAGTATTTGCTATTCTAAAGGCATATACAGAACCTGAACTTTTGGGAACTTAGCATGTTTATACATAAGAAACGGTTATCTTTGTTTTCCTTGTGGTTAGTACATACGCTACATACACAAGACGTTCTTAGCCCTCTTCGTTTTAAATTATATGAGCATTTTATGGGTGTATGACCTAAAAGAGCAAACAACCAGCCGAACAACGCACCACATGCAATTATTACCACATATATGTGTTGTTTGTGAATTGACACATTGTTCATAACATTTATGATCATAAATATGTGATAACCTCGTTATGACTGTGTTTAATCTTGTAACGATAGCGTGTTAAGATAGATGCGTCGTTGCATCAAAGATAACAGATTCAACAATCCAACATTGTGTATTTTTTGGCTCACAATGTATTAGTAAATATCAATATGAAAATATATCAGTCTATCAGACGATAATGTTCACTGAAAACCATTGTTTGTACGAATAATGCATTTCCATTTGTCTAACAAACGGTGGACCAGTTTCATTTTAGTTTCTGTGCTTCGCAATAATATTTTTCTATAAAAAATCATGCCAAATATGGTAATATGAATAGGTGTCTAAAAGCATGGCACTACTTTTGAAAAACCCCAAAATAGTCTGTCTAGATAATTAAACTAAGCTCACATTTCAATATATGTTGCCACTGAGATAGATGTGTTGGAATTGTTCGCAGTGGTTTTGTAACCAGCTTGATCGCTGTCCATCTAAAGCATCTTTGATGTAATGTTACTCTGCTAACAAACTGGTTTAGCATCAATGAGACAAGTCATTGAGTGGCGTACATATACTATCCTTTGTCACTATCAATTATGTAACCTATCGTAATACGAAACTTATTGGTTGCATATCCATAGGAGATTGCATAATCAAGCCTTGGCACGAAGAATATCAATGATTCCTGCAGCCAGAATGTCATTTGTTTGATTTGTTGACCACTCTAATATGGGTAATTTGGCAATGCGATTTTCCTTGATATCACCGTAAAGTTTTACAACGTGTGCCCCTACGATTTGTACAATACTTGCACCCATCTCACGTGTTAATATTTCGGAAAACTGACTCCATCCTGAATGTTTTTGGTCCGCAAAGTAGTCCTGGTCATTATGGTAATATGGGGAAAAGGATTTTTGCAGATCGGTTGAACCGAATATACGGGCAGCGCAACACACGCAGCAAGTGATTTATGAGCAAAAGGTCTACCGAAAGGCATGTATTACGTTGTCCGATGTGCAAACCCGCAAGGCTCATTTGGACATGATAAAGGTGGACATGATATCTAAGGATCTGCCTCTCTGCCAACGGTCATTGTTATCTGTTTCTCCAGCCATCCAAACCATAAGTAGTAGAGCCATAAACGGTATATATTTGCTACTTTACCGTGCCATGGATTCCACGAATCCTCAGTATAAGCGTTCATCAACTATGTTGGGCGCGCCGACAATGTTAGCATACACTGCAATAACAGTTAGAGACCGTCCTTCGGTTTATCATTGTATGCGACATTATTGCCCATGGAGATCTTGTAATTTTATTTTATGTGGCATGCTGTCGACAAGACAATTGTAGTTCACGAAGTGCACTTGCCACGCCTTGTTTGGAGTCCAGACGGTGCGAATATTCATTAGTGACAAACAAAATTGCACCGGATATGATCACCGATCAAGAATTCTGTAAAACAAACAGGAACTTACAAATGTGTTGGTATAACGTTAAGTGATAGAAACCTGTGGCTGAGTGGTTATTTTTTTTATATTGATAACGGACTTTCAGCCACAGTATAAAATAAAATGAAGGGTACGAAAGACATCGGGCAGTGATTTTTCACTAACGATGCGGAAGCTAACGTATTTGCTAGACTAATATCGAGCCTTCTTCATATTACAGATCAGTAGGCATTGTACCGCTGCCCAATATGGACGGCATTTAACGCTGCATTAAAATCCGCCTTCTATGTTATCACAGGAATACTCCGTTGCCCCATTGTGTATATAGGTCGCAACATTATTTCAGCAAATATTGCTGACGAGACTTGCACTGCAGATGCGTGTTAGCTTATGTGAAACACAGTTAAGTTTTCTATCAATATGACGGAAATCATCAACCATCATGCTATGGATATTGCCTGATATAATTAAGGGGGCAATTCCGACAGATTGCATATAATGTAACAGGGCTATGAAAAGGCTACGTAAAATCTTAACCTCCAGATTATTGTGATCGGCTTATGTAAATCTATGAACAAATACCACACATCATAGCATAAAGCACCTACAGACCACCATGAAACAATGTGCATTAATCAATCTACTGAGGATAAGTGCACGGGGATTAAAAAATACAACCTAATAATGCAATGTGTGTTGGCACCTTATATGGTTATTGATTGCAACCCGGTACTGCTGGTCATAAAGATGGTGGTGGGCACTAGCTGTAGTTGCGATGCTGCCCGAGCTCACAATGTACACCATTGATATGTTTGCAGGCCATGCGCCGATGCAGCAAGTAACATTTCATTCAACTTCTGTGCAAATGTGCAGTTCGCAATTGGTATTTGGCAACCAATAGCAGATAAGAACTTGCATCACTATATTTGTGCAACTGGGATTTATATCATGTTGTGTGATCAATTGCAGTGCTACGCTTCTCAGACGATCCACTCATTAGATCATGCACTCCACTTCACATGGCGTTAGAGCAATTCATATTTACACGCCGTCTTAATGATTTTCAAAGTCGTATAAATCAGATATATTTACTAAAACGAAGTAGGAGTTAAGGAGGCTGAATTATGCATCCTTCCATGCAAGGTTTTTACTCTATGAAGAAGCAATCTCAAAGTGGTCCAGTCAAATTTGCATGACCAATGAAGCTCTTTCAGAGGTTTTATAACAACGCATCTCTTGAGCGACGAGCCTTCTAATTGATGGTATTTGAAATGGGCGAAGTAAGTAACTGAGAATATGACCAAGGTATATATATTGAAATACATCTTCCACTATTAGAAACCGATTACGATTTTGCATTGTGTTCACCATTTGAACATATATACGATAGGCAGAAAGCTGGCCTAACTGCTACTCGGCACTCTATCTTGATTGATTGTATTTCTATAAATGGCTCATAAACAAGCCCGCTTACTTAGAACATCAATGATGGATGTCACTAATTATGAAAGCTCGGGTCTATTTATCATTGTAAAGAAGCCCTTTTGAAGATCCTTTCTGTGTCAATTTAGATCGGGGTAATCGATAATAATGCTTATACATGCACTCTGTCATCGTTGCCTGCTTTGCTGCGTCCACATAGAAAATGTTGACTTATATGGGCAAGCGATATGTGCCCAAACATGGAGAAGGAGATCTAATTTGAGACATGGGAACATGGGTGCCACAAGTTGAGTGCTGAACGCAATCCGATGACTCTTTGTGTGTTTGGCATATGTGCTATTCATTTTTCCATTCAGTCTTCATCATAATATGAAACAATTTGGTTTTATTTTCTAGCAAAACCACGTGATTGTTATTAATACACGTGATTACCTACACAGCGGTGCGAATTATTGAGCATTCCATCGTTATTCATATCCTTCATTATACAGCGCACCGTATAAATATCGACGAGGCTACAGTAACAGTGTTTCTCATCCAAGATACATTTCGGTAACTACCACCGATTCACTATCTAATTATTGGTTGAATGTAATAAAGTAGTTTGAGTACGATGACTGTCTTTTATTTGGCAGCTGCGCAACACCTAATGTGGCATCGAATCAATCACCCTAAAGGAGTCACTATAGTTATGTGCTTGTGTACACAGCTCTCATAAGCTAATTATTAACATCTGCAATGCAGCATGGCCCGAGCATGACTGTGCAAAGGATGCTATTTTTACACCCTGTCTTAAGTAATGGAATAAATTTGTTTATGTTTTGAAGTAGGCAATAAACCCTTAGCAACGATTGCATTCCCATGAAACATACTTTCAAAGTTATTAAACAATTTTATCACTCGAAATGTCCAATGGTGACATCAGGCATCCTGATGTGGGTCGCTAGCTTATGCCTAGTTCACCGTTTTAACACATTCAAGATATACATAATTTAACTAATGGCATAGGCGGTTACTCCAAATGATATGGCTGTTTAACAAAGTTATGTTATTTTGGTCTGGACACAGTCAATGACTGTCAGAGCAGAGATCAAATGTGAGTAATCATAGAAGTTTAACCAAATGACTTTTTCAGGCGACGTTAAACGCAGAGGTTTTGTACATATTCTTTAATTAATCATGCTTCTTACAAAGCGGTATAATTATCAGTGAATACTCGGGTTATAATCGGTGCGTGCACAGAACTAGCAATAACTGCTGATACGCTTTTTTTCGAATTGCGTTCCGTGGAGTTCCTGTAGTGTATGGGTCTGTCATCCGTGTAGACTCATGCACAGAACTATGAAGTAATCAGTTCCTTTTACCACCAGAGTATTATCACAGCAGTAGCATGTTTCTGGGAGTCTTCACGTACGTCTCTTTCGTTTTGCATAATGCTTAAATTTGACATCACAAAAATACAGTACCAGCTGTTGGGGTTCCATGTTTACCTGATCATTGCAACGGATTGACAATGCAGCTATATAGCCGTGTATATTTGGGATTAAGATGAGACACAATTAACGATGGATTATATCATTTTTTTCCTGCTCAAGATATACACACTGCAAACTTACACACACACACATACGCACACGCGCGCGCACGCGCACACACACAATAGATATCTTTATTCGTGTTATGCATATGTGAAAAACTGCACAATATCACGCCGTGTTTATAGCTTCAAGCGGATAGACGTCAACTGACTTTAAAGGTATTATGGCATTTGTAGTTTTTGGACAAATGTGAACGAAAGTGATTTGTAATGGACTAAGAATGTTTGTCACATGATTGTCAAACGTTGCATATAGGTATGTACTGTGGGTTTTTTTGTAGAACAGGTTTACCCAGGACATGTGCCTTTTCTTCAAATTACTGGAATTCCCTGGTGGCCAATGGAGAAGTGCACAAAGCGCAAGTCGATGATGAATTTGCAGATAAACTATGGAAAAAATGACCTTCCCAAAACCCGAATGACAGACCCTGCAAGTGTATTCTTGTCCGGTATTCCTTTGACGATCATCAATAAACCTACAGACACGAAAGACCTCTCTGAATACCAATGAGGCGAACAAATCACTCTAAGCGAGTGGACTTGATAGTTAGAGATCTAGGTTCATGTCTGATCTGCTGTAAGTTGTGCATTAGCATATACAGCTTCTCTAGTTCGATTTTATCTCTATGCGCTTTATACTAAATTACGAGCGGTCTTACCGGCTGTATACTTAGATAGCAGCATCTGGGCGATGTTACAAAGATACAAATGTGAATGTAATTTGTAGGATCAACAGGATCCCAATATGTTAACTTCAACTCTGTTTTGCTTTCAATACCAAAACTAATAATCCTTTCCGTTGCATTACTACAACAAAACGGAGCCTGACACACACAGCTCAAGCGCAAAACGCTGGAAGGGTCCATGAAGAGAGCTGTTCGTTTTTCTGAATGAGACCACCTTGGACTATGTTACTTTTGTATAACCATTACTTTAGCAATGAAATCAGTATATCTAAATGCTGCATAATGTTATCTCTTCGGCTTGGCATTTTATAACAAACAATGAGCAAGATTTCCGAGCATCAACTTCCCCTTGTCCTCACAACAGCAAACAAGCGCTTTCTGTCATGGATACCTGTATGTTGAAAAGTGTTTTCTGTATCCCATTCACGTGGATTGGTCTGATATTTTCCTTTTCATCAATAGCTATTTGATATTTGGCGTGATTAAACTACAAATTGTGAATAAATAAGAGCGGATCGTTGGTATTCTGATTGTATTATCCCTTATTAGATCTATGTGTCTTATCTAGCGTTTGTAGGTTTATCCTTGTTATCCAAAATATGAATTCGGCATATTTTCGACACATAGTTCTGTGTAAGTTGTGATTAGTACATACACAACCACTGCTTGGAGTATTTATGGATTTGAATATGTGCGGTGCGTAAATGGCGCCAACTGCTAGGAGAGCATAGGGTGCACCTTGGTGAGCTCCAAATGAATATGTTTGATTACCAGATTATTATGCTGTGAATAGGACAGTTCGGATTAATGATTCACTTAGTTTAGGCACCATAATGTGTGGCACCACGAATCGTTACATTGTGATATTCTGATAACTATTTACTGTGTTGTTAGTTCCGATTGAAGGTATCCGTTAATTGATTACTCACAACTTTCGAGGATGAGTAAAAAGGGTGATCCTTTGTAGATTAAGGAATATTATTAAGTAAGGTCATTTGAATGGGTCATTTGTATGTGTTTCACGCTTCGCCTGTGAAACGCAATTGACACATTCGTGATTCAATTGAACACTATGTTTTCGAGCGAACCTATGATTGCTGATTACACTAGCACACCGGTCCTGTGGGTTATCTGTCAATTGACGGGAATGTTATGATATATTTGGCTGGGATCTAAACAAAGAGTTTATAGCTTCGCTTAGGGAGCTCACTCGAGGCTTCCGCACGAGGAAATATGTGAAGACGCCACCTGTTAGCCGAAGCGTTATTGTCTAGGCGAATCAGTCAGATGACTCTTATCTTTAACAGCCGCTGAGCCTCGAGACGTTGGATCAACAGTCCCATTTGCTTTTGTGGATTTCATGGTATCGTCGCCTGATGCCGGGGGTGTCTTTCGAGTAATTTCAAAATCGTCACGCAGCTCAGCGTAGCTATAAACTCTTCGCTCGAAAACTTCACATCCCCCTGACATACCATTAATGTTTATGTCAACCCCAGGTCAGTTCCCTCGCTTCAGGCATTAATTGACAATCTAAAACTACGATCCATAGGCGGACATAGTGCGAACATGAAAGATCGAGGATCGTAAACTGCGCGGACGCTGTTAGAGGAAAACTGTATTCCTACATTTATCAAGTTGACATTTATTTAGTAGAGTACTTGCTGTTTTCGCTATTCATAAATCTATTGTGCAGGCTCTGTGAAAAAAATTCCCGCTCTCAACAATCGTAGTGACGTCAGCCCAGTATTCCCTTGTGCTTTTGTTTGTGTCACAGTGGCGCCACCTTACGATTGAAATGTATTATAATTAGGGAAGCTATCACCGCAGAGCCACTCGAAGTGAGCCTCTTGGCGTAGCTATAAACTGTTTGCTCTAAAGACTAACGTAAAATCAGTTGTAAAAAGGTATCCGTTAATTGATTACTCACAACTTTTGAACTATGCGAAAAAAGGGTGATTCTATGTAGATAAGGAAGAATATAAAGTTAGGTAATTTCAATGGGTCATTTGTATGTGTTCCACGATTTGCATGTGAAACTCATTTTACACATTCTTGATACAACTGAACAATATGTTTTCGAGCGAACCTATGATTGCTGATTACGCTAGCATTTTTAAAATAGGCGCATCTAGAATAGTCTGTTGACATACATGTAGTTAGACTGCCCACCAACCAACCAGCATGACTTGAAATGCCGCAAGCTACTATATATTGAACCAACAACAGGTGCAACGTTGATAAGGCAGTGGCCATATTGAGAAGTTCGTACTGGAATTTCGGCATCCTGATCCACGCCTTCTCCTCGATGTTCTATAACAATCTAGAAGAGAGATAGATGATCTTACAACGGTGCAATAATCCCAGAGTTTTAATTCCCATAGACTTCAAGATTGATTCACAGACTGCCTGCCGTTGTGATAACATTGAAACTTGTGCCAAGTATGATTCGCAACCTGTTTAAAATCTAGTAAAAGTTTATAATATTTTCCATATCGCGATTAATTAACCTGCAGTTGTGGTCACCATCTCTCACACTAGCTCGACCATAAGGCGCATTTCAGTTATGTTTTCACATGAGAAACTAAAGAAATACCAAGTGTTGATGCCATGTTTCCTTTCCATTTTGCCGAAAATGCAATTTGTATTGTCATTAAGCTACAAAATACCATAGTTGTACGCCAACATAGCCAACGCAGACACATAATAGAGCAACATTCCCAGTTCGACAACCACATACGTGAATACGCCCCTAAGCTGTTGAAGCACCAGGGCTATATTGAAAGCAGCGTGCATTTATCAAACGCTCGATACATCATATCTCAAGCAGGGCTATAAAGGATATCAATTTGGGTTGTTGTTATCGATCACTCAAAGCCTTATGCGAATTATGGTTTTCAATTTTTGACAAACAATGGATTGTCATTCATTTCATTT
The DNA here is from genome assembly GCA_034190875.2 of Urechis unicinctus. Classification (NCBI taxonomy): domain Eukaryota; kingdom Metazoa; phylum Annelida; class Polychaeta; order Xenopneusta; family Urechidae; genus Urechis; species Urechis unicinctus. Next base: position 57,623,811 of record CM067350.1, on the reverse strand, counting down.
ATAAAATCTGATGAAAGGCCTGAACATTGTACATCAATGGTAATATAAAAAGGTGTCTATAATCATGGGTCTGCTTGTGAAAAACCCCGAAATGGTCTGTCCAGATAATTGAACTAAGCTCCCATTTGAATATTTATTGCCATTGAGGCAGTTGGGCTGGAGTTGGTCGCAGTGGTTTTGTAACCAGCTTGGTCGCCGTCCATCTAAAGCATCTTTTTGATGTACTCTGTTACTGGTGTAGCATCAATGAGACAAGGCATTGAACGGCGTGCATATACTATCCTTTGTCAAAATCGATTACGTAGCCTATCGTAATACGAAACTGATTGGTTGTATGTCCATAGAAGATTGCATAAACAAGCCGGGCTAGAGGTATATCAATGATTCCAGCAACCAGAATGTCATTCGTTTGATTTGTTGACCGCTCTAATATGGGTAATTTGGCAAAGCGATTTTCCTTGATATCACCGTACAGTTTTACAATATGTGCCCCTACAATTTGTACAATACTTGCACCCATGTCACGTGTTAATATTTCGGACAATTGACTCCTATTCATCTTGAATTGCCAGTTGTAAACGAGAAATAACGTGTTTGATCCTGAATGTTTTGGGTCCGCAAAGTAGCCCTTGTCATTATGGTAATATGGGGGAAAAGGATTTTTGCGGATCGATTGAACCGAATATTCGGGCAGCGCAACACACACAGCAAGTGATTCGTGAGCATAAGGTCTACAGAATGGCATGTATTACGTTCTGCCGGTGTGCAAACCCGCAAGGCTCATTTGTTTGCTAGGCGGACATGATATCTACGGATCTGCCGCTCTGCCAACGGACGTTATTATCTGTTTCTCCAGCCATCCAAACCATAAGTAGTAGAGCCATAAACGGTATATATTTGCTACATTGCCGCGCCATGGATTCCACGAATCCTCAGTATAAGCGTTCATCAACCAAGTTTGGTGCGCCGACACAGTAAGCGTACACTGCAATAAAAGTAAGAGGCCGTCCTTTGGCTTATCATTGTATACGACATCATTGCCCATGGAGATCTTGTGCTATTATTCTATGCGGCATGATCTCGACAAGACAATGTAGTTCACGAAGTGCACCTGCCACGCCTTGTCTGGTGTCCAGACGGTGCGACTAATCATTAGCGACAAACAAAATTGCACCGGATATGATCACGCGAGCAAGAATTCTGTATAACAAACAGGAACTTACAAATGTGTTGGCATAACGATTAAGTGATAGAAACCTGCGACTGAGTGGTTATGTTGTTTGATATTGATAACGGACTTGCAGCCACAGTAATAAATCAAATGAATCCTTCTTCATCTGACAGATTAGTAGGCATTGTACAGCTGTCCAATATGGACGGTATTTAATGCTGCGTTAAAATCCGCCTTTTCATCAGATATTGCTGACGACACTTGCACTGCAGATGCGTGTCGGCTTTTTTGAAACACAGTGAAGTTTTCTATCATTATGACGGAAATCACCAACCAACATGTTACGGAAATTGCCTGATACAATAAAGAACGCAATTCATACAGACTCCCTATAATGTCTCAGGGCTATAATAATGCTACGTAAAATCGCAACCTCTAGATTATTGTGATCGGCTTATGTCAATCTACGATTGCGCCGATGCAGCAAGTAGCATTTCATTCAACGTCTGTGCAAATGTGATGCTGTCAATCCGCAATTGGTATTTGGCAACCAATAGCAGATAAGAACTTGCATCAATATATTTGTGCAACTGGGATTTATATCATGCTGTGTGATCAATTGCAGTGCTACGCTACTCAGACGATCCACTCATTAGATCATGCACTTCACTACACTTGGCGTTAGAGCAATTCATATGTCCACGCTGTGCTCGAACGTCATAATGATTGCGGTTTTCCAAAGTCGTATAAATCAGATATATTTTCTAAAACTAAGTAGGAGTTAAGGAGGCTGAAATATGCATCGGTCCATGCAAGGTTTAGTATGTGATGAAACAATCTCAAAGTGGTCCAGTCAAATCAGCATGATCAATGAAGCTCTTTCAGAGGTGTTATAACAATGCATCTCTTGAGCGACGAGCCTTTTTATTGCCTATGATTTTGCATTGTGTTTGTTATTTGATCATATATACGTTAGGCAGAAAGCTGGCGTAACTGCAACTCGGCACTGTATTTCTATAAACGACTCATAAACAAGCCCGCTTACGTAGAACATCAATGATGGATGTCACTAATAATGAAAGCTCGGGTCTATTTATCATTGTAAAGAAGCCCTTTTGAAGATCCTTTCTGTGTCAATTTAGATCGGGGTAATCGATAATAATGCTTATACATGCACTCTGTCATCGCTACCTGCTATACCGCGTCAAGATAGAAAATGTTGACTTATATGGGTAAGCGATATGTGCCCAAACATGGATAAGGAGATCTAATTTGAGACATGGGAACATGGGTGCCACAAGTCGAGTGCTGAATGCAATCCGATGACTCTTTACGTGCTTGGCATATGTGCTATTCATTTTTCCATTCAGCCTTCATCATAATGTTAAACAATTTGGTTTTATTTTCTAGCAAAACCAAGTGCGTGTTATTAATACATATGATTACCTACACAGCGGTCGTTTTGTGTTGCAAATTGTAGAGCTGTGCAACGTAATTTATATGCTGCATTATACAGCGCACCGTATCAATATCGACGAGGCTGCAGTAACAGAGTTTCTCATCCAAGATACATTTCAGAACTGTACCTGTAATTACCATCGATTTACTTTCCAAGTGTTGGTTGAATGTAATATAGTAGTTTTGGTACGATGACTTTGTGAACCTCTGTTAAAGGAATTGTGTTTATCGTAACTGATTTATTTGTTTATTCGTTCTCGTGTGTTTATTGCTGTTTTATCAAATAATAGTGTTCCTGTTCACCTGCTGTGCGAAAAAATAGATTATTACTGTTATTATTATAGGGCAGCTGCACAACGCCTAATTTGGCATCGAATCAATCACCCTGAAGGAGTCACTATAGTTCTGTGCTTGTGTACACAGCTCTCATAAGCCAATTATTAACATCGGCAATGCAACATGGCCTGAGCTTGTCGGTGCAAAGGTTACTTCCTTTACATCCGGTGTTAAGTAATGGAATAACGTGCGGCAAAGGCCAATTTTTATGCGTTTTTGAAGAAGGCAATAAACCCTTAGCGACGATTGCATTCCCATGAAACATACTTTCAAAGTTATTAAACAATTGTATCGCTCGGAATGTGTGTACTAGTCCAATGGTGACATCAGGTATCCTGATGTGGGTCGCTAGCTTATGCCTAGTACACCGTTTTTACACATTCAAGATATACATGATTCAACAAATGACTAATTGCATAGCCAATAAAGCGTAAATTAACAAGATGGACCGCATGGACGGTTACTCTAAATGATGTGGTTGTTTAACAAATGTATGTTATTTCGGTCGGGACATAGTAAATGACTGTCACTTCCGAGTGCCAAGTAAGAGTAATCATAGAAGTTTAACCAAATGAATTTTACAGGTGACGTTATGCGCAAACGTTTTGTACATATTCTTTACTTTATATTGCTTCATATAAAGCGGTGTAATTATCAGTGAATACTCGGGTTGAAATCGGTGCGTGCACAGAACTAGCAATAACTGCTAATACGCTTTATCGAATTGCGTTCTGTAGAGTTCCTGTAGTGTATGGGTCTGTCATCCGTGTAATAGACTCATGCACAGAAGTATGAAGTATTCACTTCCTTCAACCACCAGAGTATTACCACAGCAGCATGTTGCTTGGAGTTTCACGTACGTCTCTTTCGTTTGACATAATGCTTAAATTTGACATCACAAAATACAGTTCCAGCTGTTGGGGTTCCATGTTTACCTGATCATTGCAACGGATTGACAATGCAGCTATATAGCCGTGTATATTTGGGATTATGATGAGACACAATTAACGATGGATTATATCATTTATTTCCTGTTCAAGATATACAGACTGCAAACACACACATACGCACACACACACACAAACATACACAATAGATCATTTACACTTTATTCGCGTAATGCATATGCGATAAATCTAGGATGACGAACTGCACAATATCTAGCGCTGAAAATAGGCATGTACTGTGGTTATATTTGTCGAACAGGTTGGCACAGGACATTTGCCTTTTCTTCAAATTACTGGAACAGATTCCCAACAGGACCGCAATATGTTAACCGCAACTCTATTTTGCTTTCTTTACCAAAACTACTAATCCTTTTCCATTGCATTGCTATATCAAAAAGTGAATTACAGACACAGCTCACGCGAAAAACGTAGAACGGAATCAATCAGAGAGTTGTTCGTGTTTCTGAGTGGGACCACAGAGGGCCATGTTACTTTTGTAAAACCATTACTTTAGCAATGAAATCAGTATATCTAAATGCTGAACATTGTTATCTCTTCGGCCCTGTCTACATCAGCAATCAATGAGCAAGATTTCAGAAAATAAACTTTCCCTTGTTGATAACAGCATCATTAATTGATCCGTCATTCATATCAGTTCAGTACGAATGAGTCATAATTATGTTCCTAACAACAGCAAAAAAGCGCTTTCTTTCATGAATGCGTGTATGATGAAAAGTGTTTTCTGTATCCCATTCACGTGGATGGATCTGACATTTGCCTTTTTATCAATAGCTATTTGATATTTGGCGTGATTAAACTACAAATTGTGAATAAACAAGAGCGGATCGTTGGTATTCTGATTGTATTAGCCCTTATTAGATCTATGTGTCTTATCTAGCGTTTGTAGGTTTATCATTGTTGTCCAAAATATGAATTCAGCATATTTTCGACACATAGTTCTGTGTAAGTAATCGATATTTATTACATACACAACCACTGCCAGGAGAGCACAGGGTGCACTTACAAATGAATATGTATGATTACAGATTAAAATGCTATGAATATGACATTTCGGATTAATGATTCACTTAGTTTAGGCACCATAATGTGTGGCACCACGAATCATTACATTGTGATATTCTGATAACTATTTACTGTGTTGTTAGTTCAGATTGAAGCCAAGACAAAAAATCTGAAACAAGTTCGTTTGCAAATTATGTTTTTTCTGGATGGGAGTTTGTTCTACGTGTTCCGGAAACCAATCCCCATCCTGCATCTCAATGATATCCTTAAATCATTAAATAGTCGAAATATGAATGAGTCAAGTTGTTTTATGATTTATAAATCGGCTCGGTCCTGAACATCTTTAACTGAACAACAAAAGATGGAATATTGTAGTGATGATACATCATCATCATAATCATCATCTTCGTTAGCTTCATCTTCATCACTATTTTCCCTCATTGTACGCTTTATTATTACCATCACTGTATATGCTATCCTAAATATAACAAGGATCCATAGTCACGTCTAATTGAAACCAGCCATTGATATAAGACGTGAGAGTCCGACGCACATCTTCAAGCAATATAAAGTATCTTAATCTTACGTGCCCGTGTCGTGCTGAAGTGCGTGTAGACATCAGCTTATGTGAGCCTCTATTAAGGTCTACTGCGAAGCAACCAAGAAGTAATAGATCTGCATTGGAATGACTCTGCATTCCTACGCACACGACAGAACTCCGCTGTAGATGTACTGTGTGTTGCCGCCTCCATGCGTTCATAATTGTATATCTTATATTACAAAGTCGTCCGATTGAGCTATATATACCCACTGGAATTAATTATGTCTTAGAATATCAATATCATGGGACATCATTTGGACAATAGGAAGGAGCAAAACCATTCATTGCTACTCACCAACGGCCTTACATCCCATCGCTGGTATTCCCATTAATGCTTCACGTTAACGTGAAACCTAGTAGATTCATTATTGGGATAATGATTACAGGAACGCACGTGTATGGACATGTTACATGACTGATAGAAATCGCTTTAATACACTAAACTTTAGGCACATCCCTGAATGTAGTATATATACGAATTACTGCTATGCTTACTGGAAAGCAGCTGATTAAAGTTGAAAGCAAAGAAGGTAAGATTCAACCATAAGATTTACATGCGCTATAGTCAAGTGAAAAGATCGCTACATATCTGGTTTGGCAAGCTGTGCAGATATTGAAGGGGAAATCAGTCTACTACCTAAATTGATTTGAGTTCGGTATCGTACAGCATTATCATTTGTAAGAAAACAAGTCCACAATTGAAACTGTCGTTCCCAACAGCGTGAGCTTACGATGGGTAAGAATAACAAATAAAGAGAAATATTTGAATTTATCTGGCGTCATGGCAGTGTTTGCTGGACATACAGATCCGTAGGTTTATAGCTTTGATGAGGAGAACATAACATATTTTTAACGACGTTTATAAGCGTAAACTTGTCCATCCTGTTTTGTGATCACAATCTGATATGCTGCAATATACCTATTATCTTTCATTTGTTTTCACTGGTAAGAACACGTGGATCGCCATATAAATAAAAAGCTACCTTGCACTGCTTAGCATATGTTAGGTCTGATTTACCGCAAAACCTTTATCTTAGCTAAGTGCTACCGGTCCTGTGGGTTATTTGTCAATTGACGGGAATATTATGATATATTTGGCCGACATCTTAAGACCAATTTAGAATCAGCTGTCAAAAGGTATCCGTTAATTGATTACTCACAACTTTCGAAGATGCGTAAAAAGGGTGATCCTTTGTAGATTAAGGAAGAATATTAAAAAATGTAATTTGACAGGGTCATTTGTATGTGTTTCACGCTTCGCAAGTGAATTACGCTAGCATATTTAAAACACGCGCGTCTATAGTCCGTTTACCATACATGTAGTTAGACTGAACACCACCAATACTTGAAAAACCAACCAACCAGCATGACCTGAAATGCGACAAGCTACTATTTATTGAACCAGCAGCAGGTGTAACGTTGATAAGCGTAACGTCCCGATTGATTCACAGAGTGCCTGCCACTGTGATTACATTGAGACATTCGCATGTATGATTCGCAACCTGTTTAAAATCTAGTAAAAGTTCATAATATTTTCCATATTGCAATTAATTTACCTGTATCACCATATCGCAAACTATTCATGATAGAGTAAATTAATCGAAATAATAGAAAAGGTTCAACCGGGTTTCGAACCTAGGACCATCTGCTCGTTAGGCAGATGTGATAACCACAACAACCTCGTTGATCTGCCAGCATAATCAAGTCATCGTGCGTTCCAACCAGCTCGACCATAGGGTGTATTGCAGTTATATTTGTACATGAGGAACTATAGCAATATCAAGGGTTGATGCCACTGCATGGTTATTGCAGAGCATCCCTAGGGCAATTTTCATTAGTAAAGTTGGACATTATTAGTGAATTATTGAGCAATAATGCACATTTAACATGCCATTAGAGTTGTACGCGCTTTTCATTCGTGTTCCTGTACAATTCACAATGTTAGGCAGATCATTAAGCCACCTGCCGTGCAACTCACAAGGATAAATAAACATGACACAATGTCTGCTTTGTACTATTATTAGCACTACTAGTAGATGTTTGCTGCGCAGAAGAATACCACAGTTATTATTATGTCTTCCTGTATTTTTTTTTCTCCAGTCAAGGTTTTTCGGGCTTTACTCCGGAACGGTTAAACATATCAACATGAAATTGTGGGGAATGATAGATCAAGTTGGGACACAACTGCCGATCTAGTTTGACGCGCATGCGCAGTGATGGAGGCTTATGGGATCGATTTTTCGTCGATTTTTTCCCTCATTATCTGTAACTATCTCCTCCATAACTACTGCAGCTACGAACACATGAATTTTATGGTTGTAACAAGCAATTATCGTAGCATGGAATAGGCGAAAAAAATACTTGTGTTCACCTTTTGTACTTTGTATAATGACATGTATTGTAGAGTACCTATCGCGATTTTTGCTACGAGTTCTCTACTCGCTGATATCTCTGAAACGGCTGTATTTACGCTCATGAAATTTTGTCAGCATTTAGAACTTGGCCTCGTGATAATGATTGTAACAGTATTTTTAACATTCACAGTATCAAAAAACAGTAAAAAGGACGATTAGTTTCAATGTTTTCTACTGCAGCAGCTGAGCGCGCAGGCTAACTGCAGGTGCTGTTTAAGTAGACCAAACCTTACGTAATCGACCAGAGGCATTCATCGCTTGCCATGGCTGGGTTTGCATTGTCTTGGCTAGGGGGGGGCATGTCAAAACAGGCCAAACCTTACGTAATCTACCAGCGACATTTATCACTTTCATTGGCTCAATATTGACTTGGCAAAGGGGTCATGTCAAAACATCTAAGCGGCAGCAACTTGTGATATCTATCTTATAATAGTGCGCGTTACCAGCTCTCCTCGGTCCGTGTATATACTGTCTTTTTGTCTCAGCGACAGTGTGCACTGGATGTCCCCGTGCAATCAAAGCATATATATATATATATATTTTTATATATATACACATTTGTATATATATTTATATATATACATATATATGTATATATACATATAAACATATATATACATATATATATATACATATTTATATATATATACATATATATAAATATGCATAGATATATAAATAAATAAATATATATAAATTTATATATATATACTTGTATATATACATATATATATCTAGATATATATAGATATACATAGATATATATATAGATATATACATATATATATAAATATACATATAACTATATATATATATATAGATATAAATATATATATATATAAATAATATATATATATATATATAAATATATATATATATATATATATATATATATATATATATATATATATATATATATATTCATATACATTTTTGTTTAGAGATAATATATTGTTGGTACCGTATTGCTGGTCGTCCAGGCTTGCCGTTGGAAGACATGCCATTGGCGCTTGTGCCAACTCTAAGTAGGCCAAACCTATAAGTGTGTGTGTGTTTATATATATATATATATATATATATATATATATATATATATATATATATATATATATATATATATATATATATATATATATATATATATATATATATACATTATATATATATATATATATATATATATATATATATATATATATATATATATATATATATATATACAATATATATATATATATATTTTTCACCTTGAGCTTAACATTTTAATATTATGTGTTAATCGAGTTAAATGTTTTAAAATAATAAGTATTATCTAAGTAATTTTTCTATGTTATATGTGTTATTTATCAAATATGATATTTGAGTGCGAAAAATTATACGTAAATTTACCATGAATAATGACTCACAATAAAGTGTCACAATGGCGTTATAAATATATTATACTTCAATTTTTCACTAATAAATTCTTCACTGACACTGCTCTTCTGAGACTGATCATATCACTGTGGAATTTTAGTATGATATAACATCAGTTTGCGTAATATGTTGATACCGTATTGATGGTCGTCCAGACTAGCCGTTGCAAGACATGCCGTTGGCGCTTGTGCAAACTCTAATCATATCACTGTGTAATTCAAGTATAAGATAACATCAGTTTGGGTAATATTTGTAATACCGTATTGCTGGTCGTCCAGACTAGCCGTTGGAAGACATGCCGTTGGCGCTTGTGCCAACTTAAAGTAGTCCAAACCTTACGTAATCGACCAGTAACGTGGGTGTGTGTGTTTGTGTGCATCGAAACATATTCGTATTTAGCAACTAAGCTATGTACGACTACAATGAGTAAATTACTCTAAACTGGTCACTGCTACGGAGCACGTCGTCCTCAAAGGAATTGACAACACTACTAAATATATCGACGGAATGACATAATCGCAGTAAGCGTCATTGAACAACTAATTTAATAGATAATGACTCCATTCTGCATAAATTGATCTAAACGTGTATTTGAACATGTGAGGGTTGTCAGGCATGATTTCTGTTTGGTATTGATTACAAAATGTTGGCCAATGAGTGATTAGCTTTCATATTTATTATTTTGGTGAAGCTCATTCTACATTCACAAACAACCTTAAAAGACCCACCTGTCAACCAAATTGGCAAAGATTGTGGAATATGCCATGCAGAGTAACTAACGACTGAACAAAGTCTTGCAACCTTTGAAATGTGTTTTCGCACTGGGTAGGGTAACAATCATTGACATCCAGTTCAATAATACGAAATTACATCTACGAAAACCTTATCGCACGGAAAGGTAGCATGCACATTTATGGTTGCTTTTTTGTGATGTTATGACACCCCAACCCACCAACTATGTGAATTGACTGTCATTTAATGATCTTATAATGGTTCTGCACAAAAACGGGGTTTTTTGGTGGTGCTTATATCCTGATTAGACAGAGAGTCTCTGTGTCTGTTGGCTTGCACAATGCCTTCATGAGCAATTAGAGACAGCAATGTGTGAATCCTTAGAATATCGAGGATCAAATGTGCCTAAACCACCTAAAACCCCTACCTTCACATATATATCACTGGAACGTTGCTACATTGTACCTACAGCAGAGATAAGGAACGGTAAAAAATGGCTAATAGCATTCAGCTTGTCTACGAATAACGGTAATATTTATTTGTTGGTGGACATGTAGTCATGAATAAGACAGATTGTAAGGATGACATCAGCACTACCCTGGAGTGTCACTGGTCCAACTAAAGTAGGTCAATGTCAAGGGCAACCTAGTTATCGTAACCATCTGCTCCATAACGAACAGATTTTCTAACTATACCTTTACATTTGATTTGCTACAGCTACCTTTACATTTGATTTGCTACTGCTCTGTTTGTTGTATTCACAGTGAGCTCTGAGTTGCTCTAGTACCAACATACTCATATAATTGCGTAGTGCTGCTAACTACTGAACATTATGGCATGATTACAGTCATTGCAGCTAAGCCACGAAATACCCTTTCCATAACACTCAAACGTCCAAATAATCTATCCAGACATACAGATGAGTCATTTCTCTTCATCTGCTTAAAACGATGATGAATGCATGCGATGGAGTTGATGGTTGGTTACACTCTATGAGCGTCGTATTTTTCCATTCCTGTCAAGGTTGCAGTTAGGTCTGTAGGTGAGAATGATCATGTTTACATTATCTTTAATAATCAAGCGTCTTAGTACAAACGAACATTTAGTCATTAAAGATCGTGTAGTGGTTATATATCGTATGAGATTTGCAATTTCGAACCTGGTATTTTCATAGGCGCTCAATGATAGTTTTATCTCGATATAATTGATTTCCAGAATAATTGGACAGTTTTTCCACTTTCGAAACCGACATGCTTTTATCTATTATGAACTTTTTAGCTGTATTGGAGCATAGCAAATTTTCAGCTTGGTTTGCATTTGTTAACCAACAAACATTATTTATGTGTATAAATTTACTAACTATAGCTTATGACCAGAGGTTGGATTATCTCAATGACAGAATAATAAATCTATGCAATAATGCTAACAAATGAATGGCTGCTCTAAATGATATGCAGTGTGACGGATAACGATTATTTCAATCGGCAATGAGAGTGAAGACATTCACCGATTCATATGTGAACTGTATCAACACATATAACACAATTATTTTGGATTATCGTTCCTGCACCTGGTGTTATTATTCTCATAATTCTTAGCTCCTACTGATCATCGTCATCGATAAGCAAAAATACCCGAAGACAGCACTTGCCCATAATTTGTTTTAAAACGCAGCTTATATTGCCATCTCGGGGTTTTACTGGCTGTGAAACACTTGCAATGTTCACTATGACGTCTTGATGTAGCCTCCTGCGAGTTTCACCAAGTGAAATACCCGTTTGCCCCTTTACCGTAAGTTGGCCGAGCAGTGTCATTACTTCTGGTGCTACTTTATGAAATAACCAAGTGCTCCCAATACACAACACAGATCCTATGGATGCTTCGTAGCAACTTCGGTGTTTACCAATTTGATGTTTCTATGTTCTTCATACCACATAGAGACCTTTTGCACTAGGTGTGAAAAGTAAGAGAATCCGAATAATGAATAAGTAGCCAGTTGGTATACATTTTTATATTCAACATGACGCAATTATTAAGATTTGACAGTATTAATTCTTTTTGTGACAGTCCACTGGGTATGATTGCATGCTAAATCGGGTGCACAGTTGCCGTATTGTGCCTAAATTTGAGATACCGAGGATAATGTGCAGGGTAAATGAAAATAACGAAAAGAATATTCAACACAGAATCGTTCGATGTTTGACTTTATATAACAGCAAATATAAGAAATTAAAAACTGATCCCTTAAAGTATAGCTATGCCCATGACAACGTGTACACGGTGTCCCTTGTCCTGCTGCTATTGAACACAAATGAAACTTTATCTGTGCTATGATGAAATATTTGTAACACACAACACCCTAGTGCGTGATAATGAATTAACTTTGATAAATGTATTTGTCTTAATTGGCGCTACTGAATAAGATTATCGAGCAATCTTTCATGCCATCCTCGTTCATACATTATCAATCAATAGAAAAGGTCAAGATGCATCATATACATAGCACGTAGTATACTTTTGCATGTGAAAAAGTCTTTATTTATGGTCTTTACAATAACATCGATAAATTCTAATATGTAAAGGTGGACAATATTGGTGAATTATTGAGTAATGATGCACATCTAACATTTTCATACGTGTTCCTATTAATTATTACGCCTAATATCGTGTATTCTATAGCACTCTTACCTGACCAAAACAATTCACCGTACTTGGAAGCACAATACAGTTAATCAATGGAAATAAACGACTTGTAAAGCATGGTTACTACATCTACTACATCTACTGCAAACTATCAGCGGTCGTCGTTTATTACTGCCATATATATAATTGCCAATGGGTGGTTTTATAGTGAGCAATAATGGCACAACTATCAACTCAAAATAACCTCTCTGAAATCGTTCTCAACTAAGTAGCGCCCAACAGTAGAAAAGGCCAATAAAATATATATTTCATCAGCCAATAATTATGAGGTTAGTCAGTGCACACATCAAATCAGCAATGGGTGCTATTCATCCGACTCAACAATTATGACTCGTCCCGCTTCCATTGGAAGCAATAACACCATTTACTCAACAGGCAATGTTGCTCAATACACGTTTCTCGGGTCGTTTAAGTAGGTTACGTACGATGTCACAGTAGCATACATAGCCTCTTTCATATGAAAATTGCAATCACCTTCTTCACTTTGATTTCCTTAAACCGTATCGAACTTTTTAGTATTCTCCCATTAAGACAAAGTTTCTGTACCTAGTGTACATCGCAGGGTTACAATTAAATAACCGACCCTTGCCTTCCTTTCCACGAAGTTATGCACCAATGGAGCGATTTATCCAGCGCAGTTACTTCCCAGATTTACCAAGCAAATGATTGATATATTTGACTAGGGATTCCGAAGCAGTACCTTTAAATTGCTTTCATCAAATGTTTAGCTAGCACATGTTTAAAAACATTCCCATTGCTGCTACGTGCCATGATTTCGCTTGTAAGGTACAGCAACAGTCAACAGAGATTCAGTGAGGTAATAGTTAAATGCGACTCCTACAGATATAACAAAATGAACAATAAGAAAATATGAAGATGTGTGAGCAACGTTTGAGCTAACGGCACTGAGAAAGTTTCTTGGCAAGGGTATTAATTATCAAAGGATTTGAATAGGGAATATATATTGATCTTGAAGTTAGCCAGATATACAACCACAACACCTTGTTGGATGGTATCAAACGTATTGTTGAATGTTCCCTTCGTCTGATCGAGCAACGATGATATTACTGCTCATCATAATCTTCTTTGGACGTCTCACAGGCGCCGTAGACACACATGGTTATAGACCATGCCCAAGACTGCAGCGCTTTGTTAGTATCAAGCGCAGTTTTAAATGTGCCACAATAGCAAACATCAGAGAAAGTTAACTTGAGTGCCCTCGTGTGGAAAAATATTCATTGTTGCATTTTTGATGATGCGAGCGATATTTATGGGACGTCATTGTATCTTTGCGAACATAAAATGTTGCTTAAACTATCACATTACGAATGGGATTACATATGGAGTGCAATGTCCTGTAATGTCCGTGTTGTTATCGGTTACAAAGGTCAACATTGTAATTACGCTTGTTGTTGGTTCTTCTGCTTATTTGTGCTGCAAGCAGCCACCAGATTTAACAGCCATTCACATCACGCTTTTGCGGGGCCTAACATTTTAGCTTCTTTCATCCAGATAATGGGCTTATAAACTGGCTCGCCTGTGCAGTTTCTGGCAAATTACATTGGTACATGTTCAATCAGAGACGGCCTTCTTGGACGGTAACAACATTTAGGTCATTTTGCAGCATATTATTGATCCGATGGGTGGTTTGGTAGCACTATGAATTATATAAGACACTCAGTAACTCAGAAATAGATAGATCACTGAGAGAAAATTGACTAAAACAGCAACATTAACTTAGAGACTGTACACCCATCTAGCCGTTACTAGAAGCCAGTCTTGCCATATCATTACCCTGATTAGCAATTCATGAGTTCACAGAGGTTTGTTTCTGCTAAAAAGCCGGCAAGAATTCGCAATTTTCGGAAAGCTGTTCTATACGCAATATCGTCCATAACACAATACTCAATTCGTTCAAATCCAAAGGATATATTATCAAGTTATTTTAAGCCACTAAGGACACGTTATGCTAAGTAATGTGTCGCAAATGTGACGCGTGAATCAATCTGCACATAGAATATCAAGACATAGAATAGGCTACAAGCATACGAAGATATGCATAGTCCTGACTTATTTCGCAGATATTTGTTCTCCATCAGTTGTATTCCTTAATTGAGCATTATCCTTGTCCTAACTGATATGGATCATTATCTATCATAAGCATGATGTTTATTTTTGCATACGGACTGTGAAATAACCTGAGCTCTAATTATCTGTAAGTACACAATGCATTGTACTACGCCAATACCTGTCGATGCTGTTGTTCTGCATACGCCTTGCAATGATCAAATAATGTTTTCGTGATAAATATCTGAAACCGCGCCACGTAGTAGGTTGTTTTTCAATTGAAAATACTGCTTGTGGCCGCATATTGATTCACCTTGTGGAAGGCGTGCATTTTGGATCATCTCAGGGCATCAGGCATAACAGTATCAATGTCAAACGCATAACCTCAAACCTAATTCACTCAATAGGCACTCGATTGAGGCAGTTGGCAGTTGAAATATTGAGTACATAACACACCAAATCTGTTTGACATATCTGATTCGTGATTACCATGACCAGCTAAAATCAGAAACACAAACACAAATGAAGATATCACTTGCGGCGGAACGTCCTGTTCCACATAAGCATCATTGAATAGCTGCTTTTAAATATGATCAATCTATTTTGCAAACAAGTATGTATATAGATATACAGGGCTGTGTGTTAATGGACGGTTGGATAAATTGGAAACATGGATCAGCTGAATTGCTTATTTAACAAATTTGTCATTAGTTTCCGTATTAATTGTTTTACAAAGCTCAACCTTCATTCAATCAACTTCAATCAACTTCATCCCAAAAGACATGTAAATCTTCCATCAGCCTTGAAGTCGACTGTATAAATATGTCACTATCGCATCTGCCATATATAGTCAATCAGGACAAAGGTAAACGTCGCAACTGTAAATATGTTCCATTGTATTTTACAGGGCATAACAGGAATATTTACTGTAATCATATAATACGATCTCAGAAAAGCAATAATAAGTAGCTACAAAATAGAAACTAAGAGAACAACGCAACGGTGAAGAAGACACGGGCGATGTTCATGAAAGTGCACTAATGCATTGCCAATTCATGTTTAAAAGCATCATTCCTTCGATTTCGTAGGATTCTGACATAAATTCTCGGCAACCACCAAAGTTACGTTGCGTCGGACTGTGATATTCTATTTATGTAATTTGTAACAATTATGGCGGCTCGAGTCAAACTGCATTTAGAATAGATTGACACAGCCAGAGAGTTGTCATCATGATATACTCCTCTTGCAAGATACACCTATGTGCATAAGCAAGACAGTGGGTAGCATAGTCATGTCTTGCTTTCCTGTTATTTGGCCTCCCACTTTCATTTTCCCTGACAGCCTCTTAATGGATAGTTAGGATTCTCCTCCTGTTTTATGGATGATGCTCGATCGTGTCTGCGGTGTTTATTTGTGCTAAGAGTGGCTAAGAGGCTGTCCGAGGTATGACATGTAGGAATACATATCGTGGTGTTGGAAGCAAATAACTGTCCTCGCGGTCGTTCCCAAGAGACATGACTGTGGTGGTCAGGTTATTGATCGATCATTCGGATTCATAACTTCGCAATTGTTTTCAGAACGGAATGTACATAAAACATGCAACATCTATTTCTAAAAGATGGCATGTTTGCATATATTATCGTCTACACCCTGATTAATGTAATGTGCATTGATTTAGAGCTCTATAAATATAGTGGAGCTCTATAAATATAATTATGTCAGAAAGCAATAATGCAATCCGATATCGAGCTGAGCTGACCAAACACAGTGATTGACCTAAACAGTTAACGATTTGCTGTTGATACGTGGCTATCATGGCCAACCACTACCTATTGCACCGACACAAATGAATTGACAACACTACTAAATATATCGACGGAATGATATAATCGTACTAAGCGTCATTGATTTACTGATGTAATTGATGAGGACTCTGTGTTTAAACATAGAGGGTTGTCAAACAAGAGAATAAAATAAAATGTTACCCAATGAGTGAATAGCTATCATAGGTTTTATTTCAACCCACATTCAAAAGCAATCTTCATCCCAAGAGATCCATCTGGCAACCAAATGGGTGACGTCTGTAGATTATGCCATGTATGTTGACTCCCGTCTGAACGAAGTGTTGCAACCTTTGAATTGTGTTTTCGTACTGTGTAGGGCATCAATTGATGAATTACAGTTGAATATTTTGCCATTGCATCTACAAAAACGTAATTGTATGGAAACGTAGCACACATGTCAATGGTAGCTGCATAGGGAAGAGATGACACCTTAACCAGCCTACAATGTAAATTGATTGGATACAATAATTACAACCATGCAATTCAAGCGTAAAATACTACTTTTAAAATAAATATAAGCCCTTCAATGGCTTATGAAGAGGTTCGTAAATTCAGTTTTGCAATAAAAAGCTGAAAGCGCTATTCTTTATTTGTTCATTGATCACTTTCTAAATATTTGAGTGTTTGCTAATTTTACCTGTCCTTAGATGGCATTTATAAACTGAACAATGAAGTGCAAACTACGTCGATCGTTCAAATAGTCGTTAAAACCGCACATGAGATAGAAGTAGCAGTAAAACTAGCCAAAACCTGGAATCATCTGCTAATTCAGATTTCTCGACAGCAACTGATCAACGAAAATCGCGAATATGCACCTAATGAACCAAACAATGTAATGTACAAGGCAGTCATTTACAGGTTATCCAAATTGTCAGGGAAATCAATTATTGACGGTCATCTCATTTGTAGCCAGACTGTAATTCGAATTGAAATAGCTCACTCTGACAATATTGTTAAGTTCTAAAGTATATTCGATTAGTAGAAAATTCTAGTGCTCTTTTCAGACATAGTCGTATCGATTTGCTTCTGAAAATCATATTATACATCAAGCGCTACGCAACGGCCATATTTCAGGGTAAACAGACCAACATATGTTGATAAGATTTCCATTGTTTTAACATGATATGCACCATGATTGTCTATATGTCATTAATCCTTCTTAGAGCACCGTATTAATCCAATTATCTAATACGTGCGAACGTTTTAAATATTTAGCCAATAGATCGTCATAGATGGACGTCGTTGTAAGCAACGGTTTAACTCTGATACACTTCATACAGAGAAAGGGAGTGTTGCCCTACGTCGAGTAACTAAGTACAAATTTCCACTGCATGCAGACCAGAGAGTCACATTAGGAGCAAAATATAGCCATCAGTTTGTTCACTTAATGACATGACCCCAGCGTTGTCACACAAAAACGTCAAAAGCTGGGATGCTAATATGGGTTGACTAGAAGATGCTTTGTTGAACCTCAATATGGATCTATATCGCTCCCAACATCGAGGTGGTAGCATGGCTAGGGAAGATTAGGGAGGTTATAATGTTTGTCCCATTTCCCCTGTGTCATCATGCTCTTGTCATGACCGAGTAAAGCTAAGCCTAGAGACGAAAGGTATTGCCCCGAGTGCTTGGATCCATCCTTTGCCACAATATACATAAGGTGTATACACTTTTGCAATATTCATATATGCTTTTTTTCCGGCTGCCAACTTTTAAAACAGGAGTTGAATGGCGATCTATGAAGTGATATTTGTCACTGTCAAGGAGCAGCTTGTGCCTCTATTTATGAGGTTTAAGTCATTTGCTTTCCTGTCTCAGTTAAAGAGAAGGCAACCTCATCTTAGTCTTTTCCATTGTCCGGGCTCAGAATGATATGTGTAGCACCAGTACTCAAAAAGCTACGTCAGCATATACACACTCAACCGAACATAAACGGATTTCATAAACATTTAACAAAGGAAGCGCACATGGTTCGGGGAACTTTTTCCTATGGAATTAGAAACGTATTCTCCATCATGCCATATAACAGATAACAAATGCTTTTTCGAATGAATGCTATGTGCATTACTATGGCATTGATGCATTTTGTGGCTTCAGTGAGGTATATTATAATGGGGTTGAGATGAAAAAAGCCAGGTAGCGAAACCAACGAACTGTGTGGCTGTAAAAACGTCAACACACGGACGTTGCGTAAATAAATGATTCAAGCAACTACTCAGGCAACCTAATTGTTCTGACAACACCACATGATTTACTGATTCTACCTTACAGCACTTTTCGGGCATGAACAAAAATGGCTAACAACATTCACATTGTCTACGAATAACGTTAATATTTATTGGTTGGTGCACATGTAGCCAGGAATAATTTTAGGATGATATCAGCGCAAGCCTGGGCTTTCACTAGTCAAACTAAAGTAGGACAATCACAAGGGCAACCCGGTTATCCTAGCCATCTGCTCCATAACGAACAGGTTTAATAATACTACCTGATAGAGCATGATTTGTAGACATCTGGAATATATAAATATATATTTATATATATATATATGTATATATATATATATATATATATATATATATATATATATATATATATATATATATATATATATATATATATATGTGTGTGTATATATATATACATATATATTTATATATGTATATATATATGTTTATATATTTATATATTATATATATATATATCTATATATATATATATATATATACATACATGTATGTGTACATACATGTATATATATGTATATATATATATGTTTGTAAATGATATATAGATATATATATCTATTTTTTTTTTATATATAGATATATATCTCTTTATATCTATCTCTCTCTCTATCTCTAGATAGAGATCTAGAGAGATAGAGATCTATAGAGAGATATCTATATATATAGAGAGATCTCTCTCTCTATATCTCTCTATATCTCTCTCTATCTCTCTCTCTCTCTCTCTCTCTATCTCTCTATCTATCTATCTCTCTCTCTATCTCTCTATATATATCTCTCTATATATATATATATATATATATCTATATATATATATATATGCTTGGCATTTGCTTTGGTACCGCTCCGTTTGCGATTACAACAGTGAGCTCCGATGCTGCTCCCGTATTTACATATGCATATTATTGGTAGTACTATTTACTAAAAGAGTGTTGCTAACGAGGGCATATTATGGCACGATATTCAGTCATTGCAGCTAAGCCGAGAAATTCCCTTTCAATAACACCGAACGTCCAAATAATCTATCAAGACATAAAGATCCGTGATCTTTTTTCCTCTGTTAAATGCAATAATGAATGCTTGTGATGAAAACAACGGTAGGTTGTGTTTACATCATCTCAAATAATTAAGCGTCTTGAGCCAAACAAATATTTCGTCATTATCAATCGTATGTGACAGAATACAGAACCAGAAGTTGCCATCGGCGTTCGAGTGATAGTTGTATTTTGATACCATTGAATTAAAGCATCATTGGACAGTGGTTCCTATTTTGAAACCGATATGCCTCTATCAATTTTGAGTTTAATATATGATTGTTTCAGTGATAGCTGTATTGTAACATAGTTAATGTCGCTTAGCAATGGGACAAGCATTCTACTTTGTTTGCATTTGTAAACCTGCCAATATTATTCTGTTAAAGTACGAATTTCGTGTTAAGTTCACTTTATATAAAAGCGTGCCAACAAGAACGCTGCTTTGGTAGCTATGCTAGCTGATGACTATCAATCAAATAATAACATAGCGTATAAATGTAAAAAAAATACCAAAAACTCGGAAACCAACGTGGCTTGTGTCATACACGCCAACTTATAATAGTGTGAATTGCAATGTTAAAACGAATATACATTTGAATTCAGCCAGAGTATCTGCAATGCTGGAACGCAGATTATATTGCAGTCTTAGGTTATCGATGCTTGTAACACAGTTGCCATGTTCACCGAAACGTCTTAAGGCTTTTTGGGATCATCTTTATGAATGCTCGACGTAGCCTACTGCGATCTAGTTAATATTGGTTGCTTAAGTAGCTAGAAGATTTATTTCTTCCTTACGAGTGTCATGCCAGTTTGCCCCTTTACCGTATGTTTGCCGAGCTGAGTACCATTACTTCCGCTGCTACTTTATTAAATGAACAAGGGATCCCATACTCTGTTCTTATGGTTGCTTGGTTAACTCTTTGATTTTAACTAATTGTATGTTTATTAGGATGCTTCTTTTTCTGGATAGCAAAATTAGATGACCACAAAAAGTTAGAGAATCCGGGGGATAAATAAGCTACCGGCTGATACTTTAGTTGATATACAGTACTATGTGTAACATGACGCAATCATTTAGATTTGACAATAATAGTAATGTGTTTAGTGTACAAGGACAATCCTAGGAGTAAACTGGGCAACAATGCATGCTGATTCAGACTCTCACAATTTGGGCGCACAGTTACCTTATTGTGTCTTAGCTTGAAGTAAAGGGGATAATGTGTGGAGGAGCAAAGGGAAAACCGAGGCGAATATCAACATGGAATTTTACGCTGTTCGACTTGATACAGAAACAAATATAATAAATTGAAATTGATCTATCAAATTATTGCTGTGCCCATGATAATGTGTACTGGTTGTTACCTAGTGAATTGCTGTTGTAATATATCCGTGACCAGTAGACCCTAGTACCTGATAATGAATCAAAGGCCAGAGTCGAGTCTCAAATATATTTTCTTAATTGGCGCTACGAAATAAGGTTATCGACCGTTCTGTCTTGCCATCCTCTTTAATACAGTAGCATTTAAGACAAGTATCATCATATACATATATATTGTAGTCTGTTATCACTGTCTGTACAATAACATCGATGTCATTTTACAATTGGCTGCCCAGTTGGCTGGGTAATTTGAACTGTTAAAGGAGTTGCCTGTCAAGACATTATTTTCACTTTGGTATACATCAGCCTTCTTTGCTTTCCCACCGTCCATGAAGGTCGCAAAGCCACCAGCCCACACCACCACCGAGCCGGTGAACGAAGGCCACCCGAATCGCCGCAAGGCCAATCATCACCACAAGCCGTATACACAGTCCAAACTTGTACTGTAGGAGCAACGTTTTGAACAAATGGGACCACGATAGAAATATACATACCCTGCCTGCAAAGAGCGCACAACGGAAAAAAGCCTGCCAAGCAATCCTTTCTTGGGGCAGTAGAGCAATGAGAGGCCAAGAAAAAGTACCATATAGCCGCCCGCATATACACTAGCATCTGAACGGATAAGAGAAGTACACTCCTCAGAAACAAACAAAGAAGTATCTTGTACGCAACCGGGAACTTCCCGACGATTTAGTGGTAGACATCCGGTCTTGCATGATTGGAGATAGAGAACCCCAAAAGACCTATCACGAGGAGAAGAAAAAAACATAGCTCAGATCCATCAAGGCAAGATAGAGGGAGTGGTCCGCCCCCGACGACAAGATAGACTAGGGCTTCCACACCTTGGCCCACAAATGCACACCCAAATTTCTTGTGTATCAGGAGCAGGGCGACGTTCTGGCAAGCATCCGAGGCACCACCATATAGCACCTTGTCGATTTTCCCCGCCAGATCCGCGAGCTACACCAACTGGTTTTCTACAAAGCCTTTTGAAGGAGGCACTTTGAAGACATCAAAGAGATCTGCACGTCCAACAACACTTTTGGCCGGATGTGTTGTAACCAGGTAACCTACCCTCGCTATCTAACTACAACACCATGTCTGCAGCCGAAGAAGTGTGATAAGAGATGCCAGCCATGCATTCCACAGTCTACGGCAACATAGTAGGCGCATTCGACCATTGTAGCAAGAGCGATCGCTGCGTCCTGCATGCGATCGACTACAAACGGCAAACCCCACCGCCACCGCGCGAAAAACCGCGCTGAGACAAAATCCAACTGCCGAAGAAACTAGTCGGCAAAGGGGCGATTGTCAATATCGAAAACAAAGATGACCGATGTCTCTAGTGGATCATACGCTACGTGCACTCAATCAAGACGATGCTGGGCCGATGCAAGTGCGGCAGAGGTTCGGATTGTCTGCGGCAGAGAATATAGCCGCAAGTGCACAAAAGCCAACGAAAACTATGCAAAGAATACTTGCCATTGTCCTACAGCTGCGACGCCTTCGGCAAACTCCTATCTAGCAATAGTAGTGTACAATGCCACAAACTCGTGGCTTGTCTTGTCAAACTCAAGCCGACTCGAAAGAAAAGTACAGTTGCAACAGATGCGGCATGCCGCATGCCACATCTCGCAATCTGCAGCGCCAACAGAAAAAACAACCATGCAAAGAACTGCCCTACTTTTGCAATCGGAAATGGAAAATCTCAAAATCATTAATTCATGTTTGAAATTGTGCGGTTTTCAACGCAAAGCAACTTTCATCAGACACAGGTGCGCAGGAAAACGATCATTGGCAACCACCTTCTTAAGTGCACCAATTTCTTCGATGACCTTCTTCAAACCGATTGAATATTTCTTTAGACTTATCTCTTGTATGCTATGGGATGTTGATTGCTTGGGCACCAGGATTTCTTTGTCAACTAACATACTTCGCATATATTCACAGAGTGCATTGAAATACCTGCATTGTTAGACACTCAATTATTTATGCGAACTCTATAATGTAATTGCTGATTAGTTAAGGATAAAACTTTTGCTGTATAAAAGATATTACGAATAATAGACTAAAGCCTAACGGGCAATAACCGCACTTCAACACATGGTGTCTCCATAAGAATTTAATCAGCATGCGTGTGTCAACCACGATTACTTCTCTATGAAAGCTTTATCGTTTGTTTAAGTTGATTGAAAATTCTCTTGACTTCGTTCCATCAGCAATGACACATATGAATTAAAGAATACTAAGTCTGCAAAGTAGCATACATTTGCTCATGCTTAGGTTTGGTGCGGTTATCAACCGACGTCTTTCTATATGATAGGCACATACGATAACTACACTTCCTACTTTCTGCTAATGCAGGAATGTGTACAATGACTGGTTATTGGAACAGCATGAAAATTACTAACCAATAACATCATTCAAACAAAACGTTGCACTTGGCATTTCAAGTCAGGTTAGTGTCTTTTTAAAAACACAATTTTGCGTTGCAACATGATTAGATTTATTCTAAGAAAGCCACGGTTACTGTTGCATTAAGGTTCTAAGCTCAAACTGATGAATACAAATGGTTATGAAAGTTTGACAGCGAGCTAAAGTAGCATTGCCCACTTGGTATTAACAAGCCGTGTCCACAAATAGCCATCAGCTACCGCCTAGACTGGAAATGCTACGCTATTGCAAGCAAATATCTTATTATGCTGCACAATGATGTTGCATCATTGTCACATAAATTGAGATCGCCCTTCGTGAGTGTGCTATATTCTGCTACTTCAGGAAATGAATTAAGTGGTAGATAATATAGACAATGTGCTCATTAATCACAGTAAACACGCGACCTGTTGTTTACTCCGTAAGCTGAATGAAAAAGAAAAGCAATCAAAAATTCCTATAGCTTTTATCTCAGCTTAGATACTTATATCGGGCAGACTCGTGTCTTATACGTGTTTGTCACGTAACGGTAACGTCTTAGACTAAAAGACTAAGTTTTAATTGCTTCAACCATCACCGTCAAAAAACTTTGTAGAAGAAAGATTGTTGAGCATATTCAGGAAAACGCATTCCATTAATAACGTTAAAACATGTGTTAATAATACAATCTCTTAGATGTGGACCAAATATTGTACACTGAATACTCAAGCAATTGCTCATGATGCTGCTAACATAACGCTGCGACCAAACTCTTAATTTCAACAGCGAGTGCAAAAGAGGTAATTACTAATGGTAATTTTTATTCTGCCCCGAGGCGGACATTTACCTGGATGTTTATACTATATAATTAGTTTAGAAATTTAACTATGTACCTACCATTCAATACCAATTGAAGAAAGTTAGAAAATACATTTTAAATATGACCATATGCATATCACATTATAGTCAATGATATTGAATATTTGGGTTCTGAAATATTCAACAACGTTTTCCTATTCGCATGATGATAATGAGCCCCAAGGTTGGGTACAACCCTTCCAGTCATGGCACAGCCATCCACTGAACGTGGTCATCCGAGTCATGGGATATTCCCATTTCCGATATGCTTCAGGATTATTTTTTCTGTATATTGCCTTATACCCCGTTTAAACAAACTATATTGCTAACATTAGCTAGTTCGTATTATATCTGCCTGCATACAATGGTCCAATGATAAAAACTTTATGCAGCACAGCCACATCAATATACAATAGATCCATTGCCATGACGTGACTTCCATGATTTCGGTACTGGCTTTAATCATTATCACGAGAACCAGCTGACTGGGATTCAAGCAAATAGCGGCCGTGTGATTTCTCACGACTTATCCCAGTGTGACATCCAGTAATCAATCGTATGCTAACATCCGAGGTTACACTCTGACAGCACGAAATTGCAGTCCACGAAGGGCACCTGTCCCGCCGCCGAGTCGAGAGACTAGACGTTGCGGCAATGGATGTTCTGTTCATACCTTGTCATCAATGTCAGACGAACTAACACAAGAAGTGCCTCCATAACGCATTTGTCTCAAGAACGAGATACCTGGCCTCGTAAAATGTCCTTTACATAAGATACCATTACTAACGTTCTTTTTTGTATGGATTAATCTAGCTCGCATGGACTTTATTAAAACAACTTATATTTAACTGTCCTTTAAGCATCTTCAATAACAAACGCTAATATGCTTCTGAAGTCTTTAACTTCATTACAGATAAAAATAGCATTAAATCACCCTAAAATATTGTCATATTTAATATTTTGTTTCGTGTACCAAGATTTGGGTCCAATCATGGGTATCAAACTTGAGATGCCAATCAATCATCATTGTGCAGACACTAATCCACATAAATAAATGTATATATATATATATATATATATATATATATATATATATATATATATATATAAAAATATATATATATATATATATATATATATATATATATAGATATATATATATATATATATATATATATATATATATATATATAGCGTAATAAACGAATGTACAAGATACCCAGGCACAATCAAATCCTCATTACATATATATCAGCGTATTCAACGAATGTACAAGATACCCAGGCACAATCAAATCCTCATATATAGAAATATATATATATATATATATATATATACATATATATATATATATACATATATATATATATATATCTATATATATATAAATATATATATATATATATATATAGATATATATATATATATATATAGAGATATATATATATATATATATATATATATATATATATATATATATATATATATATATATATATATATATATATATATATATATATATATATATATATATATATATATTAATATATGGAAATGAGGATTTGATTGTGCCTGGGTATCTTGTACATTCGGTTATTAAGCTTTTTCTTCGTGTTATAACCACAAGCTTAGTCACTAAATTATAAAACTAGATTATAGCCTACATTCACAATATGCTAAGAGGCACATAACTATAACGTCAAGAGGTGCATACCAGATAGAGGATAAGAGGATGTTGCTGCATCCCCGCCTAAGTAGCATTAGTATAACTTACTGTACATGATATTTGGACCTCACATGATACAGTAGGAAAGACGTAGCCATGGGTGAAAAGGTGTTAGTGCTGGGCTATCTTTGAAACGTCTCCCTCCTTTGAACATTTAAAGCAATGATTATAAGATATCATCTCAAGTACATATAAGCGATATTAAATTTCCTTGCGTTAACATGGTTGTGGAGTTACATTCAAACTCTCTCAATTTATGGAATACCTATATTGTATGGAAGCAGGGTCGCTGCCTCAGCACATTTTCGACTCAAGAATGTAAAAGGTAAGAGTTAGCACAAAGGAAAAAAATTACACCGATTGACTTTGTTCAAATTTGACAATCTATTCCTATCTTACACTAGTCCACGTTAAGGATGCCGTAGTCAATGGCCCGGGTGCAAAAACAACCACACATCATATCCTTCCTCGACTAACCTGGTTTTATAACTTTTCACCATGAACAATTGTAGTTAAATCCTGCCTACACATTAACTGGGCATCATTTGGTTTTAAGCATTTCTGCGTTGACATCTATTTCAGGCAACATGATTTAGGCCTATTAAAGATCCAATCTCTTGCTATTGCTGTAAACGCTTCAGTTATGTGCATAAATCATATGCTATTAAAGACAGTCGCAGCACTAATCGTAGCATTGTGGCACCAGCACTGTCATTCTAGGCCCTATGCAAACTGCTTAATAGGTGAATCAGTAATTTGCATCAAAACAGAAACGAATATATGTTGGTTGCATTCAGTTTGACAGTAGCTTCGTCCATATGCAAAGACCCTGATAAAGAAGTTAAGCTCCGTCGCAATTACCATGAAAACAAGAGAGAACCAGGTTACCTATGAAGATTTTTATAGGTAGTGTTAATTTCAGTAACGTTCACGGAAATGGCGATATCCTCATTAATCATTGAGTAAAATCCAATGAAGTGTAAGGGCGACAATGATGACTTAATGGGCACACTAATGTGTTGACCCTCACCAAGCTAGCAGATGATACAAGGGATATTACAGTGCCAAGGAGCTCCAGTAAAAAGTCTGGGTAGAGACGCTATTTGTAATTACATCTGCACTTAGAGGACCGAGTTTTATATAAAACAGTGAATCGCTTATTAAAACGTTAGCGTTTCAGTACCACTGGACTATGGCTCCCAGACCAGCACGTGTATTGGTAAATATGTATATCTTCAGATCCTGCATAGTTTCTATGTGATGTCATGCTGCGTATACCGTATTATATAAAGCGAGCTGTTTAGAACACAGGTCATTTTTCTCAAGTAAGTTGACAAATCGATATTTACCTAATTGCCCTTTGCTTTCATCTTCCTTTTACAATAATCAAAGAGACAGTGCCACTCATATGTTCGCCTCAATCAATATTGCAGGATTTCAAGCATATATCAGAATATCTACCTACGCATTTGTCAGAACTCTCCAATAACTTGTTAATAAAATCGTTGAATGATTGTTACATAGTACGGTCTGGTGGCATATGGACCCAATGGTACCGTATTATATATGCACCACATTGAACAATAGCTTATATGCATGTCTTATGTACTACGGGTCCGGTGCTTGAAATAAACTGTTATTATTACTATAAATAATAATAGAACTTGTTGTCTGTTACAGTGAAATCAGCCTCAGTACTACCATCACCAATGCATTACCAAGTATCACTCTAATGCGTACTCACAACATTTATCGAGCTTTTAGCACGGCTAATGCAATATAGTTTTAATCCATCTAAGAATATGGAGTCGCTCCCAATACTAATAGAATTGGTAATTTTAATGACGCCCGAGTGGCAACACTAGGTCAATGAGCAATTTAAGAAATGTCCATGCTTCAAACGGAAATGAATACACGTTCCATCGTCCTCATACATGCGTATTACCTACTTAACACAGTAATAAGATTCTAGGGAAATCTCGTGAAAAGGTGTGATATCATGATATAAAGAATGTTATGTCTTCACCAATGCATTCATTTAATAAACAACATTGTGAATATCAATATCAGTACTTTGGTACTGCCATGGCAGAGTTTTGTGTTAACACCTAACAGTATGAGAGATGAGCCATCCCCACCCCTCCCCCCACCCGCCTCCCCTCACCCGCAAGTATGTATTTTATTCACGCTGCTTGTTTGGAAGCCATAAGTATTGGATGTGCTTCTGTGTGTTATTTCGCATTGTTCGCGTACAAATCAGTAATGACTGCGAGTGAAATACTGTAATATGTGTATATTTCTAAGCAGAAAGAACAGTTATAAACCTCTATATGGCTGCATGCATTATCAAACCGGACGACAGCTAACTGCTTTAGGCACACCGTACCGGGCACAGCCCCATATGATAAATGTGTTCTACCGCAAACAACCCAACCATTCCGTCACAGTCGTGACTTTTGCTCATACAACAGCGCGATTGTTCTGGTTCATAGCTGGGGGTAACGGTCCTGAATATATTCAGGGACTCCTACATTTGATTTTTTGAAAAGAATGAGGCAGAGCAGAATCTGACCACAGGGTAAACATGACGACGTCTGTGTTTTCTAATCAATACATCCATCTTCAACAGTCATATTATAAAATGAACAAAAACGCCCAAATGTGATGATTATTAATGCGTCTGCGCAACATCACATCTATAAGATAGATATATTGTAGAATTATAGGTTGATAGCTGTGTCGTGATGTCTTATATATAAATCTATCTTTAAAAGTAATATTATCAAACGAACCAAAACGCCAAAATATGATGATTATTAATGCGTTGGCGCAACATCATATACATAAGATAAATATATTATAGCATTATATGTTTATAGCTACTCTAGATAACAAAATGGTGTATTGCACATGACCTCACAAGGAATTCTCTGCTCAACCACCATGATGCCATTGTCTACCGACACCGCAAGTCGCAACTCACGGCAAATAGGCTGCATCCTATTTGTAGCTTGTTACAACATGTCTGAGGATACAGTGGGCCTACCCCTCGCCCTCTCCATACCCCACACCCAAGGGGGAATAGCGGTCAGATAAACTTTACACGTGTCTCCCTTACCTGCGTTCAAATATATAAATAGTAATTGTTTCATTTGAACGCTCACCCATTGGGAAAAATCATTCAGTATATCCGGTGCCTTCTACGTATCAGGAGATGTAACGTATAGCGGCATAATCAGGTCAATGTAGGTAACGCTACATGCTTGTGTTGATTCCATTATGACTTGAGTGCATTTTTGCGTTTGAAAAGGGAATCCGATAGCTAAGAGGGCTCACTCCGACTAGTTATGCAGTGAGTGTGCAAATGAGTGAAACACATTCCATCGGTAGATGGCACCGTCAATAATACACGGGACTATTGATCCAAATAGAGTTGCTGACGGCATATGTTTAAGAAATAGAATCTTCTGATTGGTTGAGGTAGTAGTATAGGTAATGGGGGGTTCAGCGCACCCCGCAAATGGGGACCCCACAACGAGACTAATGAATCACCCACTTACACTAATGAATCCCCCCACTTCAACGTATTTTAGCCCATTTCGACTATTCATTTTCACCGAGAGGCTCAGATTTTACGGGTACAAAACCCCCACTTACACCAATGATTTTTTAGTCCAACTGGGGAGTATTGCCAATATGGACGCGAATTCGCCCACTTCATCGTCCATGGGGAAGGCCCACGAGTCGCAGTTGCCAGCTTCCTCCAGCCTACAGGTCAGTCCACCGGCCACAGAGCCTTCCTACCCACGGCGTACCCCTTTTTAGAGCTTTGCGAGTACATAGTACATCATGACAAGATCCACCCTACCCCGAGAAGCCTATACCGACATATGGTCTGGAGCCCTGTCTGTTCGCGCGGCAAAGGAGAAATACCACATCTCGCAAGCCCGGTACACAAAAATCCGCGGCACAGGCCAGCCATTGGCGACCCCAACCCCCGCCCCCCAGTGGCGAACGTACCACCCAAACCGCCATCTTTCGAACAGTGAGCGGAGACCTGGAACCTGCTAGAAAAGAGGTTTCCCCATTTGTTTCTGTCCGAAAGAGGGATAGAGATTCTAGACGCTCTGGGATTCGGCATTTACGAATGATGCCAGATACCAAAGGAGGTTCTAGAAATATACCTTGCGGTCTTCCAAGAACCAATCCAGGCAGGGTATATTCTCGACCTCGTATACCTGTACACGCCGAACCCCAGATTCGGCATACTTCGTGTTTTTTCCTCTCGCCCCCACCCACCCCCAGTCGCACGTCCCGGCAAACCACACAGCAAGTCTACAAATAGGCGCACCCCAGAGATCTTCGGAGACAACCGTAGCACCTGCAAATGCGGCGCAACATACCACTCACTGTGTCGACAGCAAGAAATGCCTACTGCAAACCCACCGCAACATGGTCTGCCAACCCAGAAAATCCCCACTTCCCCTCTCCATTGCACAATTAATGCAATGTGCATTGATTTGGAATTCTATAAATATAATTATGTCAGAAAGCAATAATGCAATCCGATATCGAGCTGAGCTGACCAATCACAGTGATTGACCTAAACAGGTAACGATTTGCTGTTGATACGTGGCTATCATGGCCAACCACTACCTATTGCACCGACACAAATGAATTGACAACACTACTAAATATATCGACGGAATGATATAATCGTACTAAGCGTCATTGATAACTGATTTAATTGATGAGGACTATATTCTGTATAAATTGATATAAACGTGGTTTTAAAGAGGGTTGTTGGGAAAAATTTACCCAATGAGTGATTAGCTGTTAGAGCTTTTATTTTGGCAAAGCTCATCCTACCAAGAGATCCATCTGTCAACCAAATAGGTGACGACCGCTAATTATGCCATGTATGTTGACTCCCGTCCAAGCGAAGTTGATGACATCCAGTTAAATATTATGCCTTTACATTACGTAATTATAGGGAAACGTTACATACATGTCAATGACAGCTGCGTAGGAAAGATTTGACACCCTAACCAACCAACAATGTAAATTGACTTTGAGGTCATGATCTTATGCGTACTGGATCATGATCTTATGTGTCTGTCCATGATTAGTTCAGATATGACACATATATAGATGTCAACACTGTCCTCTATGTATCAGTTCTACAAAGTTGATGGCAGAGTGAAACATCTTTATGTGGAGATCGGACCACGTTGAGCTGATTTGCCTTTGATGTTATCCTATACGTTGACTCCATTACAAGATACACTTGCAAACGACGAAAGATTAAGATAAAGTAATTACAACCAGGCAGTTCAAGCGTAAAATGTTATTTTTGATGGCTGATGAAGAGGCTCGTATATCTAGTTTTGCAATAATATGCGTTAAAAGTCTCTCTCTAAATATATGAGTATTTGGTAATTTTACCTGTCCTTAGATGGCATCTATAAACTGAACATTGAAGTGCAAGCTGTGTCGATCGTTCAAACTACGACAGCTATTAAACGCTTTTGTGTATGTGTGGAAATACTCGACATACAAACGAAAACGAAACGAGCACATTGAAGTGAAATATAATCATCGCACGCGTCATGTTAGTTAATCGGCTGCTATTTTAGCGCCAGCTCAGGAATAAAATACATGCTAAGGGACTAAATTGATTTATGCGACTTGCACACTATTCGCGACTGCTTCTGTTGTGTTGAGTGATGAATGTATACATTGTGTAGAACAAACTAAAATTGTGTGGTTCTGTGGCAACATACAGTTGTTTTCTCTGTTTTGGTTTCAATAGGTTAGGGTTATTAGCTTTTGTTCGCATTTGATGAATGCAGCGGAATTTAGGTCTATCGGGTTTATTCAACGCATCCTCATGTAAAGGAGATAAGTCATATTACTACGAAGTTAATTCTAAAGTGATTTAATCAGGAATCAGGATGCAAATAATGATGATAAATCCATACTGACAGGAATGCGCTAACGGCGATGTGAAGCACATGAGATATTTTACGGCAAACAGACAAACATATATTGATAAGATATCAATTTGATAATATTGATTGCGTATCAATGCAAAAGACATACCTCCAAGGTGAATGTGTGACAATAAAATTTATCTCTATGTCATTGATGCTCCTTATAGCACCGTATTATTCCAATTATCTAATCCTTGCGAACATTTGAAATATCTGTTCTATAGATCGTCATAGATAAATGTCGTTGATGATATTACTTAGTAAACACTGGTTTAACTCTGATACAGTTCATAAAGAGTAAAGGCGTGATGTCCTATGTCGAGTAATTAAGAGAAGATTTCCACAGCATGCAGACTAAAGAGATATCTCAGTAACAACATTTAGCCATCAGTTCATCATATAACTTAATTACATTTGCTTAGTTGACCCCAGCATTGCCACAAAAAAAGTCAAAGGCTGGAATGCTAATATGGGATAGAAGTTGCTTTGTTGAACCTCAATGTGAATCTATGTCGCTCCGAACATCGAGGTGGTAGCATGGCTAGTTAAGATTAGGGTGGATGTGATAGTTTGATGATCTCCCATTTCCCCTTTGTCATCATGCCCTTGTCGTGACCGAGTAAAGCCCACCCTAGAGATGAAAGGTATTGCTCCAAGTGTTTGGATGCATCTTTTGCCTCAATATAAATAAGGTGTATACACAATAGCAATATTCATATGCGCTTGAGTTTTAGCTGCCAACTTTTAAAACAGGAGTTGAATGGCGATCTAGGAAATTGGAAAAGTATTGCCAATTAGGCCCTATTCCAAAAACAGACAACAAATACTTATTCGAAGGAATGTTTTGTGCATTACTAGGGCAGTAAACCTCATTGATGCATGTTGTGATGGCTTGGAGATGAAGAAGGTCAGATAGCGGAACAAATAAACTGTGTGACCGTAAATCTGGCAAACGGCACACGGACGTTGCGCAAATAAATTATTCAAACAGCTACTCAAGCAACCTGATAGTCCTGACAACACCATCTGGCTTACGGATGTGACCTTACATCAATTTGAGGGCATCGCCAAAAGTATGTCAATATTAGGCTTTCATCAGCGCAACGTGCGAATCCTTTGAACATCGAGGGGCCAGATGTGCCTAGGCTACCAACTACCCCTACTTACACATGTATATCACTGGAACGTTGCTACGTTGTACCTGCATAAGATAAAAGGAACGGTGCAAAATGGCTAACAGCATTCAGCCTGTCCACGAATAACGGTTATATATATTTGTTGGTGCATATGTAGTAAGAAATAAGATAGACTGTAATGATGACATCAGCACTACCCTGGGCTGTCACTAGTTCAACTAAAGTAACGCAATGTCATCCAAGTTATCGTAGCCATCTGTTTCCTATTGAACAGGTTTACTAAATCTACCTGATATAGCAAAATTTGTAACCATCGGATATATATATATATATATATATATATATATATATATATATATATATATATATATATATATATATATATATATATATATATATATATATATATATATATATATATATATATATAGATATAAATACATGTAGATATATATATATATTTATATATATATATATATATATATATATATGTATATATATATATATATATATATATGGTGTGGGTGAGTGTGTGAGTGTGTGGAGGATGTGTGTGTGTGTGTGTGTGTGTGTGTGTGTGTGTGTGTGTGTGTGTGTGTGTGTGTGTGTGTGTGTGTGTGTGTGTGTGTGTGTGTGTGTGTGTGTGTGTGTGTGTGTGTGTGTGTGTGTGTGTGTGTGTGTGTGTGTGTGTGTGTGTGTGTGTGTGTGTGTGTGTGTGTGTGTGTGTGTGTGTGTGTGTGTGTGTGTGTGTGCCGGGCATAAGGCAATTTCATTATCGTTTGATTTGCTTCCGCAGTGACATTCATGCAATGTCACTACCTGAATAGGACATTCGTTCCGAAATATGATATTCTCTCATTTACATTTTACAAACACAACACATCACGTAAGGCAGTAATGGGGACAATGCACAGCCGAAAGTTACAGAGCATATAAACAGACAAAGACTATGTCTAAGGAAATCTGAAGTATAGAGTAAGCGATAGCTTCCGGCCATAGAGACCGCATAGCTCTGTGCCTCCAATTGTCGGGCAAAGTGGCAACGTGGTCACTCATGGATATCTAATCAAGATGCATTGCGAATAAAGGATTTTATTAAAATCCACGATGAGAAGTCGGTAAATAGCAGAATCCAATGCATGCTAATTAAGACATTCCCAACTTAGTCGCACAGTTACCATAATTTCCCTTAAGTTGAGGTAAAGGGGATAATGTGTGGAGCAAAGGAAATATCAAGGCGAAAATTCAACACTGAATTTTTTCGATGTTCGACTTTATACAGCAACAAATATAAATAAATTGAAATAGATCCCTCCAAATATTGCTATGCTCTTGATAATGTGTACTTGTTGTGACCTGTCGTGAACAGAATAGAAGCTTGAATGGTGAAGCCATGTGCTATTGTAGTATATCCATAACACAGTTGACCTTAGTGCCTAATAATGAATTAAGAAGTCGAGTCTCAAATATTTTCGAATTTTTATATATGTATTCCCCTTAATTGGCGCTACTGAATAAGGTTATCGAGTGTTCTTGCTATCCTCTTTAACACATTATTAATCAGTACAGGGCTCGGCAAGTTAGATAGCCCGATAGCCTCGGGCGAGTAAACCAGCCGTTCGGCCCGGTGGATTTCCTGATCAGCGCGCCTAATCGGGTTTGTTATATTTTACGCTGCCGCCGTTTTGAGGCTGGCTGCGGAAAGCGGAAGCCAGGCGTCTTAGCCCAGCTCCATAAATAATTAATCAAATTTGTAAGGTACAGTCAGTCATTGGTCAGCGCGAAAATTCGGTAATACAAATTATTACGCACAGCCAATTGATGTCCTGTACATACCTCGTCATCAATATCAGACGAAATAACACAATAAGTGCCTACATATCGGAATTGTGGCAAGAACGAGATCCCTGGCATCGCAAAATGTCCTCTACCAACGGCAGCACTACTTACTTTCCTTTTGTATGGCTCTGTTTGTAAAAAATTGATAATCGTATTTAGACAAACATATATGAGTCACTCCTACTGACAATGCCATGGATTAATCTGGCCTGCATGAGTGAGTGGAACAAACGATGATGCCGAAAAAATCAGAATTGATCTACATTTATTAAAACAACTGATATTAAACTGCCTTTGAGCATCTTCATTAACAAACGCTACTATCCCTATGTCGTATTAAACTAAGTAACAACAGAAAGCAACATTAAACTACCCTTATTTTCATGTTTAATATCTTGTTTCTTGCACCAACATGTGGGTCCAACAATGGGTACCAAATGGGGATACCCATAAATCATCAATGTACAGACACTTATCCATTTATATATATATATATATATATATATATATATATATATATATATATATATATATATATATATATATATATATATATATATATATATATATATATATATATATATATATATATATATACTATATATATATATATATATATATATATATATATATATATATATTTAAATGAGGATTTTATTATGCCTATATATGTACATTCGGATATCACGCCTCTTCCTGTTGTCATAATCCTATTATGGTACACACGCTTAGTCACTTAATTCTAAAACTAGATTATTGCCTACATTCAAGATATGATAAGAAGTACAGAAGATGTATATAACTTTAGCACAAAGGGGTACATACCTGATAGAGGATAAATATATGTTGCTACACCTCCGCCTAAGTAACATTGGTGTCACTTACAAATAATTGCTCTGATTATACTCATAACACACACCCTGGGGAAAACCACATGTCAGTGTCAATGGTTAGAACTATGGGAAGGCATCTTGGTACACCGTCTTCATAGTTTCATTTCAAACTGCGTCTTAATACACAATGCAATGTAAATAGAACTCATGCAGGACCATATGGAACACTCATCAACGACATGCAATTAATTACACAAGCCTGATGGTCCTCCTAGTTAGTACGAGACGTGATGCTGCATAGAATTTCGTGTGTTGGAAGTATTGGTTAAATAAATGACTGCAATGAGGTAATGCTTAATATTGTCGCGTTGTTGATGAAGGTCCCTTTTGGTTTTCATTCTCAGTAATACTAGGCATATTTCTAAATTTACAATGTCTCACGTATTAGTTAATAAAGTGCTTGATATCAAACGATTGGTATTGTTTCTATCGAAGTAACATGCATCTTTTCACGACATTTTCCCAGAATCATATTACTTTGCTAAGTTGGTTATGCGTATGCACGAGGACGATGAAGCGTGTATTCATTTCCGTTTGAAGCAAGGGCATTTCTTAAATTGCTCATTGGCCTAGTGTTACCACTAGGCCGTCATTCAAATTACCAATTTTATGAGTAATTCTTAGATGGACTAAAACTATATTGCATTAGCTGTGTTAAAAGTCTGATAAATATTGTTAGTACACGTTTTAACATGTTAGAGTGATACTTGATGATGCACCGATGATGGAGGTACTGAGGCTGATTTCACTATATAAGTCAACAAGTTCTGTTTTAAACGGAAAGATGACGACGAAGGAAAAATTATGTAAAATTATTGTCGACTTGTCAACTGTCTGCTAATAGCTCGCTATGTAGAACACGATATACGAAACATGAGAACACAAAGAAACGATGCAGAATCTGAATATATTCATAATTATCAATACACGCGTTAGTCTGGGAGCCTCGGTCCAGTGGTACTGAACGTTTGCGTTTCAATGAGTCACTGTTAAGCTAGTGAACGTCGTCGCACCGCTCTCAACTCGGCTACCTCGTCTTTCGCTATGACGTAAGGTTGCTCGGGCGTCAACTGTCAACCTTGCGCTTGTCTGAGCGGCCTATCTGCTGCCGAGTTTCACTCCATCTCAGTGATCAAATAAAATGCCGAAATTACGGAAGCAGTTGACATTACCCAATAGGGGGTCTCTAAAGTACGAGCTATCGCAATATCAGCAGTTCCTAGCTCACTGGGAAGAGGAGTTCAAGTGGGTTGAGGCCGATGATGAGGTATACTGACGACTGTGAAGTATAACTGCAATTATCAACTTCTCGAATTCGCATTTGCCAAGTTATCTTGGTCAATCGCGTTTGTCAACTTGGCGATTCGCATTCGCCTAGTTACCTTCATCAGTCCGGTTTGTGGGTTTGTTTGTTAACCATTTTTGTTTAGTGATACCCATCGCAATTTTCCAAACGAATTCGAAATTTAAAGTTGTCAGCATCAATGATGCAC
Organism: Urechis unicinctus; assembly: GCA_034190875.2. Lineage (NCBI taxonomy): Eukaryota > Metazoa > Annelida > Polychaeta > Xenopneusta > Urechidae > Urechis > Urechis unicinctus. The sequence continues at coordinate 57,586,091 of CM067350.1, read as the reverse complement.
AGAACTCAGAAGTTTTGTTTTAACATTGACCCCTACAGTCAAAGACATCGAAAAAGCAAAAAACTAGTATCCCGAATATCTCTGTGGATAACTGTTCGATCGTAACAAAATGTAAACTATTTTGCAGCATATTCCGATTGTAACTTTCACTGAACTTGAACAATTGTATCAAATTTACAGTTTTTTCAAACGCTCTAGGTCGGAAAATCATGGTATGAGTCCAAATGTCAACAAAAGTTGCATGACTATTTCGAGCACTTACAAAGCCGCCAATACATGTCAGATTGTAATACAAATTGGATAACACGTTCTCTGCGACAGCTTAAATCGCATACTAAGATTCCATGGAAGTCAATGGTGTCACTCCCGGTTACGAAAGCATTAAACTTTTAAAAAAAAATCACACAAGTTCAATGCTTAATATCTCCGTGTATATTAATTCGATTTTAAAACAGTTAAAAAATAAAAATGCAATGTAATTGTAAACATTTAATAAATACATGTTAGCAGGTAGAACATTTCTGGTAACCAAAATTTCTAAACACTTTAATTACACAATCAACATTCTAATTATAGTCCGATTGTAAAACAATTAATATTTTCTGAATGATGAATCTATAATCAAACTTTCTTAATTGACTTGTCTTATCAAAATATTCGTCGTTTTCAAAGCGCGTTGTGTTTCGAAAAAAATTTCCACAAGGACATATTTCGTAAAATTTTTGATCGCTTATAAAATCGTAAATATCGGTTCAATATTCATAACAATTGGGCGAGTTGTTGTCATAGGCAGTGCGAATCGAATATTTAATTTGATGGATATCGATGACGTCACTTCCGGTTATGAACGAATCAAATTTAAAACGGGACTGAAATCTGAAGTTAACACATCGTTTTTTCGCTGTTGATGGTTGTATCGTTAATTGGTTGTCACTTGAGGGAAGCCCATTCAATTCTACACATATAACCAAATATCGGTTATTGTAAATTATCTATAGTTTTCTAACAAAGTACAGCGGATGTCATTTCTGCTTTGATTTCTCTGGTTTTTGTTAACAGCAGCCTACATATTATGTTGTACAAAGGTCGCTGCTGCTCTCTGCTCGCCTCACGGCACGCGGTCAACTATAATACGCATTGGTAATATTTAATTAATAAACACAGCATGATTTCTTTAATAAATTTTATCGCTTATAAAATCATCAATATAAGTTCGATGCTCATGCAAATTTTAAAGTCCACGATAACTTGGTCATTTACGGACTGATACAGTTCGAAAAGTTCTCCAATGTGCCCATGGACCTATAGTTATCTTTTTTATTACTCTATTTTTTTCCAAATTACCAGCTGCTTGGTAGCTCTGTGGATTTATCTTAATAAAGTAATCTGCATCTTATTTTATGGCGTTGTTTAAATTTGTTTTATCAATGTTTATTCGGGCCAGTGATTCAGGCTGCTTATTGGCCAGACCGGTAAGTGTTATTTTTGGAACGTGCCGAGTCCGGGGTTTATAATAGTAAAATGCATTAGCATTTGAGTTTTTAGGGAACATTTGTGTCGTTTATCTAGACAGTAAACGGAGTAGTAGAATCATTTACGGTTGTGTATATTTCAGCGGAATTGAAGGTAAGGTGTTGCAATTGAGCTGGAACCGCACGTTGCACCTTAATGGGTCAAAGAAACACTTCGCCGATGTTTGAGATATAGTTGCCATGACGAAGAAGAACGCATCTTGAAAAAGAAACAATCCCACCCCAGTTACGCGATGGGTAAATCCATTCACGTCTTGACACCTTACATCAATTCTAGCAAAAGGTGTTCAACCGTAGTATTGAGGAATATATTAATGGCTGCAAATATGTAGTCTATAAACATTGCCACCAATCTCCATCAGGTAAGCTCTAATCACAGCATTACCCGTACTATACAAAAGCAAGGTTTACTTACATTTGCGTTTGCAATAGAATGACTATGCTCATATACCCAGCCATCCAGATATACAACGCATTGGGTGACGCCAATTGAGCTCCTAACTTGTATGTTAAGATGACCCCTAGGCGTTTGATATTTGCTGGGTAGGCAGCATTCATAAAAGATAGTAATATACTGACCGTAATTGCATATCATCAAAATGGTGTTATTGCTTTCCCGTGAATGCGAGACATCATAGTTTCTGAATCAGACAAATAGCACATTGTAGTTTTATAGGAATACGTAGGACGATAACATAATTATGGATGATCGTTTTATGGAAACAGCATAACCCATAGCTCAAAGGTCGATTTTGTTTTTAGGACAGCTCATTGCTGAGATTATTGCATATGGTGCGAATGCTTGCTCAATAAACAGGGCAATAACAGCGCATTCAATCGACATCCAGCAATTCAAAGACGTGATCAGTTACGTGTTATAACGCGCTGATTCATCTTGCTATTATATGCACCGACAAATAGATATGGGCGTGACCATCAAGTTTCGAGTTTGATTGACAACAGGATATTTGGGACGTTAGTATAATTGCATAAGAATCCGATCACTGAGACCGGCATCCTTTCGCAAGACCAAATACTTCCGTAATTGCAAACATATCTTTACTTTATTGTAATCCATACGCTATGGAGAGACGACACTTGAATATGTACTCCATGTAATCACAATTAGATATGTAACAAATATCGTCAGACAAAGTATATTATCAGGTTGCTTGCGCACATTCACAGCCCTCATAGGGATGTTCGTGACTTAGTCGTGAATTCAATCGGATTGTCCCTTTACCTTTCTCTGGCTGGCCAATCAATATATATTGGCTGCGGCTACCTTACATGTTATTGCATGTGATACGGTGATAAGTCAAGTGCAAGATCAACCGTTTCTGCCATCAATCACATTTGAAAGATAAGTGGCTTGTGACGCACCAGGAAAGCCTTTAACGAGATTTCTTATCCCAAAATGTTTCTTGATGACTGTTGAAACTTTGCAAAGGTCACTAGTCTTATAAGTTCTATTGTATAAACCAGCTACCGACATATATGCCACGGAAGGGTTAGCATTGCATTGCATGCAGTGATCATGTCATAGGGAATCATCTTAATTCATGGATATCAAAATACCGCGAGACATTTTATTATTTACTTTGTTTCATACAAATTCTATCGAAGTTAACACACAGGATAAAGTTAACATTATTCGGCATTGATCCCGTGTCGTAGTTATATTGGGCTTCAAGAACGTCAATGGTGTATTTCGTCCGGCGGATTTGATATATGGCTCTATCTATTGATCACGGCCTTGGGAGGTAAATGTGTTAGTGACGTGTGCATTCACTCGAACGACCATGAATCGTGCTTCACAAACATCCTCTGTTTATCAGTCAAACAAACATAAATTAGCGTATCTGGAACCTGATGTAGCGTTTATAACCCATTCAAGTGATGCTGGATGTATATAGACAAAAGGGGTTTATTGTGGGCCTTCAAGACAAGGGCAGCGGGATCGTCTACAGTGTACGGTAGGAAACGATCAGCAATCCTATGTCCATTCTAGAAGTGATTTCGTTGTTAGTTTATCAACCCATGGACAGCCATGTGAGTGTTGAGTCTGTGTTTGCAGTTGATATGACTGATAAATGGATATAACGTGCTATGGTTATTATTATTATATTTATTATCAAGCTTACAGCTTCTCATAAGGGTATACATGATATGACGGATATTGTTTGGTAATATTTTACTCATATGGGATATTCATACACGAATGAACTAACCCTATGACTGTTTATGGGTAGAATCATGCTTAAGCAAACTGCAAGCAAGCTTGTCGCGTACTCACACCGCTAAGCCGAGTATCTGCACGAAACCTTATACCAGATGACTTGTACACGGCGTTGTTATGAAGTAATATAACCAGTAGATAATGTGGATATCCATTCACAGTGCTTTGCCACTTTCCGTATTTGTCAAGCAATCATTGTGTAGCATCAAGATGAGTATTATAAGTCGTCATGTCAATAAATAGCTCTGAATGCAACATTACATCGGACGTTTGTGTTTGCCATACCCATCCTTTCTAGTTTTATCACGACTGTGGCTAAATAAGGTAAAGCCACGTTATGCGGCTTTAAGGTATGGGTCTGGTTCTCACGGCTTAAACTTATGATGAATTGCAAATGTTACCGTTTTCATCCCCTGTGCTTAGGAATCCATATTATCGTCTAATCAAGAGGCAGTGTAAAGAGGATTTTCATTTCATTACTGAACATGTGCCTGGTGACAGGCTCATCATGGTTATATTCATGACTTCGACATAACATGTTTACAGCGAAGTAATTGATTTAGGTAGATATGTGGTGGAGCTGGATCTGGGAACGTGCCTGGTAAGCAAAGAAGCGGGTAATAAAACTTCTGTCTATCCAGGCCAGCTTTATTCGCAATTGGCTTGCTGCAGACACTTCGAATGCTTTATTTGCGCACAAATCTAACTTATCTTCTGCACCCAGCCTTAGATACTAACGTCAGGAAGATATATAACTTCTTTACCAGCTTAAACCAGCGACCAGCTCAATTTATACCCATTGACTTCATATCCATCAATAGTCGTTACGTCTTTATAGGGAAATGCAACTGAGTGCGCTACGATACAATTGTTTGAATAGTTCGATTTCCATAATTTAAGTTCTTTTACTACACGTAATTGGGTCGATGCAATATTGAGTATGCTCTGATCTCTGCCCGCAAATCAACCTATTTCATATGCTCTGGTGTCATTTCCATCGCAGACTATTAAGCTTAATGCTTGTAAATCCCTCGGCTGAGATTAAGAAGCCATTTTTCAAGTACATGAATTAATGAGGTGCTAACGCACACCGATATCTGTGCTATATGATTAATTATCAATATATCAAAAGTTATTCAATAACCATATTACAATCAATGTCACAAGTTTACGTATGCAGGGCACTATTGTAGTAGAGCCTCGTTATAGAATACACCGTTTTGCTTAACTTCATAACAGACAGGACAAATTAAACAAGCAGATGCGTATGTTATCTAGTCGCGGAGCTTTTCATATGCATAATCCCTTTGATTCCGTGTTGGATGCTGCATATTTTCTACCTATTGCAGGTTGCCAGCGCTATCAGAGGTATAATCATAATTCTAGTCTGAAGATAGCAAATATTTATGCTTTTCTGTACCTCATATTTCATAAGCCGCGCTAGGTGACACAAAATCGAATAGTTATCAAGCATTGCTGCCATATGGCAAGAAAGCGTGTTTTTTCAATGGTGAAATCTGTGTAAAGTATGAGGAATACACAAGCAAGCGCGTAACTGATTTGACTACGATGGGATCCTGCTCTCTTTTTGGGGCTTTCGCGGCACCAAGTTTGCGCGGCTGACCGATGACATTTGATAGACCATTGTTCACACAAGGGTCTATCAAATGTCTCTTTGACGCAACTGTCATTTCCGTGATGAGCAGCCTGAATTGGCATTATTTGCTTCAGTAAATATTATGCATAATTGTCATTGCAAATGGTTGCACAGCTTATAATTATGTTGTGATAAATAGATTAAAGCTAAATACTCATGAAGTTAATAATTGAGGGTTACTAAAAGTTTGTTAAGTTGTAATAGTACACTTTCTTATCATTCCAATAATAACAAATAAACCTTTTTCTATCCGACGGGGCATGTTGTAACTGACTGGTAAGGATGGCTGAATTATAACAGTTCAAAAGCCACACTCTGTAAAACGTTAAAATAATCGATAACGAGTACGAACACCTGTATAGCACAATATGTTAAATATTCCAGATACATCTACAAGTTGTCACATCACAAGGTTACATTTATTCACATCGTTGTCGGTAAAGTTAACACACTTTCCCGGTCAATGAACTTTTATGTTCCTTTCTTGTAAAGCAGAATCCCACATTCTAGTTAAATCCATGTTACAAATCCATTATGATCAGCCTTGTGCACAATTGATAAAAACCCTAATCAATCACTTGCCTGGATATGAAATTGTATTGTTGCTCACCAAGTACAATCTCTTACTAATTAATTAGCGGAGATTTTATATTATTCATGCATATATCTGAAATCTGTATATCTGTAAATATTATTTAGTAGCAAACGATTATCTGCCTAACGATTTTCAAATAGCGATTTAGAAGGTGCTCTCCAACGATCGTTGAGCCACTGAGGTATCCCTGCAGACCGAAAGCCAAAATAAATGAGGTGTTTACTTCGGAAGCAGTGCTTTCAGACTTAAGCCATTGAGGCGCGGGTATCGATTGGGCTTTGCGCGAAGAATTCGGCAGCATTTCCATTCCATCGATATATCGACCGTCTTGCGGCGATCCCTCCCGGGGCGCCGTTTATGCCAGGCAAATTGATGAATTGTCAGTTTCATTGCCCTCACATTCCGCTACACTAAACCTCCCCCAAACTACCCCCCCCCCCTCCTCTCCCACGCCCCCCCCCCCCCCCCCATTACACACGCACACAAATTTATATTGAGGTTGCAAATCGGGATAAGCATACGGGATGTCTGCTCAGTAGACATTGGCACTAAAAGAGCTTTCCTCATGGTTCGAAAACATCCTGATCCATCACTGTCTTGATATCACATCGTTTTTGGACACAAAAGAAATATTCATTCAGTTTAATGTTCTTCACCCAGAGTACGTGAGCTTTATTTTTAATGTGCAGAATGCATGTTCTTTTACCTTACCGATAAGAGGAATGTTGGAACGTCTAAAGCGACGCGACCTCGTGTCATGGTTGTGGAATATTGGGGCCTTTCATGTGAATTATATATAGCAAAATGACAGCCTTTCATTTAACGCCGTTCATTTGCTATGTGTTTATTTAGGCGTGTTAAATCAAAGTAACGTGATTTAAGCTGTTTGATTTGTGCGGTTACGGACATAGCAAATATTTATTATTTAATTTACCTGGCTGGCTTAACTAGTGAAATGTTTTATTGCATTGATTTGGCTTTCCGACTTCTATTTTACACTCTCGTAATCTCTTCTTTTAAAGTGCCCCGCCGCCGAAAGAAGCGGAAATTCACAGACACCTCTCTCCTTTTCTAGCCAAGAACAATTATTAGCAAAGCATTTCCGCGTCTCGCCCTCCATGATGGTTGTTATACTTTATAACATTATTAATGATGAGTTTGGTTGAACGTGTCTTATTTTAAGCTATCCAATTCGACAATGGGCAAGCAATTGACTAACTAATCTAATGGCGGACAAGATATATTACATTGAAATGAGTTCCTACAACAGTTATCAAATGAATAGATTGACTAATGCAATCGGTTCTCAGGCCATCAACCAATTTGGAATCGGGCAACATCCGTAACAAACATGTGATTAAAATGGTGGCCAAATGGCACTTGTAAGCAATAAAACAACTTAAAAAAACCCATGCTACCAATAGAAATAAATGCACTGCGCATTGTCTTCTAACGTACATACGTACATACGTATTACCTAATATGCAGTTATTGCACCCCAGAAAAATCTCAGAAAGAGGATTGTCAACGTGATTTCGATAATGTCTGTATCCATTATTTCGACCATGAATACCAATATGGGTATTTTATTGTTGCTACGGACGCAGCAAAGGTTGATTGAAGTCAAAGTTGGGCCTACATATATTTGTCAGTTTAAAGCTTCTCTTACCTGAACGGCACCAGTCTTTGCTCCCCTCGCGGAGCAAAACCCCTGAAATCGATGCGTTCGTATCCCATCATGTATTTATCCGACATTTCTGTCAGAGGCGAGCTTTGCGATGGTGAAATAGCACGATTGCTTTGGTGATTAAATCATATTTCCTATGATACACAAGGTAATTTTTGTTTGGAACACACTGAGACGTTATGTTTGCTATTTATCAAACAAAATCGTTAATCGTAGATTAAATTTTTTAAACCGTGAGGCAGAAAACGTGATGTTCGTCACGGATTAATAAATGAAGGCGTCGTTATAGTTTTTGGCAATTTGATAAAGATGTTTCCCCTGAAGAATGATCATAGGATTATAAAAGGCCTGGATGGTGGAATCAGCAATAATCAGTGATTTTCTGTTTGCGTATGTTCTTATTATTCATTCATAATTGACAAAGTGACACATTATAGAATCGTATATTGCTAGCTACGCGAAGTTGTTAGAGAATGAGGATATTTCTAATAGCTTTTCGTCTGACAAATGCCTTATGCAGCCTGTCATCGACAATTATCATTATTTACATTAGAATAGTGAAGTACATTTGTTAATTTCGCCTAATCTGCATTACCGACATTATAAACCAAATCAATAGCAAGAGTGCGCATTCGTTCAGTACCTTGGCCTCATAACACTATTTGTGCTCAAACGATAAATCACATGCCCCTTTTAGAGAATAGTATGTAATAATTTGATTTAAAATGGACTGCGTTCATCCATATTGTATTTGCGAGAGATAAATGCTAACTGCCATACCACGAGAGCGAACATTGATATCTTGAGACAAATATTGACGATGACTTGTAGGTTAGTGTGGAATATATCGGAGCAACTTGTGTATTGTAACTTCCTTTTGAGTTTCAATATCAACATATAATCCTATTCAAATATCAAGGCCGTTAATGCTCCCGTTTCAGTTCTAGAGGCATTTCCCTCAACACATGATTACATTGCCCGGAAGACAATTGCGAAAGAGGGTTCGGGTTTCTTCAATTCACTGACGGCTCTTGTAACTATCGATTTAATAATGCCATCGTACGTGCAAGTGTCTAACCGACTTGATCATGCCAACTAAGTGACTTATTTTAGCCCGGAACGATTGGTTATGTGATTTGCTGGCTGCTTGCCCACTTTTTTACCTGCGTATTGTACTTTTGTAATTCACATATTCTACCACACATAATATACGATCATATATACTAAGGAAAGGAATCGCTTTCATGTATTATCAGATTTATTTTTACATGGATGAATTCAACACGAAGCAAAATCGAAACATTGTATTGGTAATGATAGATTATTGTAATAGGCGTTGAGCAGCAAGGCGATTGTGCACAATATTATTCCCATCCTTATGGTATCTTGTTAATGCTATGATTCATAACATGTTGAAGAGAATCAACATATCAGTACAGCAGGGCACTCTGTAAGCAGGATATGCGCGACAAGTTTAAACTTGTAATCAAGGCAGCGCCTATCCTCTTTCGAGCGCCCTATCACAGGGAGCAAAGTAATTAATGTACATGATTGCAATCAAAGATCACGTCAAATACCAAATATCTAGGATATGTGAACGGATCGTTATAGCATTTTACCCAAAGAGATTATCTGTAAACATTGGATAGCCTAAAGGGGAAACACGACATGAAAGGGAATGCCTTGGCTATATTGTTTTCTGTTACCATATATTTATAGACAGATAGTTTCACAAAACAGCAACACTAGCCAGCAATTCAGGGTCATTGCGTGTTACTTCATGTTGTTTAAAAAGCAGCTGATGAGCGGACAAACCGAAATGGAAAACTGTAGTAGCAAGGGGTGCATATGTAAACATGCGGCCATGATATATTTTCTATTCTGGGTTAGCATTGCATTTGATAAATTTATTGGGAGTTCATTAAATATGTCATTTCATTTTAGAAGTGACCGAGTGCGTGTTTTAAAGCTAAATCAGCACATTGCTTTCAAAACAACCATGTTACCCTCAATGCATGGATACTCAACCATAAACACAGGAAAAACAATATTAAGACCTAGTTTGGCATAATCGCCTTGCTGTTATCAAAAGAGAATTTAATAGACATATATTGGTCGTTCAGACAACAGAAACAGGAGGTCACAGATTTTATCGTGATTTTAACCTATAAAGAGAGACATGAGACAAACTAGTAAACCAGAGTAACTTAACATTTACTGATGGCAACTCACCCGTACGTTGCATCGACGGTTTTTGTCTGTACAATATGTTGCTTGTGTATTATGTATAGAACGGATATTGTAGTGTATGCCATGCTTATGTCATGTATGTTTTGCCTGCTCTATGTCGATTATACGTGCAATAACGTAAATGTCTAACAAGCTACCTGTTTATCGTTTGCAGTACCAACCGAATGTCTGCTTGCTGCCCAATACCACGCAGCAACATATGCATATCATATCATCAACATACTACTGCCATGGTGCACAAGCTAAGGCATATCGATACAACTAATCGTTAATGATCGACAATTATTGAGTTGCAAGATGATGATGGTTATCCTATTTTATTTACGTCAGAATCTTGTCAGTTAACCATATGTTTCCACCTGAATAAGCAATACGTTCGCAATTTTTGTTGCATTAGCCTCACATAAGGTAGTACCAATGTCTATTTTGTGTGAACATCATACTGTGTTTAGTACCATCAAGGATTTCAACAACTACAGTGCAGGAAGTAACCAACTATACCATCATCAATGTGTAAGTTCCTAGACATATAAACATGCGACATGCAAACGATGTTACGTTTCTGAATAATTATCCGTTTTTATTCAATTATAAGTTATCAAACGTGATGATATAAAAATTGTTGAATGACGGAAAACATTTGAAATGAGTAAAGCTCGGTTTTGCCTCTACCATGGAAAGTCAGGGGTTCAATGATAAGCAAAAACACCCAGCGGATATCGAACGTATTGGTTAATGTAGTGTTATACATTTGATAGATAGCATCAAAACGAACAACGTATTACTGCCGTCTTATTGGTGTTCGGACTTAGGTAGGTATGTGCATTTGTCAATTATATTTGAAATGCGAAGTGCCATCGCAGGAATCGGCGAAAATTGTTCATTTAGCAAGTTAAGGTTTGTCCTATTGGAACAGGGAATCTCATACCCAAGATGGAGTATGCTGTCATCTGGTAACTTTATCTGTTTAAAAGTTGGTAAACATCATTCCTTTCTGTCATCTGATGCTTACTTTATACTGCGTGTATTTATAGAGCAGTTTGCCTCGGCTAATTATATGATTTGAAGTAATTTATAACTGGAAGTACACTTTTGCGAAAACATTTTGGAACAAGGAACAATCTGGCCTATAATCAATTCACTCATGCCGTTCAGACAACATCGCCTCGATGCCTAATTTATACTGATGCGTACGAGGGATTTTGTGTCAGCATCGGTCATTGCTCTTCCAAGAGTGGGTCGACGAAAAGTGGCATTGTAGGACCACAAAAAAGAATCTGATAGTTGTTAACAATTCCTATCCCTTCCTGTCGAGGCGGATGTACGTAGACTACATGCATAAACGCAAAAGCACAGTGCTGGTTGCATTGATGATTCGAACTTCTAACAATCGTATAATTATTTGATAGGATAACTTAGTATGAGTAGCATCAGCAGCGATATAAGATTATGGATACTCGCTGCTTACTATTCCCCTGAAATGCCACACAAATATAAGCGTACGTTACATGCCATATAAAATGAGGACTTGGTTCTCGCACTCGCTTTGTCGCAAAGTAGATCGTGATTCGCATCGTCCGATAACTCAGGTATCAACAACAATATACAGGCACTGATTGTATAAGTGTCAAAATATGTATGGGCTTGCATAATATTCATTGTGCCATTGCCGCTGGAGCCAAGTAGAATTTGAGTTTTATCAATTAATACCAGTCACGCAAGATATAACAATAAGAGCTTTATATATAAAGCTAGATTTCCATAGTCTGAGTATTGATATACAATAAATAACTCAAAACTCGACCTCAGAAAACTGTCATATCATCTAATAATTGCCCCTCATACTCCTATATATTGAGAAATAGGCCTAATTCAAGTTTTCACAATTGAGTTATAGAAATGTCGTATTGGACAACACAGCTAGTTAGTATGCTTAACTCAATTTGAGAAGCAGAAATTTGCATAAGACTCTCAGGAAACATTGATGGGTGCAAGTGCATAAAGCAAGCTGTCTTGTATTTCCCATTTTATTTTGTCTATCATTCGTAAAACTATTTATAACAAAAAATATGTTGGAATATTTTATCTTGCCTGGCAGTCTGAGTGTTCTGACAGAGCGATGGTGCTTAACGTTTAAGATTGTTTGCTTTCACAACTGTATCCCGTCCACTAAAATGTTTCTCTATATCGTAGAACAATGATAGTTTTGAAGACAACGTGTGCCACGTAATATGATGATTTATCTTTTATTAGATAGATTACACAAATCGATTGATTTAGCCACTTTCATTTTAATGCAATCGCAGCTGATCATCGTGTACATACAAAAACAGACAACATGTTATTACAAATCTACAATGGTTACTTCACAACGTCCAATCATCAATTAGAGGTGTATTATGTCTGATTTGTAAAGAACCATTACAGCTACCGTCAAAGACAATTATTTCTACTGCGACAGCTTTTAGCCTTTCATACTGGGCGTTATCAGTATGGCTTTCATTATACCAGGTGGTACATTAAGGTGTTTAATGCACTTTGTAATAGATGTGCTTTATCTGCACCGTGACTTTAAATACGAGTCATGTGAATTGCTAATACAGGCGTATATTTCTATTAATGGTTCAGGCCGATATGTCTCAGTTAGGCTTATTCAGACAACGCCGGCATAATCAGACTAACCGGCCAGGATGTTTAACGAGACTATAAAGGTTGCCATGAGTAAAAAAGCATGTGAAATGTATAAACTCCCCGAAATACAATACATCGTCAAAGACAAACATGTCATTGTTTCGTTTAAAATGGCACATATGATTAGGTGACCTGACTCATTTGTCCTTTTGTGAGCCAATTGTACTGGAGAACAGACGTAGAAAAGCACAAACTGAATCTTTATTTTCGAATTTGACTTTAATGCAACAGGTGGCATATCATTTCTGCGAAAAAAATGTTTGAATAGGATTTTAGATATAATAACGTAAGCTGTTTAGGAAAGCAATTTGTTCACTAAAATCAAGCAACGTACATATGAACAATACATGCGTTACAATCAAATCAAGCAAAACATATTAGCGAAAGAAGTGCACAAATTAACATATAAGGGTGCGGCGCAAGCTAAAAATGAAAGACGTTGTGCAGATCTATGAATACTTTCATCAGGATTCTGAATTTGTAAACCGATAGAGCTGACATATCTATCTCTATTGCTGTCGGGGTCGTAAGCTAGGATTTCCGTCCCGATGAATTCAACGAGGCTTGTTGAAAATCGCTAAAATTAATATAGGTATTTATTGATACGGAATCCATTGTCCGTTGTTGGATATTTTCATATCATCATCATCTGCCAGATCTGGTCATTGCAAATATACTAGCTATGTTTAATTTATCTATTCAGATCTGCTTGATGTGGCTACTTGAGAACAGTATTTACGATGACATTTGCATTACTGAATGTAATAAGAGAGAAATAAAATATCGAGAAAAAAATGACGCATCTTGAAACACTGCCATTTACCATGAGATAATAGGAACCTCAGACATTGGAACAATATATCGACAATTAACTTAACAATTAGCAAGAAAACTTGCTTGTATTACAAATTGTTCATGGTTTTGACACATCTGATAGAGTGTTGTATGATGATCATGCAAATATAGACCATGCAATGAAACGTAAATGTCAAGTTCATGGGACCATACCAGCATTGTTCACTTCAGTCTAATCTACGGAACTGTTTTGTTCATAAAATGAACCACCTGCCGACTGAGCGGTCACATATTGGATGCAACGGTCATATCGACACGACGACGAAAGATACGTGGTTTACAGGATTGAATTCGAGAGTGTATGGCTTATGTGTATACATCGTCGTGCTTGTATCATTATCAGGAACCCCATGCCAGCCAGGTGAGCCAAAGGTATCGGGACCATCTGGCAGACAAAAACTGACATAAGGTATAATTACACTAAACATTAAGCTATTTCATATAGTCTGAAATTGCATTTGAATCTCTTAATAATATATATTTCATACCGCGCTCACAATAGGGAATTTTGCATGTAGGAATATTTGAAACCACTCTCTCCTTGGAACATTTGAAGGATTGATTCTTAAGTATATATAAGTGACATTCAATCTTTTTGCGTTAACTCTCTTAATTGATGGAATACCTATATTGTATGAAAGCAGGGTCTCTGACTCATGAATGTAAAGTAAAAGGCTATGCAAATAAAGGCCGGACTCTTGCAATCCATCTATGCAATGTAAAATAGCTGTCATTAAATGACGTTATGATCACTGCTGTTTAAAATGCAATTATAAGTTCATGTCACAGTTTTATTCACCATTATTAGTTTCGAAAATTCAGCACAAAATCAAACGCAACAAAAGAATTATCGCTAGCATAATTTGGATCTGTTCAATGGAGACGTAAGACCAATTGTATGTTTCTATTTGAATCGGGTCAAGGAATTTGGCCACAATACAAACTTGAAATAGACAACGACTATGCCATGGGAATGTTATGTTAAATATGGTGCTGAAATGCATTTGTTCAAACAAAGATCTTGGCATACTGACGAATATTACGGTGCATTTGACACAGTTTGTTATTCTGACAATTAATCCTTCTTTATTGGTCACGCTTAAGCATGAGAAATAGCAGGGCACTTTGTACTTCGCCAATAAAACATAGCTACAATTTTATACGGAGGTGTCTTCAGTTATCTCGTAACTTTGATGAAATGCAACATTTCGACGGACTTTAAAAGCAGAGTTTCTTAACACGGTCCTCAACGATTTCAGAGGTAAGAGTTCGCGCAAAGGAATAAATAACACCGATTGACTTTCTATTCCTATCTTACACTAGGCTACGGTAAGGATGCCGTAGTCAATGACTCAGGTGTAAAAATAAACACACATTGTATCCTCTCAAGCCTAAGCTTGTTTTGAACCTTTCACCACGAACACTTATAGTTAAATCCTGCCTACACATTAACTGGGCGTCGTTTGGTTTTAAGCATTTCTGCGTTGACATCTATTTCAGGCACCATATGGAGGCCATTTAAGGATCTAGTCTCAGACCGGTGCTGTAATCGCTTCAGTTATGTGCATACATCGTTTAATATTAAAGACTGTCTCAGTGCTAATCGTAGCATAATGTCACCGGTACTGTCATTCTGGGTCCTATGCAAACTGCTTAATAGGTGCAGCTGTTATTTGCATCGCAACAGAAAGGAATACGTATCTTAGCTGCATTCGGTTTGAGAGTAGCTTCGTTCATATGCAAAGACCCGGATAAAGAAGTGAAGCTCCGGTGCAATCACCATTAGAACAAGAGAGAACTGTAAATCGAAATCAGGCTATCTATAAAGATTTTTATAGGTAGTGTAAATTTCAGTAACGTTCGCGGAAATGACGTGGTCTGACGATATCCTCATTTATCATTGAGTTATTCGCTTAAATATTACAGCAAGTGTAAGGGCGACAATACTGACTTAATGAGCATACTAATGTGTTGACCCTCACCTTGCAAGCAGATGATACAAGGGGTATTACAGTGCCGAGGAGCTCCAGTAAAACGTCTCGGTAGATACGCTATTTGGATTTACTTCTGGACTTAGAGAACTGAGTTACATATCACACAGTGACCCACACACAGTATCTCCGCGTTGCAAGGCTCGAATGAGGTGTCTCAAATTGCTAAAAGCTGTTGGTTTTATCCGTTACGGATCAGATAACAACTGCTCTGTCTCATACACCCAGCTAACAGCGTCGTCCGACTGGGTGTAATAAATTTGTTTTACCAATGCTTAATCTTTTTGTGGCAATTACGAGTGACTGGCTGGTTGATACTGAAACCAATAGCGCTAACAATGCGCGAATGGTGTGATCTAGCGTTCATTGTCGCGCGCTGACCAGTCATTGGCTGTACATTACAAATATGATTAATCATTCATGAAGCTTGGCGCAGACGCCAGGCTGCCGCTTGCTGCAGCCAACCTGAAATCGGCGGCAAAGTAAAATATCCCGGTTTGCGAAATATTGCACTTGCCCGATCAGGCGCGCTTTCTTTCCGAGTTTCATCATTCCCATCTCTCTCAATCAAACTTCACACATGCATCATAATGATTTACAACACGACCACAGTATGTCGATCTTACACATCTCATCGCATAACGAGACAAGGTTTCACACATCGCAGAAAGGTCCTGTTGTTAGTGACATTTATGGATAATCGCCGCAACTCTACATGCTGACCATATTTATTTATATACGGAGATTTTCAATGGCCTAGGTTATTCTTGCCCAGCTATTTTTCAGTTGCTATGGGTTAGAAATATTTCCATTTGGTTTGCAATCGATTTTGTTATCGGCCTACTGGATGAAATATGCACAAAGCAAGAATAAAGTTGGGTTTATATCGCGCCCTTAAAGGGTATTGTATCTTAGCTTTTTAAACATAGATAATAGGTTAGTAGTTGTTGGCAATGTTTAAGGTCAATTTCATTGCTGGTACATTTTATATGAGAGAAGACTTGCTTGATGATAGCAGCATTTTGATAGCAGCTTATAATAAATATCAATAGATATGCAATATGACAGAATGAATCTTTTGTCTGACGTCTAGTAGTAATTACACATTGTTCGACGCAAGTACCTGTCGATGTTATCGTTCTGAAATGGAATTGTCGTGATCATATATGAGTTGATCTTGCATTTGTAAAGTTGCCTCGTGGAGCAGCTTCTTTCCAAATGTAATAAACTGCCTGAAGCAACACATTGTTCAATTGCTGGCGGGTGTCTAATTTGCTTCTTGCCATGATGATAACAAGATAACAATTTTGAAGCCTCCTGCCTGTACAATTCAGTGTGCATTGGGCCTAAACAGTAAACCTAGACTTAATGACTTTGACCTCAACAGAATCAAATTAACGCTACCAATTCGTTACACGGGCCGGAGGACTATCAAATACTAGGTAGGCATCATTGAATAGTTGTTTCATAAGATGTCCTTATTTTATATGGAGGATCAGAGAATGCACAAGAAATGTAAATTAATGTACATAAGTAGACACCGTGCCATTTGCTGATTGATATCAACTACCTTATGTGTAATGTCAAAACAAGAGTGAAAAACCATTATGCATTTTAGAGGGAAATGTTATTTAAGCATTTATCATATATCGCAAACGAGATTTATTGTCGCTACCTTTGAACAACTTTGTCGTCTCTGATATAGTATCGTTGGAAATCATCAAATACATTATTGCACAATAACATCTCGGAGAAAAAGCGTCCGAGACTACATATTAACTTTTTCTCAGCATCTCAAACTATCAACGTCATTTGACTTGAGAATATCATCAAAAAGTGATGTCTGACATTGTGCTGAAATAGAAATTATGAGCGACAACGCATAGGTCACATTATCTATATCAATTTTACTATGAAACGCCGACACCAAGCAAGCAGTTTTCTTATCAACAGCTTCAATGTGTTGATGGAACCAAGCCTTCATTCGAGCCTAATGCTCCATTAATGGATATGCGTGGGTGCCATCATTTTTACCATGACCACCTCGGTGGTTTAACTTTACACTGGAATGTGAAACATTCAAGAATAAATGCAAAAAAAAATGATGGTGTCATGAAAAAAAAAAGAGGTGCCATGACATTTACTATATTCAATGCGTTTCTCGACAGCGGTGGTCACATGTACCCTACTACCACCAAATGATTGTACATTCATGTTTATTTTGACCACACTTCTCGCTGGTATGTTTTAATAAACGCATTGAATCCTTAAGTAACAGCTCATCCATCTATTTACTCATATGCGCGTGGATCTCACTTTTCGATGAAATAAGGTAACAATGAAGACTAGCTTATTCTTTATCAGTCTAAGTGCCCATAGACTAAATTGATTTCCCCATTTGGTTGAGTGCCTACGTGTAATAAGATACGCTTTCCTATCACTAATCAAAGTTCCTGTCCAAAAAGACGATCGGTTCCCTCCGCCCCTTTGGTGCATCAACATGCATGTTGTTGCATGATAAATGTGCTCTCTAATCTGTCTGCGTTGACAATGCTGGCATACAGAACTGTTCTTAAATGACAATGAAGGTGCAATTTTCAATGACTCATGGATCGCTTTGAATATTGCACACTTAATCAGAGCAGAATCACTACTGCGGTAATCGAGCTGTCAGTGATTCGAGTAATGATTCAGTGCAGGCGAGGAGACAAAAAGCTAACCAGCAGCTTTTGCATATATGTGCACTTCACTTAAACAATTGTCTTGAATTTCACGGAAGACAATATATGATTTAATCCGGGTAATATGGGCAGCATAACTGCACAGTTCAGCGCTCAGTGCAGATCACATGTCATTATGCTCTTAACGAAATGATATCATATGGCTGTCGTGGCTAAGTGAGGGTGGGATGTGGGGTGTTGGACATAATGCTTTCTAAATGTCACTCATGCAACCCGATAGGTGAAAGGAAGTGTTTGAGCTTGGATCATGTTTGCCATCTTCCTCTTGGCCAAGAAGTCGATGCTTTTAGCGTGATTGGACAATTTGTCTGTGCATCCAGTATTAAAACCTGATATTACGAGCAATTTGAGGTTTGAACTAGGTCTAAATTTCTTTGCTTTTACAAGACAAGTAATGTTAAGCAGTAAATTTCAGTAGTTTAATGACCAACTGAAGTTTTTTAATTGTTTGCAGGCAATTGCATATAAGTGATTTATTGAACACCGCTCATTTTATCTGTCTGTCTGTTATGTATTTTATTAATCAACCACTTTAACTTTACGACATGGATTCCGACCATTGATATTCCTGCTTTCCATATTTGAACCGATGTTATATCGACAGAAAGTTTGATGATCGGTTTTTTCGCTTTTGTCCCTGACTACAAGTACAACGATTACTCTTATGTAACTTCACCAGTCCTTCCGGTTGTCTTAATTAGTTTCCTAGCGCCCAACACACAATTGGGGTGATGAAAATAATAACATTATTGTGGATCTTCTCTTTATAAACTACCAACACACGCAGGTGCATTATTAATTAAGCAGAAACGACTATTTCTGCATACCAACACAACTATACGAGTACTCAAACGTAAGGTCTAATAAGAAACGTGAATATTAAAAGTAAATGAAACAACTAAATTAAACATTCAACCTTATGTAAAACAACTCTGCTAGGACTCCAGGTTATCTTGACTTATTGAATCGACTACTAAACAGTCAGTCAACACCGTAACAAAAGTAGCTTAAGCACATATAAAAGCCTCTTGCACTTTTTTGGCAGCTGTTTGAATAATTATATACATTTCGAATGATATTTGCGTATTTATAACCTATAAAACGCAGCCCTTATTTTAAGTAAGATGATATATTTTGGAATGCTGATAACTTGGACAAATGCTTAAAGAAGCCATGCCCTGCACATTTATATTATAGTTATATTTCTCAACTGGTAACCAAACACTTTTTACATTCTTTGCCTAGACTCTAAGGCTAATTGATATTGCATTAGACTTTTGTCCTGTCAGCAGGAATTCTGTCTTAACGGAGCTGCCACTAAAGCCGATCTGAGCATGCATCTCAGTCACCATCGTCTCGATATCACCTCGTTGTTTAAAGTTATATTTGAACCCAGTCTTGTTTCCAATTCAAATCATCATATTCACATGGAAATGTGCTAGAATCTTGATATACCATGTTGTTAATTCAACATAATGTTATATGTCGAATACGTACAAAATAATATCAGGAAATCAAACACCAAATTGACATAATAACAATGAACCCAACGTGTAGATGTGAATCACGCTGAATTTATGGTTGGGTGTAAATTCATTTAACGAATTATATGTATTATAAGTAAATACCAATAAATACCCTTAACGCCGCATCCTTTTGCAACCATAATTTTGTTTGATCATTTTTTATTCCAATTCACGAAGTTATGTCTCTGCCTTTGATAATGCATCGCAGACTTAACGATTGAACGAACCACGCCGTCTTCCCCGAGGCACAGATCTGCTTTGTGTCAGCTGTGCATGGAAAACTGTTGATTCTATTACTTGCTTCTTTAAAAAATGCCGAATTGGAGTATTTCCCTCCAAAGGTTACGAACAGATAACGGCATTTCATTTCAGTTACGAATGGAAACGAGAAACCGTTAGTGGCGGCGTAATTGGATATAGGCGACTGGGAAAGTGATCCTTATTTTGCTTTATCATAATTGTTAATACATTCACATAATATTAACACCTCGACTATTGAAATTACCTTGTTGAACAGATGAGATATTCAGTTCCGTCAACACCAAACAACAGCAATAAAGACCCATTGTTCCTATGGCACCGTCATCATACACCGTTATTTTTGGTATAGTCCTAACCAATTTCAGCCAACAAACACGCTATATATGTAACATTTACTTTGAGCGATGCATCATGGACTCCATTCCACAGCCCCGTGATTGGCGCACCAGACTTTAATTTGACTTCGTTTGTCAGATGTGATTTGTTCTAACAGAATATTTAACTCTCAGTTGCTTTAATTTGGCTCGCCTATTGAAGTATATATACTAGCTGTACACATTGCATTGGCAGTGTTGTTGAGAAGACAGGCGGAGACAACCAGCTATTATGTCACGATATTATTCACGGCTCCTTTCATCTACCGGTTTCAGAGATGCTATGCATGCATCTATAAAATGGGAATTGTAATCAGTCTCTAGTAAAGGTAACGAACCTTAAATAAACGACCACTCTACAGGAGTTGCTGGTGGTCCCTCTGTTCTGCATAACTAATGATTATCAGTTGCTCATATTGCTCGGTTAGCATAATAAACGTCTCTGTCGTTCAGTGAATAATAATTTGACTACTTCGCCAATTGCTGCTTATTAGGGTTTGGTCAGAGGCACGCTCAGTTATATACAGCGAGACCATATTGAAGTATGGTTCATTCATTATTGGAAAGATTTTCAATTTGTGAACAACAAACAATAAACTCAGCGGGGTCCAAGTATAATAGATGCATAGAAGCAATGGGAGTATGAGAGATTGCGTCAGCCAATTGGTTGATTATTGCAGGATTATAAATCAGAAACATTAAAAAGAGCACATATCACATATTTTATGTCAGTGTCTTTCAACGGCTCACATCACTATGATTGATGCCAGTGTGTCGGAAGTTCATGTGTCAAATGCTCAAATCTAATTTTAATTCGAAAATGGCGAAAGGAATCATATCATACATCGTATGGCAAAAACACCAACAATACTGAAACTAATGTTCCACACTTTTCCAGCCAATCATGGTTCAATGTAAGATATCGATACATTGATGCTCAATGACCATATTTGCTGTGTAGCACAACCTAGTGGCTGAATGATTTTAATTAGTTTGTGATGAAGGGGTCCAGACCCCCAACACACGTGTGCTGCTCAATTAGTACATGAGGTCATCGGCTATTTTTCAAGATACGGGCTCTTGTCACTCCTAGCAGTCGAATGCAATATTGATGGGAAAGTCAAGACTCGCAGCTGTGCTTGACAGAAACCTCTTTCAAAACATCCATGGCCCCTGCAATAATTCAATTTTGGTCTGTAGTCTGATGATCCCAGGCATGGGACATACTGGGTAGCTGTATATCTTTTAAGTGGGAGGCATCAATTACTGGGACAGTCTGCATATAGGATTACTGTCCTTATCTGATAATGTGCGGATTTTCTTAGGCTTACTGAAGATTCACTTGATAAGTATTTGAATTGAGTCGTTCGACACGATTATTGAATCTCTCGAGTTTTGGCATCGATGGGATGAAGGGGTGAAGTTGATTGATTTAAGATGTGCGTGTTTATTTATGACATAGCTTACTTTTTGCGTGTGTAAGAATGTTTTAATAGCTATTTGTGCTCCCGTCAATGCTCTGGTGTTTTAATGAAGAAAGGAGCGCATAGAATCGATTGAGTATGACACAACTAACCCATAACAGCATCCTAGCTGATTAATATATTTTTCCAGGACAGAAATACTTGATCATGACTGATGTGCCAAATAAGGAATGAAGACACGTACTGTGGTGAAAAATAGGGGGAAATCATACATACATGCCGACTATTCGATGACATTGTTTTCACTAATTTGTCATGAATTCCTTGTACGCTATTGACAAGATAATTGTCTCAGAACACGTTGCTGCTGTTATTGTTGTTGTTGTTGCTGTCGTCGTTGTTTTTTTTCATTAGTGCCGTTTCGGGCTACTAAGGTTGTGTACGGTACAGTTCGTTTAACAAATCGTCTCTTCTTGTATTAGTCATCGGCTTGCAGCTGGGGCCATCCTGTGGTTTAATGCAAATATGTCACAAATCTACGCACACATCGGCGAAAGAAGAGATTCTCTCTTATTATGTCTGACCTTTCCGTGTTTTTGTGACGCAATGATCTGATGTTCAGCATCAGCCATTTATTGTTATTCTCTGTATACTCGTGGAATTTCCAAAATACATTACGCAGTTGAATCTGCCAAATATATCGGAGGCACTCAGTGAGAACTCATGTCATTAGTCGCCTTCATGTTACGAAAACCAAAGACCGACTAGTCGTCAATGCTGCGGCGCCATAAGGATGATGGCTACGGGGCGTTCAAGAATCATATCTTTGAAATAACCAACTCTCATCGATCTCAGTCTTGTATAGCGGAATGGTGCCGAAATATTTTGCTCCTCGTACAAATATACAGCGCAAATAAAATATACCATTTACAAATTTTCAGACTATTAGCTATTACGATCTCTTAAGCTACAAGATTATCAACTCTTTCTTCGTATACTGTACCGAGTCCCATTTAATAATTGCTAAGCTTTTTCTAAGGAGATGTCAAATGATACCACTTTGTTAAATAGACCGACACATGGAAACTGAACAACCCTCATGCAAGGTATTTGGATTATTTTTTGTCATATTTTGCTTGATTCAATAGAGTGAATCAAGCAATACCACCATCTTGTGTTTAGTGTGGTTCTCACCCAGACATGATTTTTCAGACAACATGCTCTGATAGGCCAGAAAATGGAATAAACAGGAGAAGATTCCAACTGATTTCGAACCTAAAACCTGCTACCATTACAGCATATGTGCATAGCTCTACACCACAGAACCGACTTATCATTACTCGTCATTAGTGGTCGAGACTGTATAATTTGCTTCGTAGCTCATTTAACACGTTCAATATGTTTACGAATTCCTTGAATAGCAATATGTTCAATTGGCATATCAGGTCTACAATGATTTGAAACGGAGACTACTCGGGTTTAATGTCCTTTTCAACAACGAGATGATATCGCAACAATTATTTCAGAGTATGATTGCGATGCTTTTACAGCGCAACATCAGCGGCAGCGTTCGTTAAACATAGGACCATTGCGATATCAGGTCGCCAGAAAGAAAGTCCAACGCAATCATATTTAACCATCATGCCGGGAAGGTTAAGAGGGTTTTGTTGCCTACAGTATGGGCATAAACCCAGCTTAAATATGCAAGGGACTCACTTATCAGTGAAGTGTGGCATATCCGAACCACTGAAAAACATGCGTTGTAAAAGCTCAATATAAAAATAATTGTCATAGCTGGAAGATATTACTGCATTTGGAATCCGGTTCTTTGAAAATTATTTCCGATGTGACTGAATAAGGTTATGAACAATTTACAATACGTATTTCCACACATGGCCGCGATAAAACGGCGATGGTTGCTAGGAGGTGTTCACAGAACAAAATAAGAACATCGTTGGATCACTTGTGGACAGATCAGTGTACTTGTATCAGTTATCGCGAATTGTAGATTTTCGAAATGTTATCTAGTATCCTTAGCTATTTAGCCCCGGGTTTATATTTTAATATCTTTGATAAATATAGCAAGTACGTAGGTGCGATTGACTGTGCGTCACTCCGACTATACAACCTGTGAGCGCTCCATACATGGCTGCACTAAAATCTTGGTATTTTCTTATTGAGCGTGAGCGGATGTTCGCACCAGACTCACATCGAAGCCTAGAACTCCTAGCGGGTTAAATAGCGGTCTCCATGTACATCATCGAAAGTTACCTCAGGAAAATAAGACAAGGCTACAGTCCAAATTAGCAATTTCGTCTCAATGATTAGCACTTCCCAGCTTAGAGGTCGAATGTTGTAATAACGAGCCAAACCCATGCTTAATTCAAAATTTGACTGTGCTGTGATGTCAAAGATGTTGCAATATCTATCATTTGGTTATCAGTCCTGATGTTAGTACATGATTATATATGTGTGGTTAAACGCATGTCCTACAAGAGGACTTACAAAATATACTAATGGCGCTTACTGACTGAAGCTACGAGCTTCATTATGAGCAATATATATGCAAACAACAACCATTATATTAACTCACAAAATGCAATTTCAGTGAATAGAGCGTCTGACATTAACTTTAACATCGTTTGACGAATAGTTTACTACCCTCATTTAATTAGTTTTCTCATCTCGCAATGGAACGTAATAAACTGTTAACTTAATATCACCGTTATATAAAGGTCTCTGAATTAAGTCCAATGCCCTGATAGATTATGCTTTACGGGAATAATTTGAAAGGCGCTTTTTCTTTACTTACTTTTTTGTAACCAAGGATACAGTTTGCTTACATGTCTCAGAAGTATCCTTTATTGTACATAAAATAAGAAACAAGCATTTAAGATATGTGAATAGCAACAATGAACACTTTAAGCCAAAAGAAAAACAGCAACTTATCAATCAAACTATGCTCTTGTGTCAAGCCATGAGAAAAACACCATGGAATGCTATGGACGATAATTGATATTCTGGACTTGATAATGGTTTTTTTTTGTGTGAGAACCGAACGGAATTACAGGAACGCACTTTTAGCCTAGTCTGAATCCTATATAAAGGAGCTTCATACTCATACAAATTGCATGCATCAATCTGCGAGATCCAGGACGTAAAGTGAAAGTGGTAGAACTGATCAATAGAAGACAGTTTGACAAAAAGACTGCGACAGATGAAATAAGCAATGTTCGATTAATCACTGTTTTGCATTTGTAACAAAAGATTGTGGGTTTCAGTGAGTCACTCACCGGCACAACTAGCATCGCTTGTTTTGTAGAATCAAGGGAATGCAGAACTTGTTCAAACTTGTCATTCCCCAATTTTGCAAAATATTGTGCCACAATCAGACGGACAGAAAAATCCACTCAGACTAAAGGCATCGATCTCTTGAAAGACAAGACGATGGCAACCAGGCTCTACGGTAGCGCCTCACGAAATGACATCCTAATATCGTGCTGACGTTCAGAGGGTATTATCTCCCACACCTGTCCCTCGCCCTACCAAGAAAACCATATGCTGTTCTTGGTAATAATAGATTGACCACATGTGACGTCTCTTCTCATTGAGACTTATTACGGAAATCAACACACACACAGTAGATTGCTTCCGTTATACATTAGGCGATTTTTTGGTGACTGGGATATAATGTCACCACGCCTCTAAAGTATCACCGATCGCTATTGACTGAACAATTACCACGCAATTACCACAATAACGACCAGGTCCTGGTCCAGATTAACTGTGCAATATTCAAAGCGGTCCACAAGTCATTGAAAAATGCAGCTTCATTGTCACTTAGGAACAAACTACCGTTGCCGTTGCCAGCATTGTCAACGCAGACAGATTACTGATATTTATCATACAACCACGTGCTTGTTGATGCATCGAAGGAGTGGAGGGAGCCGATCGTCGTGGTTGATACCAGCCTATGATTAATGATGGCAAATCCTATCTAATTACTCGTAGTCACTCAACCAATGGGGGAAATTAATTTAGGCTGAGAGCGCTCAGACTTTTATCGGTTATTTCTCTTTCACTTGCAAAAGGCTGTTATGCATTGTTACGCTATATCATCGAGAAGTGAGAATGGATTGATGAGCTGTTATTTTACGAACAAATTAATGTGTTAAAACGTACCGGCAAGAGGATGCTTTGAATGTTTAATTATGTGGTGCTAGTAAAAGCATGGACTGTTAGTACACTTAGGCACTGCTATCCACCAAAGAATGAAATAAAGTGAATATAATATCTATTTCTGGCATTTGTAACCGCATTTTTAGCCAACCAGGTAGTCATGGTGCACGGAGCATCAGGGTCGAACGAGGGCTTGGTTCCACTTACACATGGAGCCTGTTGATGGAAATGCTGCCTCCTGTATGTTTGCGACCTGCTTCATTGTCGAATC
Source organism: Urechis unicinctus (assembly GCA_034190875.2). Taxonomy (NCBI): domain Eukaryota; kingdom Metazoa; phylum Annelida; class Polychaeta; order Xenopneusta; family Urechidae; genus Urechis; species Urechis unicinctus. Next base: position 57,559,818 of record CM067350.1, on the reverse strand, counting down.
GATAAGATTTACTACGTTCCCTTTGCGTTGTCTCTCGTTATTTCTATTTTAACATACTATCAGTTACCCCTGCGGAGATTAAGAGATGTTGAGGGTGGGGGTAGTCAACGCAGTACTGCTAATAAGCTTGCCGTTGCCTCACACCATTGTACTGAATAACCTATCGATTTGCAAGCTATTCAACCGCTCTGAAAATATGTTGTACTATCAATAAACCCATTGGGGTCAATAGATAGGTGCAAGACGACAACAAGAGCCATTACTAACCAACTGATAAGATTACCAGCCAATAGCTTGTAGAAAATGTCTAAAAAAAATCCAGTTAACCACAATTTTTCAGCATATACAGTACCACGGTCAGAGTATCGCAATGCAGCTGTTTGTGCAATTAAGTAGACTTTCCTTGAATGTCGCTAAAAGTGATCGAAAATAGTGTATTAATTTATTTTCTTGAGGCAGCTTTATCTGATGTTGGTAACCTTAGCGCAATCTATAATCCTGTTTGTCTTAGGCTTCATTGCGTCAGGAGAGGAGAATGATAAAACTCGGAAAGATATTTGATACGGATCATTTACGTTGTAAGCATTGAAATTGTCGAAGCCCCTATCGTTGTGTATACATTCGTGGAATGGCAAGTAAGGTTATGTTATGTACCTGGAGCCGTGCGTTGTACCGTGATGTGTCTCGCGAACACATTGCTGAAGTGTATGATGCAATATACCTGTTCAGGTAAGCTCATATAAGTTTTTTTTAAACGTTACAAATCAAAGAGCTCTGTCACGAAAGAACTTCTAATATGCACAACCATAGCATTTAGTAATGTATTGATGGCTGCAAATTGTTGAGAGGCTATAAACACTACCAACCCTCTCCAGTCTCCAGGGAGGTGAACTGTCATTACAGTGATTCGTACTGTACAAAGGCAACATAATCTTGATTTGTCGGTAGCCATAGCGACTGCATATTCCTAGTCACCAAGATAAACGTCCGATTGGGTGACGGCTGTTGAGCGCATGAATTGTATATAGAGAAAACCCTTAGATATGTTTTTAACTGCTCAGGCAGTCGGCATGTAAGAGAACAGTATACTGAGCAGGATTACAAATGGTATTATTGCTTTTCGGTGAAAGGTAGACGTCATAGTTGCTGAGTCAGACATGTGATATATTGACTTTTTTCCGGGAATACAAATAATGATATCATTATTCTGAACGATCATATTGAGGTAACAAAACTAAAGTGAGAAATAGTACTTTGCTTTCAGGTCGCCTTTAACTTTGAGGGCAACCTTTGTGCCCACATCAAGCCATTCTGCTGCAAGCCAACCACGACACTTATTGTATTTAGCCTAAAGAATCGCTCCTTTAACAAAACGATAACTACGTATTCAATCGACATCTCGCCATCACAAGAAGTGATCGGTGACGTCTTTAGTTTATTGACCACATCCCTTATGTTACAATCCGCTCATTGTTCTTGCTTTTTTAAAGCACCAGAATATAGATATGAGCGTTGCTGTTAAGTTAGAATGACAACAGGATACGCTCAATGATGCATACAATATGATAAATTCTGTAATTCCTTAATATCATTGAATAGCTTTAATACCTATATAACGTACTCCATGTTTGGTTTTACTATTTAAAGCATTATCAGACTTTTTTGGGATATTATACTTATTTCATAGCCAACGAAAAACCAATTACTCTAATCAAATCACGGTTTATTGCATACACGTATTGCATACGTAATTATGTTAATAGACACACGTAGCATGTGGTAAATTACAATATACACCCAAATAAAGTCCTTAAGAGCCTAGCCTATATTATTCTATTTGATCAAAAGTAAAAAGTCCTAAGCAAAGTTCTGTATATCAATTAAAGTAGAGACCTTAAACTAGACAGTTACATAAAGTTCCATGTGATCACACGATAATGATATTTTGTACCGATGCCCGGGGTTCAAAACGTTGGCGATTATATTTACGCCTCAACGACTCAACAAAACGGTCGTATTTAGTCGTATAGGGCTCGTGCAGGAGCCGCAGGGGCCTGCGGGAACCCGTGAGAGGTCAGGGGACCCAAACGGCCTGTTGGCCCATAGGGCACTCGTAAGAAAACCGTGCAGGCCTCGCAACTGCTTACAAGCCTTCTAAGGGCTTAAACCTTCAAGGAGCCCGTGTCTGAAAGTAGTGCCGGTTCAACTTTTGGCCACAGGTTCGTACAGGTTCCGTGGACAGCCTGTAAGCCCGTAAACTACATTAATGCCCTTCGGAGGTCATTTGTTGTGTTTTGTGCTTCTAGTTTAATATCTATTAACACGGGATAGATGCTATTTATTCATTTGTGATACCATTAACCCATTCAATATTGAATGCTTTCCTACCTGCCTCCCCAAAAACAAGAAATATTAAATAACTAGGGTGCTCAAATAAACCATAAAGCCCCTTAGCCGAATTAAATGAGTCATTTAGTTCAGACGAAGTCTCTTTGCTTTTATACCGGAGTTATCGCAACGTGGATATTGAATAGGCTTTTATCGACGAATTCAGCAACATTCCCAAACCGTGGGATTAATCGACCATCTCGCAGCTTTCACTCCTGGGGCGCCGTTTTAATCGATCAAATCGATGACCCATCAGTTTAATTGCCCTCACACTCTGCTTCCTTATATCGCCCTACCAGCCCCCTCCTCATCCAGAGATGGCAAGAGGATGTGTGGCAGGTATACAATGGCATTAAATGAGCGTCTATCAAGAATCGCATGCATCCTGATCCTTCACTTTCATGATATATGTCACGATGACGAAGGCGATCAATGATCTAATCAACAAACCCATTCCCAAAATGTTATGACCAATAGCTAAGTGGCTCCATTCCATAGAAAGTCGAGATCATCCTATTTACTCGACCTCATGTATGGTAATTCCTACACATAAGTTACAAACGTATTGCGTTTCGACATATTTATATCACATAGTGGAGTGACTACCGACTGCGACTGGTTCATAATAAGTATATTTTGTTTTATTCACTAATTTTCCATACATCTGGCCAATCAACGACTTACCTACAAGAGGAGTGCGTCTGTTCTGATGCTATCAATTTCGATAGTGGACAAGCGATTAACAAATAGGTAGTCCAATATCGAACACGATGTGAAACCTTGGGATGTCTCTCAACAGAATGTATTGACCTATTGTTGTACGTCAATTATGCAATCTGGTTATATTTAGTTCTAATGCAGAATTAATGGGGCCAATTGAATCTCCTATTCACCAGCTGTGGGTCGGTTTTTAAAGCAATATTTCTGCCATAACGAACAACACATGATTGTTTGTTTAAAGCTTGATAGCGGTTTACCATATGTTACAGTAGATATTTTTCCCACATTTCAAGCAGTCAGTCTGTGTTCGTTTACCAGTGTGAGAGTTATCACTTTCAACCACAAATAAAGTATGTGGCCTTGGGTTTCCTTTCAGTTTTTCTATCAGCCGCGGTTTGATTAATATGGCATTACAAGTGATCATGGCTGTGCTATAATTTAGAACCCCTCCCGGACCTCAAGTGCGAATTATCTAATTCACCTGGAATGATAAAAGTAGATACTTCGTGAATAGTAGGGATTGTCTATGCTTGCTGGTCTAACAGCCACTATGCTATGCAGGCTAATAGTGACAATCAGGAAAACTTCGCAAATTGCCTTCACCTGTGACACGTCGATATTGTTGGTAAATCCGCAAATATAATGAATATGTTGGATAGCAAATATATATCGCCTACATACCTTGCAACATTACTCACAGGTTCATGGTAAAGTTTTGCCCCAACAGGTTTGGTAGCATTGATGAACGCGTTGTCTCCATACCTTACCTCCACCCCGCACCCCTCCGCCCTTTCTCTCTCTCTCTCTCTCTCTCTCTCTCTGCCTCTGGGAAGACCATGAATGTTTTTTAGTTTGTTCGGGTATCCATGATACACAATCACTGCTGCTGTTAAGTATAGAGAACTGGCTTGTTATTTTGATTAGCAGATTCAGATCTGCATTATTCATTGAGGTGCAAATCATGATAGTATGATATTTGCGTCTCTAAAACTTATAAGATGATATCACCTCAAACAGCAAACTGCGACAAATAATGTTATTCATATCAATTTTATTCACATACTATAGGCATCAATGCAATAACGGAATCAAAAGAATCGAGTTACATAATCGACGACGCAATGCCTATGCCCTTACATTTACCTTGATGTCAAAGAAATCATAGACATCAGAGCAAAATATCCCCGATTCAACCCAACCTTTAACAACTGGTGGGGAAACGGTAACCCCAAAGTAGCTTGCACTATGCTTACAAATGAATGCGATTGTACATCATTATTCAAATCCTCGCAATTGTGCTGCTATTAAGTACACAATTATTTTCACCCTGTCACATATAAAGCATCAGACGACGCGTCATGAGGCTTAGTTAATCATTCCAATAACACACATGCCGCAAGCCAACAGGCACATTGCCACTCCAAAAAACACACAACTCCATTTACTCAATACATGAAATTCTGATTTTCAAAACAGCCTTTTATTCAATCATCCACGACTTAGAGCTCCAAAATGTTATAATTATTCACCTTACACGTTCTTTTAAATTAACTATTTGTTTAACAACAACGTATATGCTATGCCAGTGATATGCAATGTATTACTGAAAATGTATACCAAAGTGAAACTCCTTTAAAATAAAAAGAACTCTAAAAGCTTGCTAAGATCCTCGTTTGCTGTTGATAAAATGGAATAAAGCGAAATATGCACCTGTTCTGGATACATGTATACCTAAAGCCGTACATTCCTGACACAAAACGTGAGATCCCCTACAAAACTAGCTTAGTTTAACTACCCACCACAAATACACAGAATGTCTTTAACTGGTGTTATACAAACATTAGCCTCCAGCCAATCAGAACATCGTTATATGCGAAATAAGCAAACAACTTGACTCATAATATGGCTAAACACTCCCAAAACACACAATTTACTATAGCCTTAGCTGTCTAAGTAGACGATGAGGATGGGCAGTACATTAGCCATCTTATATAGGCAGCAGGTATTACCCGTCTTTGTATAATCGAGGGAATGTCATTACGTGCTGTAGATGCATCGGGAAGAGGATGCGTAACATATTTGATCATCTCGGATTGGCGTGGATGGTAGCTTGCAGCCATCACGATTACGATTTTAAAATACATTATCTTCTTATGTCAACAGCGGTTTTGCGGCTAAACGACCTTTGAAATCGGGCCATGCTTCCTTTAATAGGACATGACAAGTTTATATTGATGGATTTTCTCTGCTTATAGATGACACTTCAGCGTCTGAAACAAACATCCGGTCATTCCGTATACACATTGACGGTTTATTGCCAGGACAGTAACACGCGCATATATCCCATCGGGAAGAGGATGCCGGGTCTAACACATGATGTGTAACATATTTGATCATCTCGGATTGGCGTGGATGGTAGCTTGCAGCCATCACGATTGCGATTTTACGATACATTATCTTCGTATGTCAACAGCGGTTTTGCGGCTAAACGACCTTTGAAATCGGGCCGTGCTTCCTTTAATGGGACATAACAAGTTTATATTGATGGATATTTTCTCTGCTTATAGATGACACTTCAGCGTCCGAAACAAAAATCAGGTCATTCCGTATAAACATTGACGGTTTATTGCCAGGACAGAAACGGTTAATGTTTTCACACAGTGCAATTTTATGTCACTGATCTTGTGCAACATTCATTGCGTCCTTTTGTTGTAAATATATCTAGATAAAAACCATGTGATCTATTAGTACGGATCTCGCCCTCCATCCTCTTTCTGCCCCCATCCCATCGACCCACTTTTCATCCTACGTAATTTAAGAAGGTACAGTATGTGATTGCTTACTCAAGGGTGATTGATTCAATGCTACATTAGGTGAAATGAAGCAGCATAATAGGGGCACTCATAATCCAGTCGAAGGGAAGTGAAAACGGTACTCATTACAGAAATAAGCACAACATGAATGACAACAATGCGCCGCATCATTCTTTGCACTACATTGGTTAACACCTGTCTAACCAAAACAATCATCCTAATCCATCTTTTCAGGCTTTCTACTTCAAAACAATCGCGGCTTCCGTCGAATAAATCCATTATGTGCTCGAAACTAAATCATTTTACTGTCAACAGGTTTTAGCTGGAGGATTTTGGCCATAACGACAGATTTATAAAGATCGCTTTATTACTTAGAATACAATGCTTAACATCGTATAAATGTATCTAAGTGGCAATACCTGAGCAAAATTTCATTTGAACTTCTTCGTGATTCAATGTTACTAATAATAACCATGCTTTCTTTTGTAGAGGACATTTTTCGATGCCAGGTATTTCGCTCTTGCGACAATTACGCTATGTTGGCACTTCATGTGTTAGTTAGTCTCATACTGATGATACGGCATGTACCGAACATCAAATGCAACTGCCCCGTTGTCTGGTCTCTAGACTCGGCGGCGTAACAGCTGCAATTTCTTCCTGTCAGAGTGTCACCTTGGATGTTAACACACGATCGATCACTAGAGATCTTGTAGGGATAAGGCATAGAAAAATCGGAAAGCCGACTATTATCTTTGACCAGCCCCCATAAAAGCCTTGCAACATATAAAATAGAATATTCGCGCATAAAAGTCATGTAACGGTAAAGCATAAATATATATATATATATATATATATATATATATATATATATATATATATATATATATATATATATATATATATATATATATATATATATATATATATATATATATATATATATATATATATATATATATATATATATATATATATATATATATATATATATATATATATATAGATCAATGTATGTTATCACGCAGAACACACAGTCTGACAACGCCATATTGTACAATAGACCAACATTACTTACAATGCGAAGTGCAACTGTGATGTCGAAGTTTCGTTTTAATGTTCAAAACGGGGTTCTTACTTGGGTAAAGTGACGTTGATGCTGTTCCCTAAACCAGTCAATGTGAACATTGTTGTGGTAGGATGGAAAAATATTGCCTGCAGCACAGATATACATTGCTTGGTAACAAGGCTACACCTAAGCATGAGTTTTATTTTGGGTACCAGTGTTTCCCTCTGGCATTGCATATATCTCCAGAAGCTGTTATGTAGGCTCAAAGGCCTTCAAAGTCGGAATGCATCAGGTGCAGAGAACCCAGCTAATGACAAGATAGACATTGATTTTTTACATTTGAACCGTTATTGCATTTGAAACCCTTTTCAGGTCTAATCCCCACTTCCGTCTCTAAAACACTTTTGACAAATTTCCAACATGCACAACCTTTTTTCCACAGTGTCGTGAAATAAACCACCGATTGTGTTTGACAGTCGTTAAAACGCTACCCTTATCACATTATTCCACATTAATCAAGATTTATACATTTTTAATGAACATTCCAAATATGTTTTCAACTCCCACTCATTATGTAGATAATGTGATAATAACAGTCCGTGTTTATGTTTATATGGATTTGTATTTCTGAATAATATAACAATTGCGCTAGCATCGTGAATCGAACCTATTATGCTTGCGTGAAAGGATGAGGTCTTTACTGCTGCACCACACGAGACTCAAACCAGTGCTCTATCTCTGAAACTCTAACGTTGTGCATATTGCGATAATGGTCAGATCTGGCTCGAATGACTTTATTTCTTCATCTGCGAATATCCCCATAATGTTGCATCTACATCGGTTACTACACAGTAAATTCTGTTACGCTCCTACGTTGTACATTTTCTGAAATTGTTTATTTATAATTGTTGAGAACATCTAATATCCGTAACGTCACATCCGCCATTTGCAGACAAGATCATAAATAAGTTTTTCAGTTACATTTGATTTCAAAGCAACTGGCGATCTTTGACAGATTCATCGAACGATTGTGGGGTTTTCACATTACACGCGTTAATACCGCAAGAAAATTGCCTAATATAACACCGCCATTATGTATCCAAAAGCTCAAGGAAAGGTTCAATAATTGCTTTAAGGAATGGCTACTGTCCTATGCTGCTCGGTTCGCGGGCAAAAGAATTTACATGCCACTAAAAGTAAAAACATCCAAGGGGGATCATAGACAAAAATAGTAATATCGCTATCTTTCATGCGTCCAAAGTAAGGATACTTGCCATATTTCCTGAACAATCCATTCGATTTAACACCAGATGAAACAGGTGCAATGATTGCCAATCATCTCATGCAGTGATTGGGCCATCAAACATATCCTAGCGAAGTACATTATAATGAGTTCACATTGCGAGCCATATACGGTTCGGATCTAAAAGGAGCACTGAAGTCATCAATCAAGCCAAGCAAGCCCGCCTTCCTTAGCTTGTTACATACCCTCCAAGGAGTGTCGTTCATTGCTTGTCTTTATAATGACCGATCTGTCTCCCTTAACCTGCTCCCGACGAAGCCTGTACAATCAGACTAAGAGCACATAATGTTTGATTGGATTTTAGAGATTCTCGTCAGTTTAAAAGCAGACAAGCGAAGCAGGCCGATGCATTAAAAGTCGAGAGGTAATAACGTCTTGACACATCAGCACATACGATTGCCTAAAGGTCATACGGGCAATTGGTCAGCCATATGACGAGTGCTATCTATATCCTGTAAATACAGTTACCATAGTCTTAATATATTAACGAAGATAGCATGATAGATAGCTTAGTAATAATGTTAAGTTGTGTCAATTTGGGAGAATACGTGTATCAAGATAAGAAAATATTTGATTCATCATTAAGCACTTTGTGTGTAACGTATATATTACCATAGCAAATAAACTCACCATTCACGCATCACGACACAGGACACTGTGTATACTTTATCATGCAAAAGCAAAATTTTGACATAGAGTAATGGATCAGTGTCTTATCTTTGTTTCTGTATGAACACAGATAATGTACAATTCGGTGTTAGATATTTTCCTCGATATCTACTTTGCACCATATATCATCCTCTGTACATCAACAGAATGAACAATACGGAAACTGTGCACCAAAGTTGCAAATCCTTAATTTCACATGCATTCATGGGATGGCCTGATAAAATAAGCACATTATTGATACGCTCACATATTGATGATTGCGTTATGGTACTCCCTATCAACTTAGGTATCAAGCTGGTAGCTCACATTTTCCTCGGAGTTTCTTACTTTTTACGAGTATCGGTAGCCATCGCTTGGTGTTGTCACGAAAATTATAACATCATCATAAGCACAGAAGTTGTTTGTGGAGAGCACTTTATTTCATTAAATAAGGAAACTCTGCTCTATCAACATACGGTTAAGGGGCAAACTGGTATTTTCACTTGGTGAAACTCGAAAAGCTCCCGTTCGATAGGAATGCCAACTTCTTCTACAACCAATATTAAGTACATCGCAGAAGGCTACGTCAAGTATGCACCTAGAGAATCGCCACTAATCTGTAGATGTCACTGTGAACATAGCAAGATGGTCATCCGAATAATTCGGAGAATGAAGCGGCAATCTATGATTATGCTTCACATCATTCACAGACATAAATAAAGATTCAAACATTCACACTTACAAGTTTATCTGTATTGATGCTTGTAGTTACTGGGAGGTCCAATGATCAGAACAATGCAGATACTGTGGCGGAACTTATATGTATATTCGTGTTAACACTGCAATACATACAATCATATGTTGGGTGCATGCAACTAGCTATGTTAGATAGGCTGCATTGATGGCCGTAAGCTAGCATGACTACCAAAACAGTGTTGTAAAGATGTTTTCGGACAATGAATGTCTTCACATTACTTACTTGTCTTTGTAAGTTTATAAAATTTGTATCTACCGCCATGCATTCAGATGGATTAGATATTGATTGAACAGCATCACTACATAGATTGATCATTCTGTCATTGCGATTAAACCTACTCTGTGTTCACTATCAGTGCGTCATGGATCAGTCAGCACGTATTTCTATGCAGTTAACTTTACTGGGACGTTAATGCTTATATCAATATAAACCTTTTTTGTTTGTTGAAATAAAAATGTAAACAAGGATGAATGGATGCAAATCCTGTCCCATTATTATGAAATTAACTGAGTTGCGATACAGCTATTTGATAGGCAGTGTTATCTTCGACTTACATTTAATTAAAGAATATCGTTTTCGCAAAAGCAGTCCAGATATGCTGGGAAGTTTGTCTGAATACCACTACCACTCAAACGCCGATAACAACACAAGGTTCCAGAGGGAAATCACTTACAACAAATATTCGGCAGATGACCTTTAAGGACTGAATGTTTGATTTAGGTAGTGATTGTTCAAGATCATGTAAGCACAACCATTTACACCCAAGACCCTGACTGCATCAGAGACAGGGATGGAAAATGCGACGCTCGTAGTGTGTCTCATAAAATTTGATCAGATACATATTCTAACTGAGCCAGTAAATCAAGGAATTATCATTCGTATGTCTGGATAGATCGTAAGCAATGCCTGGAATACGCATATGTTACTGTTTTCGTTGTGGCAAACGGAGCGGTTTCAACCAAATATATTCATACAAGATGTCTACAAACGTTCCTTTATCCTGACTACATGTGCATTAACAAATAAGTATTGCCACCGAAGGCAGGCCAAATGCTGTACACCATTTTTTACCTTTTCATATATCTGCTGTAGGTGCATCGTTGCAACCTTCCAACCATACATATGTGAAGTTAGAGGGGTAATAGGTACATTTGGCCCCCTCGATGCTCTAAGGATTCACACGTTGCGCTGATGAAAGCTCATTATTGACGAAAGCCAGATTATGTGCAGGCAGAATAATACAAACGAGTTCAATGTATTCATAAATCAGTTAAACAAAGTAAACACAATCATAGCATTCGAGGATTGTTACTGTCGACATGTGCCATTAGTGTTTGCGTGAAGCTGTATTTGAACTCGTTTAATGCTATGCATTGCCAATGAATAATTGTTTAGCTGAAAACTGCTAGGCTACATGCATCAAACCAGTGAAATCTTAATTTAATCTGAAATAGAAGGAATAATTACTTGCGCTATATGGGTTTCAGCTGTGCATAATCAATTACGCAACTAATCAGTCTGATTAGTTGTGAAAGGTTTTTGATCTGACATTCATTTTGTCTGCTGCTAGTTGCAGAGGGCGTGAATACCTTAACTGCTTGATCTGATTTGATGTAAGGGAAAGTATACCGCTGATATATTTTGAGTGGTTTGTGTCTAATATCGCATACCCTATCGCATACCCTGTTATAAGCGAAACAGATCCACTATTGATTAAATTTTGAAATCGCGAAGCAAAATACACGCTTGATGTAGATTGTTACCAGGGCGGTGCCTTCAACAGTGGCACAAACACCTCGCCACGTATTTGTAAATTACAATGTTTAGTGGCGCATTCTTCCTTGTGAAAAAGCAGCAGAATTGGTGGCTTCATTGTGAATGGTATGCTGGGTTAAGTAACGGTTCGGTAAGATGAAGGAAGTCTAGCTTGGAGCCAGCATCAGTATGCAGTCAACAGTCACTCCCAACGTCAATCGATCTGGTATGCTACAATAAAGACAAAATATCAATATAACGTTTAGCTTTTATATCGGGTCAGTAAGAATCACGTGGTGCCGTATTCCCATAGTTGTAACCCACATTGCTCGTTGAGCAGTTGTTGCAAATGATTTACCCCATGATACTGCTTAATGTCATAAGAAAAACAAAACTGACAAAACCACATAGCCCATTGGTACCGAAAATATAAATTATATCTCATTATACAGAAGGACATACCCTTAAATGAGAATAGTTCGATCCATTGCTTAATTCACACATGCAAACAAAGCTATTAAGAATTCATGATACTGTCTAATCTATCATGTGTATTTCCAAATCTGAACAGCTCAGTGGTCTAGATGTTCATTTCCATTGATTGTGTGGTGCGCTTAAATGAATAGTGCGACCACAAGATAAATGAATGTTACAAACATGTACAATATAATAATCAAGTCAATAATGTATCACCCCTTCAGACTAAAACCAGCACTGAATCCACGACAACATAGATTGAATAAAGCATGTGCGTTTACACTCACTAATGGATTTTATCGCAAAGCGTATTAAGATTTTGCATCCTTTAGTTCTGTTGATGACTATTGTGCCATCTGTCATCATTGATTTATCGGCAAGATGATTACCGTTGATATTTGCTGCTGATTTAAGTGTTGACAAATGTAAAGGACTTGCAGTTGGTGTGCTTTCGTCTTTTCACGTAATTAGCTGTGTGCCTCTTGACCCAATTCTCTGAGAGGTGCGAGGATTTAGTTAGCTTCAAGGTAATGTGACGATGATGGATGCTACTCTTGTATTAAAATATGGAAAAGCAATACGATCGATCATATGCTAAAATCTATCTTGTGGCAACTAATAACTCCATACCCCAACACAATGGACCATGTAGTCTGAGATTACCACAAGCACATAAATGCTGACCTATGAGGGCAATTACATTTGCGATCTACAATACGGTGTGACTGACCTTCTCAACCCCAACACAATCGAGGTTATTGCCACAAAATAAGTATGAGGGCGTACATTTTTTATGGTGTTAATTTCTCTTCGAGGTTATTGAAATAAGTTTTTTGGTTTTAATTCTCAAGAGCTTTGCTTTCTCCAAAGGTTTAAAACACACTGTTTCGTTGAGTATGTCTGATGTCATAGCATATTGCATATCAGCCGCATATGTCATTCTAAACTAAGGCAGTGGAGAACCCTAGGATTATAGTTTCGTCACTTCAACTGGAACGAAAAAACACATGACTTTAGCCTAGTATATAGAGGCACCAATAGTCCCTCTACAGTGCCCACAAGCAGCCCTAAGATCCCCATCAAAAATTTATTGGATAAGTTTATAGCATACAAAACATGGATGCTGCTCTTGATTTATTGATTTTGCAAAACAACACTGTCTACAAACCTCAAAAGAACTGATCTACGTCTATAAATATCGGCTACAATCACAAAGTTATTTTATTTACTATTCAGCGTAACCCGCGCTATTCTATAGCCCCTGACCTTATTATTGCATCTTGTATGGTTTGTAACGGAACCATAATATAAGCGACATCATATCTAATGAATAAATTAGTCATGTTATGCTCTCTTTTTAATTCTATCGAGGTTTGTTTACACGCTTGGGAAATATATTTATCTGACTTACATGTGTCAATGACACATACGCTTACTATGAATGAAACGTGCTTAATCAGAGGATAAGTGCAGTGTTCACGGATTTCATGCTGCCCGTAGCCGTTGCTCTCATAAGTAACACACATCGACAAGTAACATGGTGTCAGACATCAGTAATAATAATTGCATATTTGAAATCAAAACGTTTAATGTTTGATGATTTTTAATAATTGCTTTTAAAATATGTAGAGCCTATTTCCATTAGTATGGCAAACAAATGGAATTGCAGTTAACGCGACCTTGCACTCCAATGAGCCCGGTATAAAAAATATTATTACCTAGCCTACGTCGTCAAACAAATGACCAACATGAGCCACTGGTTTATATAAATTCCACATTCTCTTAGAGACCGGTATTGACGCTTGTGCAGCTATAAACTTTAGAGCATCTGAGACAACTCTTACATATTTCTAGCCACTACTATAAAGGCAGCATGGGATGATGGCCCCTGTGTGCAGAAAGAGCTTGTTACGATGACCCCGGATGTTTAACATTAGCTGCCTGGACTGGTTTCTTATCGAATTGGATATTAAGCTAGACTGTATATCATCCCCAACAAAAGAAAACCTAGTTATCTAAAGTTGGTTCTATCTTAAAGGGAACCCTGGTGCCAACATCAGACCATTCAGTCGCTACATATTAAATTCGCAATTGGTCGAAATCCCAAGGATGCAGAGATGATGTTTGATCAATAGGCGGTTGGCATAATGAATGCATATGCCTCCCTTTTTGATAGGACATTGTTTTATTGCAGCTGTTGCACTGGTATTACATTATACTTAAGCATGTGGAAAAATACAATGCATTAATCAGATCAACATGCCTTGCAATATGCAATTTGGGAACGGCATTAGCGATTCAAGCTCTAGGGTCATTTTAAATGTGTATTAGCCGTCAATAGAACAGGAACAGTGACCTGTCTTCTATTAAGTCAATGATGTACTCATGGCGTACGTATGGTAAATTCCTCTTAACTGATATATACTGCCAACGACGTACATACTAAAATGGTTTCAGCATGATCTCATTTAAATTATTCTTTCGTATAGCGAAAACACATCTGCGCATTTCTGCTCCTAACCTAAAAGTGCTTATTTTTGTGATATCGTGCGAGAAAACTGATGAACAGGTAAATCGTCTTGGATAAAAACATTGGCTTATTTGGAGAAATGCAGATGGCAAGCATTCACCAAGGTGACGCTCAAACGCTTTCGCTCAGATTCGTATTCCATGAATGTTATCAAAGACACCCCAACACTACTTCCACGCACAACTGCCACGTCTTCGTGCAATATTGGGAATAATAGCATAAACATCAGTGGGCCGCTGAATTCTAGTGAGACGATTGTTATTATCGGGACTTCTTCACAACCCATATGTGGCTTCAATGGCAATATTAATCAATCCAAAGTGTCATCTTATTCGAAGATATATAAGCATGTGCATATTGAAGCTGTGAGACGGTTTAGTTTTGATTTGGATATGAAACCTGCCGCCGTGTCTTCATAGCACTGCAACAAGCAACATTGATCGTTATTTGCTAAGCGAATACAAATCATAACAACTGTATGCTAACACAAGTGAGCGCATTCGCCAGTTTCATAAGCACATGCGGTGATGACGCACAGAAGCCTTGGGAGAAGCAGGTGTTTATTGACAGCACCCTGCATTTAGCCAAAGGCCGGCGTATCATATCACACGCAATCACTCAGCCAGAAAAGGACAATCAATTTGGGTTATTAGCGTTCGATCACTCACTGTCTGCTGAGACGAATAACGGATTGTGATGTATTTCATGCCGCATCAACGAGAATGGTTAACCCCACACGCACCATGGTGGATAAATGAATGGATGAGCCATTATTGAATGGATAAACGCACGAACTATGATCCGTGCACGAACGGACACGTGGCTTATCAAGTGCGAGACGCAAGAATGATTTTGTGTAAGTAGCCGCACAACTAGTTCTTACAGTCAGATATTGGAGCGTATGATAAGAAGGGAGGAAGAGAAGGTAGGAAATCCTTCATACGACCACCGAATATAATATATGGTATTTAATTTTGGTATATGTACTGGGAATATAGATATTGTGTTAATGTGAAGGATCTGCTGCAGCTTGTGTCAGCCTATAAGATTATGAGCTGAAACGTTTTGAAGGAGATTGGGGCATTCAATCAACATTATTCAGCAAAAACATGTTTTTTGATAATGACGGCTGCAGGGAAAATGTTGTTGTTGCTAATGATGATGATGATGATGATGATGATGATGATGATGATGATGATGATGATGATGATGATGAGGAGGATGAGGAGGAGGAGGAGGAGGAGGAGGAGGAGGAGGAGGATGATAATGATGATGATGATGATGATGATGATGATGATGATGATGATGATGATGATGATGATGATGATGATGATGATGATGATGCATTGCTACAAAATACTTTCTTTTGTTGGTCAGTTTTAACAATTCCGATCTATCATAAATCATAAGTTTACATATAACCAAGATTCATGAAGCATTGTAATAAGAATGAATAATGCGATCAAAAAGTCTTAACGTATATCTGGCAAAAGGCCTTGTTTTCAAATATTCATGATTTTAATAAAGCCTGTCTGCAGTAATGCAATCCGATCCGTGTCAATTAGCTGCGATGCATGCCCTGGGAAAGTGCCTGGGAACCAGGGAAGCGGGAAATTAAACATAGGTCACAGCACCGTACCTGGAATTGGCGCAGATGCAGAATGTTATAAGCTGCAAGCAGGTGAGATATAGGAATGGTTGTGCTCTTGCACTGAAAATGTCCTGTTTATACATGCCAGTGAAAAACAAGTTATTCTTATCAATATTGAGACCATATATATGTTGGGTTCTGGAATAACTGCAGCAGCCCACTGGTTACGCGCCTGCTGTCTATATCACTTGCTTTAGATATTGCATTCTACTTGAATGACATATGGCAGCAGATATTCTTGTTTTGACTGAAGCCTGAATGATACTATGCTTGTTATCCCGTTCAGTATTTGAAAAGAATAATCCCATTCAAAGAGAGTTTATGCTGCAAATCGGATGATTGGGTTACCTTAACACCGATCTCAAACAATTACCATAATTGATCGTCTGCTGTAAAGAGGACGTAAAGCTCCATCCGAAGCATATCAAATAATAGCCTCTAGCAGGGAAGCGTATCGCATTTTCAACAGTTAATCCGCATGGCAGGCAGAGTATTCCCAGTTTGGTTGCATACGTTTGGTCGGCTAAAACACGGGATTATTTGGATAATAAGTGCATAAGCAGGAGACCCATACCATTATGCCAGAGAGTATGGTCCACCACAGGACAAGTACGCTGCAGTGGTACTATAGCATCCAAACTATGACCTGATGTTGTTGTGATATTAATCTAGCTCTTTTGACTTTTGAAACGCTCCCCCTCTTTTCCATTTTCAACACGACATGTTTCACTAGCCCGGGGATACTTGCCCTGATAATAGACCTGGCTGGTACCTTTTCCCATTGGCCAATGACCCTTCGAGCCCACGCCCCATGTGAGCAGTTGGGGTTGACCTTTGTGAAGGGGGACCGGCTATACCTGGACCAATGGGAGGCCAGCTGTGGGTGTGGTTCCGAGCGTAATCCAATGCCGGAACCCCGATAAAATAGCTGGCCTCGCGGAAGTACAGGGAGATATACCTAGCGAAGAGACGAAGTATCTGAACAAGATTCTGACCCGAGATTCCAGAGAAAGCTAATAAACCAACTCGAATAAACCAACAACAACTCAACTCCTGGACTCGTGTGTTTTCTCTGGCTAGTGTCCCCACTCAAGCAACTACAAGCAGCTACAATATTCCTATATAGGAAGGAGCGCGCAGAAATACGAATAACCAAGAAATATAAGTATAACAAGAGTATAGCTATATAGGAGGAAATATAGTTATAAGAAGTGGTGGAGAATCCGGGTATCTGATAACTTCCACTGTTATCAGAAAAAAAAACTTCCCGATTAGAGACCATCATGCGAGGCTCATCTCTTCCCCCACCACCTTCTGTACAGGAACGAGACATAAACGACCTCAAAGAGCAAATGCGTCTCCTACAGCTTTCCATGGCTCCGAAACAGGTAAGTTTTGATGATAGAGGACGTTCCCCTTCAACAGACCGTAGTGACAAGAGATATCGGCGAAGCCCCTCATGCGACAGCTACCCAGCTTATGACCGATGGGATGAGCGAGGCAGCAGACGCGCGGACGATCGAAGTCACGAAAGCCGTCGTGATTACGGTAACACCTCCTCGTACCGCCGCGACAACCACAGGCACCCGTCCGGAGGCCGAAATAATGTACGGGATAACTCCCACAATCGCGACCGCCGACAATATTCCCACGAACGCGAAAATCGTCCGATTGCCACTCAATGCTCGGTCTGCAGCCGAAGAGGGCACTCCGAAAGGAACTGCCGGCAGCAACTCTGCCGCAGGTGCCATAATGTCGGACACCACAAGGAGCAATGCCGCGCTAACATCAACCTCTCCTGCTCCAAATGCAGAAAGCTAGGGCATGCTAGTTCTACCTGTCGCTTCCAGGGAAACTAGCATCGCCCGTTGCTTACTCTGTGAGTAACGGGCCAGACCTTCAAGACGACAACATTGAAACTACAACGGCCACTGGTAAGTACGGCACTCACATTTTAGACAACAATGAGTTGACTATAACGCTATCAAATAAGCGATACAAAGCTAAAGTCGACTCAGGAGCTGATCTGAATTTCTTATCTGTAGACGTATTGGCCAAATTGCCACCAACATTACGGAACAGATTTAAGTCTAAAATTAGCAAATGTGTGTGTGCCAACAACACTCAGGTAACTACTCTAGGTAACATTACCTTACCATTCTATGTACATAACCAAAGGTTATCAGCTGATTTTGTGGTATTGAGCGACTCTCACTCCCCAGTGTACTTAGGCATTCCATTTCTAAAGAAACATTCAGCAGTAATGAATTTCGGAACTGGCACCATTTCATTCACAACCAATGTCCCAGTACACTCTGCACAGAATATTACCATTGATCCCTTTTCTGAAATTATATGTGCAGGAAATCTTTTCCGTAAAACTGAAAGCAAAACAACAGGGGAATGTTCAGTTTTTCCCGCATTTGAATGCCAAAGGTATTTTGTTAGCCCCGCGCAGCAGTAACCGTCAATGACAACTGCGTGCCAGTAAGGTTGTTTAACACTACCCCCGTTGCAAAGTTAATTACCAAGGGTGAGAGAATTGCCACGTTTTATCGCTGGGACAATGATGTAGAAACCTTCCAGTACAAAATTGATGACAATATGAATGCTGTTGAAAGTGAGTATGTTAAATTGAATGCATGTCATTTGCCCTCACAAAATACTAGCCATGTACCAAATGTGGACTGGAGCCAGTCTCAGGTAAGTGAAATTGAGCGCCAACAGCTTAAAGACCTGGTAGCAGAATTCGCCGACTGTTTTGTCAATCCCATAACCAAGGAGTTAGGGTTGACCGATAAAACTTCGTGCAAAATTGAGATTCTCCCGGGCTCTACTCCTGTTCATAAGTATCCCTATAGAATGGCTCCCCAGGGCAGACAGGAAATGGACAAAATCATCGATCAACAAATCCAACAAGGACTAATCGAGGAAGCTCACGACGGAGCCTGGGCATCGCCGGCCCTTTTAGTTAAGAAAGCCGGTGGTGGTCTAAGACTTGTAATTGATTACAGAGGTCTTAATGCGGTAACCATCCCTCAAGTCCTTCGAATTCCCAGGTTAGATGAAGTGTTAGATTGTATAGGTGAGAACAAACCCAAGTATTTTTCAGTTCTTGATTGCACTCAAGGGTTCCATCAAATCCCCTTAGATCCAGAGTCCAGGGATAAAACTGGGTTTATCACACCTTCCGGGAAATACAGGTATCGAACGATGCCCCAGGGCATACGGAACGCGCCGAGCGTGTTTCAATCCCTCATTGACTCCTTGTTGCGTAACATACAATACAAATACGTCATGGCATACATCGATGATATCTGTTTTTTTTTCGCCCACATTTGACTTGCATCTTAAACATCTCCGGGAAATATTTGTACGGTTACGCAATGCCAACCTGAAGCTACACCCCAGAAAATGTTCGTTTGCCGTGAAAAAGGTAAAGTATCTGGGCCATGTATTGCAGCCAGAAGGCATATTACCCAATCCTGACAAATTAGAAGCAATTGAATCTTACCCTACCCCCACAAAACTTAAAGACCTACGTGCTTTCCTGGGATTAACGGGCTTTTTCAGAAGGTTCATCAGTGGCTACGCAATTATTGCGCGCCCTCTATACGCTTTGACCAAGAAGAATCAATCATTCACGTGGTCGCCAGAATGCCAAACCGCATTTGACGCCTTGAAAAAGGCGCTGGTAAGTTCTCAGGTTTTAGCCTTTCCCGATTTCAGCAAACCATTCGTATTGTCGACTGATGCTAGTAAGCTAGGATTAGGCGCATGTCTTAGCCAAGAAATTGACGGCAAGCTGCGACCGATAGGGTTTGCAGGGAGAGGTCTCACTAAATCTGAAGCAAATTATTCCACTACAGAACAGGAACTTCTTGCAGTAGTATGGGGAATTCAACACTTCAGAGTGTATCTTGAGGGACAGAAATTCCAGTTACATACTGATCATTCAGCCCTCAAATGGATATTAGGGTTAAAGCAGCCTCAGGGTAGACTAGCAAGATGGGTCACATTCATACAGCAATTTCAATTTGAAGTGAGTCATGTTAAAGGGAAGGACAACATTGTCCCGGATGCATTAAGTCGACGTCCTTATGATATCACCCGTACCGATGCTGATGACGTCATCGATCGTTTTCCCGATCTTGACACGGTCACCCCTGTTAATCCGCTTCCCCTTACAACAGCGCCACCGTTTTGCTCCCCTCAATTGCAAACGGACAAGCCCGACTTGTTAACAGCGATTCACCATCCCGAAATAAATAGCAAGCCGACAACGCGGTTAACGGCAAAACTTCAAGTTAAGTTTCATGATGTGCCATGCGTGATTCCATCTCTTAACTCTCAGCCAGGTGAATCGGATGAGGAATTCGTGCATCAGTCTATATGCACTATTCCCGCCACTGCAGCGGGCAAGTTATCTGCCTTCCCTCGCGATCACGATAAACTTGCCTCGCTATCTCTAGATTCAGAGGACAATTATGAAACAGAAGCCCTATTTGCAGTTACTGATAAGCGGACTCAACGCGCGGAGCTCCGACATCGGCTTGCAAACCAAGCGAAAACTAATTGGGATTCAATCACCTTAAGCCGAGAACAGATAAAACGTCAGCAAGGGCTTGATCCCCAATGCAGTATAGTTTTACGACTCCTCAAGTATGGCACTGTTCCCACCAATAAACAAGAGGCAGACGTGCTGCTCAAACACGAGCAAAACTATTTTATTGCTGACGATCTCCTGTATCACATATTAACATCACAGGGACCGAAACCAAATAAAGCAATGGCACAGTTAGTCATCCCTCAAAACCTCAAGGAACATTTCCTCAAAATGCATCACGATGCACCTCTAGGCGGACATCTGGGCGCTTCGCGAATGATTTCAGTCATGCGGCCGCGTTATACTTGGATCGGATGATCAGGGACATAAACGAATATGTTCACACATGTAAGTCCTGCAATGCATCCAAAAGTTCCAACGTCTCTATTCGGCCCCCACTTATCATCCGTGAGCCTGCCCCAGGACCCGTCCCACACTATGACGATCGACACAGTCGGCCCATTACCGAAAACGCGCTTCGGTAACGAGCACATGGTGTGTGTCACGGACCAATACAGTCGCTATGTCATCGCATGGCCGACTCGTGACATCACAGCCAAATCAATTGCTAAGGGTTTTTTTTACGAGAGAGTCATCTGTGTCTATGGTGCACCCAAGCGACTTCTCTCCGATAATGGATCCGCTTTCATTAGCTCCCTATTCCAGGAATTATGCTCCCTTTTCAAAATTAAGCAAAGTTTCAGTTCGGCGTACCATGCTCAAAGTCAAGGTCAAACGGAACGTTGTCAGCGCTCCATACTAAATCTTCTAAGGAATTATGTCAGTCCAAAGCAAACAGACTGGGACCAGCACCTAATGCCATTAGTATTTGCTCTAAACTCTTCTGAAAATCAACCACTTGGCTATTCAAGCTATATGTTAGTATTCGGCAGAATGCCTGTGTTACCAGCGGAGATGGATCTTCCAGACCCCCTCAAAAACCCCCAACACATACAAGGACCACATTGTCGAAATGCTGCAAAAACACAAGCGGAAATTTCCAAATTTGCCGAACAGCACCTAGTCGAACACAAACCAAAATGAAAGAGCAATATGACAAAACGACCAAAAACAACCCCATCGAAGCCGGTGACGCAGTATACGTGTACCAACCAACAATTCGAGTACGAAAAACGAAACGGAAACTGCAGAAAAATTTTCATGGGCCTTTTATCGTTGTCGGATATGCAACCCCCACCACGGTTAAATTAAAACGCCTATCAGACGGAAAGCACTTGGACAAGACAGTCAATGTTATGCGTTTGAAGGAGGGACACATAAGGGCAAAGACCAACAAATGGGACCCTTTGAATGTTGAAGATCTCGGGGATCTATCGGAAGAGGATCTTCCCGGCGACAGCTTTAATCAAGCTGCAACAGACAATGACGATTCGGACTCGGACGTGCCTGACGATGCGCCCCGCAGAGCAGGGTTACGCCCTAGAGTCGATCGGACTGCTGACAGATTCGCTACCCCCAGCGTTGTCCACGCGACCCCTTCAACACCCTCCACGGCTAATACACCAAGCCTTCTGCCCCGACGGCGAATATGCAAGCAATCATTCGGAACAACACGTGCAAATGCTCTCTCCCAACAAGATATCCCACCACCAACCGCCTTACCCAAAACTTCCCACAAGCCACAAGCTGTACGTAAGGATGGGAAGACACATGATGTAGTAAAATTGATTGGATCAAAGGTTCCTCGATTTTCAAATAAAGTAAAGTATAACATCATGTTTGCAGGCGGACAATCTGAGTGGATTTTTGAGGACAAAATCAACAGCGCCACCAAGTCTCTGGCGCGAAAAATGCACATTACCGATTTATGACACTGTTTACCAATATATGCACCATCTACTGATTAATATTTAACTATCATCATTTATTCGTTTTCAGATTATTCATCTTCCAATTTATGTTTAACTATTTATTTTCAGAGTGTTTTTTCTTTTCAGAAATTATTCCCATTTATGTCATGATATTATTTGTTATACCTATGTACTATTTACCCCAAAACAGGACGTCTACATTCGTATTGTAAGTATGTTCTTTTTTGTACCGTTATTTCACACACCATATATATGTATTTCATCTATTATTCCAATCAGACAACATTTACCTGCCATTAACCCATGCTATTGACACTTTGTTTGTCTCACCCGCATTTCAAACCGTCTGCGACGAACCGTTGAAAATTTTAATTGCAATTCGACACAACTGACACAGACTTAAATGTTAGCGATAAAAGTCCTTCGCCAATTAAACCCACGTACGCTTTATAAAGGCTTATTGGGACTCCAATTCGACCACTCCAATTAAAGATCGTCTCTAGATACTTAATTACAACCTTGTATACAAAACTGGGCTATCAAAGTTTACTAAGCCGCTTAAATTACCATCCGACATCCATTCATATGTAAGCTCATTGATCAGATGGTCCACTTATCAACAATCACAGGCTCTATGCAATTACATCAAAGCTACCTCAATATCAATGCGGGCCTAGTAATTAAACACATCACCGCTACAAGGGTACTTATCCCAACGGACGCTTGTCTCGATCCTACGCTATCGCACGAAATTAACTTGTACGGGTAAGTCATTAGAAGCCTTTTACATTGTCTTCTTCCGAACAGCGCAAATTAGACACTATGATATTATCAATTATATTCAACAATTTTTTACCTCTAAGTTGCAGATTATAAGACAGAATCTTGCTATAAGTAACGTCGACTACACTATTATCGCACCGTCCTTCATATCATGTGGACACGCGTAAAATTAGTGAACCTTCGTGATACACATTACCCATAACGCAATCTTATGTTATTCAAGTATATGCGGGGTATCATTTCATGAAGGGATCTGCAGCTTAAGAGAAGACGTGCATATTCATCAAAACAATTAACGGAGAAGTATTTTGTATCATTTAATTCTCAACGCATATGTGAGATGTTTATATTTATTTCCTCCGGCACGTACAACAAATACAATTATAGTGTCACATCGTTGTTCTTCCGTACTTACATGTTATACAGTAATCGTATGCGATATGTGTTTATAAATTATTTCAGGTGCAATTATCCTTAGCATCATGCACCCCGAGAAGCGCCCCATAGATACTCTTCTGGACGTCCCCTTCCCACCAACGACCGAGCCAGGCTCAGGAGGGCTCTACTGGGATCCGTAGGGAAACTGTCCAGAGGACTCTTTGATATGGCCGCGATAGACAACATTTAAAAGGTAAAAACTCTTAGTAAACCACGTAATTAATCGTTAAATGCACAGATATCGACCATCGACGCGTAATTTCCACTTATACACAACCCACGGAGCCACACAACAACCGCTACGTACGTAAATTCGGAATTATCCACGCCAAAATCTCGCCAACCCCCACGTCGCTCAGATTTGCCACCACGCTCGACAAACAACACCCTCCATCTCGAACCACTTATCGAATCTTGCCACGCATTCAATCTCCATACGCAAAATAATATTAAATAATTTTAAAATGTATCTCCACTGAACACATTGATGTTGTGATATTACACCCTAGTTACTCACGCACATTAACCACACTGAGCACTCATTTTATTTCTTGTTTTTGTATATATCACATTACACATCACCAAGGCACACTGATCGCTGCCGTAAGTTCATTTGTTCCCAGATATATTTACGCCATACAAGAGGGAGATAGCGCCTTCACCCGACGAACCAACGCCTTGCAAGCCAAACCATACGTCTTCCTGACCATGGATACAGAAGACGTCCAACGGCTCAACCAAGCGTCATAACGCATATCTCCCCTCACCTCAAGCGACACCTGGCGAACCCAATACGGCAGCCCTTCAGAGATCCCATCTCCACAAAACAGCCATACTCATCAACTTAAATCATTTTCCTGGCATTGTTATTATATAGAATAATTTCTGTAACATTAGTTAAATTCTTCCTAATTTCAATTAGCTAAATAATTTATTTTCTCCATTCCACCATTGTCTAGTATAGGCTCATCGCTTTTTTCCCACTGGGTTTTAGTGCGGAGTAATACTGTGGAAGGTGATAAATGTTAAAAGTTAAATTTCAGTATGTCACCGTTAATAACCATATTGTATAATTATTACACAATTCATATATATAATGCTTACAAATTTAGAGAAACACTTGTAAAATTATAATAATCTCATCATCAATAATCCATCTATGTTAAATATCTTTGTTATGGACATGTGTCAATGTAAATTGATATTGGCGCATGTCCAAGCTACTCTGGAATCATTCTAAATTCAAAATCATATAATATTGGGCTAATGTCGTGCTGTCCCTTTACCCTTTAACTCATATTCCAAATTTCCTTTAACTTAGTCTATTTTCGAAATGCAAAGGTAAATCAAAATTGATTGAACAGTGGAAGTTCAATTTAACTATGGTTGGGGAGAGGATGTTGTGATATTAATCTAGCTCTTTTGACTTTTGAAACGCTCCCCCTCTTTTCCATTTTCAACACGACATGTTTCACTAGCCCGGGGATACTTGCCCTGATAATAGACCTGGCTGGTACCTTTTCCCATTGGCCAATGACCCTTCGAGCCCACGCCCCATGTGAGCAGTTGGGGTTGACCTTTGTGAAGGGGGGACCAGCTATACCTGGACCAATGGGAGGCCAGCTGTGGGTGTGGTTCCGAGCGTAATCCAATGCCGGAACCCCGATAAAATAGCTGGCCTCGCGGAAGTACAGGGAGATATACCTAGCGAAGAGACGAAGTATCTGAACAAGATTCTGACCCGAGATTCCAGAGAAAGCTAATAAACCAACTCGAATAAACCAACAACAACTCAACTCCTGGACTCGTGTGTTTTCTCTGGCTATGTCCCCACTCAAGCAACTACAGCAGCTACAATATTCCTATATGAAATACGAATAACCAAGTGTATAACAGACGTAGTTATATGTTATTAATGTTTAATGGGAAAAAAAATCGCATTGGTTTTTCCATCTCCTTCAAACATATGAAATTGTCATACGTCGTTTATGTTATTACAGGTAAAGAAATCAGCAATGTGAAACACAGGCCAGGTACAATGCGGATATTAATTATTGTTTCCTGAGAGCTGTGTATACAGGCACTAAACTCGGTTGACTTCTTAAAGGTGATTAATTTGATCCCAAATTAGTCATTGTGCCGCTGCCCAATATGAGGTACAGCTATGACACTCAGTTTACATTATTAAGTTCAACAAATGTAAGTATGATAAAGATAGTCATAACAAAGGATAGTTACGAAATACATCTCGAAAGAGAAATCAATGTTACAGCTGTCCGCCATTATTAATATATTACACTACACATTATGAAGTACGAATGGCAACAGCTCCATTATTCGCACTGAAAAGCGAATGCGTTTGCTTGATAAGAGGACATTTATTATTTCGTATGCCAATCACATCGTCGTCAATTAACAGTTGAATTTTCTCTTATTTTTTAATAGGCTTGCAGGGTTACAAATCGCCTTTAATCAATTGTGGGGTACGAACGCAAATATAAAAAAGTTATCTCAAACTAGTGTGAAGTAAAAGATATATCGATGCAGGTTCACTCCCGCTATGGGTTGGCAAATGCTAATTGGGGCTTGTCAGCACAGATAATCTCTTGGTATCGATCCTCTTACAACAACAAAACAATTGAATACTCTTTATTTTAGGATTTCAGTAGTTTTTGACCGTCGGGTATTGCATTGCACATTCATTATGTCAATATCTTTGATATGCACCAAATAGTTGGGGTATTGCTTGAACGCTGTGGCGCGCAGTTGCTTTGTGCGATGATGATTAGCCGCACCGCAGAAATCCAGACAAGGCGTTCCTTGACTAAGTTTTTGTTCTACCGACAGCGTGTTACGTCGGATAATAGAACAAAATCACCGTCGACTAGGTACCGTCTTTTACTGTCTTTGCATTTAACGTCAACAGAGTTATAACTGGACGATGCTCCCAACTTATTTAAAGAACGTTGATGCTGAAATAAGAGCACTTCACGGAATTCATGGCTTGGCAAAGTAGCAAATATATACTGTTATGGCTGTACTACATATGGTTGTGATGACTGGGCCTACTGCATAATTAGTAATGCGACAGCATATATTGATAGCGGTTTGCATGTTCTGAACTTTCTACCACGCTAAATGGTACCTTGGAACATAATTCATTTATTATGAGCAAAAAGGGCATATATAAAACGGACTTTAGGGTTTGTCCAAGCATTGCCATTACGATATCATCGTGTGTTGTACGACATTTTGATTCCATATTCAACTGATATTCAATATGCGCTATTTAAAATGCATCCTCTGATTAAATTTGCCTCGTACTTTATCAATTAGTAAAACTACGTTATGGGAATCCAATCACCATCACGTTGTGACAGCACTTCAAAGTTAAAGACCCAGTAAAGCTCGAATATTTCATTTAACCTTACTCGGAAGTTTGCAGTGTAAAACTTACAATTAGTTAGTAATTAGCAAGCAACGTGACATCGCCATGTTGTCTTGAAATGCGAGATACATCGGTAAAACAACGCCGTAGGTTTTAATTTCCTTCAAACTCTTATCATCGTTCATACTTCACTTAATTAACGTTCGGTAAGGGACTAGCTTTATAAATTCAAAGCGGGAATCATATTCAACAAAATTCATGCATAGTCTGATCAAGTCATCAATGATCGTTAAACCCTTTCTAATAGTCGCATGCAAAGTATAGCCGAAGCCTGATTTACTTTTTCAACACTAACTTGATAATCTTGTTCTTTTTGATTTAAAATGAAATGTTTGTCTTCAAAGTTTCTTTAATTACCATCACTGGTCACGGATCGACACGCACACGCACAATAGCTTAAAACCTCACGAGTATTTGTTATATTAATTGTTCAATTGATGGTGCATGTGAATGTAAGTGGTGCATAGTTTAGAAATTCATTTAGGTGGTTAACCGGACCAAGAGCGCTTCTAATTTGCGACAGACCTAATTTCTGTGTGTCTCAGACGATTACAGTCGGCGAGATTGTACGATTTAGAACTTGTTTAGACAAGCAGAAGGTAATATGACATGTGTGTGAGTAATTTCCTAGGTATTTCTTCTTGGCTAGTCGGATATCAATCGTTCATGATAGATATCACAAAGCAATACCCTTGAGATATTACATTTACCCTGCATTACTGATAGTGGAGAAAATGCACATCGAAAGGTGGTGGCACTCCTTTGGTCGATAAGTCTAGACTTGAGAGACGGAGAATTTTCTTATTTACAGAAATTTTTAACCTCGAGGCAATGTAATGCAATGTAGAATGAAATCAAGGTACTGTAAGACGCTGAGCTTGGCTGTACTGTGCCATCCAATTTATCGAAATTATGATCCCACAGCTTGCTGCTCCTTGTGCATATATGATATGGAGACAGTTTGTGATTGTAAGATCAAAAAATATAGTGACACTATAATATATACAAATAAAGCACTATATATGTAAAGTTCTATGGTTGACGATACCTATACATCCAATCTTGATTTCATGACCCTCAAAGCAATGAGAAATTTTGTTTGTATGCAGGATAACAATTGATTCTAGTTTGTCAAATTGTAACATGGTGTAAAATCTGCCTGCTTTTTTTAGCGAGGTTCTTTCTACATTAAATTGTATAACTGTTATATTCAGATCTCTCGGTTTTATGCAAAAACAAATTAGGCGATGTGCGCATAACTTGCACACAATATTAACACCGATGGTACTTCACTCTTTTAAGCAAGGCGTACCCGTGTAGATAGATTGTAAGATAGCTGTATTATGCTTTCCCTGTACCATGCTAAGCACTGAGACAGAACTTATTGCCAGCGGGTGGTATAACGGAATAAGCGAGTATTCATTAATGAGGGGTCGCGGAATAAGGGTTTTTTGGCACTCAGATTATGACAACGGCTTTAATGGCGTGGGATGCTTGCATAGTTTTATGATATGTATGCAGGCAAATACCATGGTTGACTAAATTGAGATGAAGAGCTACACATTATGAAATGATTCAAGGCCAAAAACAAAAGTGTCCATTTAATTTGCTACACTCTGGCATCTTATGAATAAGCAACTGTAAGATGGTCATGGGAGCTGGTACATAATTATACTTGTGTTAAATTTGGCACGAAGGATCATTGTCAATAATTAACGGAAGCGCATTTGCTTGTCAGCCATGTCATTATAACCGTCGATCTGGTATTTACAAGTTATATCATTGCCTGGCAAAAATAAGCTGAAACCAGATGCACGTCTTAGAGGCATATGGTATATAACAGTAGCGCCAATTGTGCTCACCATAGCTATTCATACAGGTTATGGTTGATTTCATGTGTCAATAATAGGAACAATCCGCTTGATTAATGAATTAAAATGATTAATACCGCCGTCACAAAATACAGATAATTGCCTGCCTTATGCATAACATTTCAGCTTAAGGTTTGGTTGTATTTTTCATGTTTACATATTATCGCACGAATAATCATATGTCTTTTATATTCCAAATTAACGATTGTTCGATTCAACACTGATATTTTATTAATATTATTAATAGTCAAAAGCAATATGAAATTGCTCGTAAAGGACTAGTGCTATAACAGACAATTTTGGTCATCCTGCCAATGAACGACGGATGTTCCCATTGAAGGCCTGAATTATGCCAGCCATATGCTGATACTGATAGTCTCAGTATGACAATTGTGGGGCTGCCAACCATATGCGACCATTTGCCAAGTGTTCAGCGTTAATGCTAAGGCAGTGATGCTATTGGCATTAGCGCAGTCAAGCACACCAACCAAGAAATCGGTGATGTTGATCCCCGAAATAAACAACGGGTTCGCATGCAATAAAATGAGTGGAACCTGTTTTAGATTTATAGCAAAAGAGATGTGATTTCAGCATGCAAAATTACAAGGTCAAATAATCTTTTAATGATGTGAAGGGTAATACACATTCACTGTAATATCGGTTTATTAATGAAAATCATCGTAAATTACTGCTGCTTTAGACATATTCATCCACTGTTAATCTTTCGAATCATAAGATCTTTTACAAATATTCATCTTGATTTCACCCTCGTCTTGATGACGAAGGGTAAACGTCATGAGAATATAGAAACTAGTAGAGCTGGCAATTAAGCCTAGGGGTAAGGCCTCATGAATTGTTATACTCGATTGTCACATTACACGCCACACCCAATCCTCAAAAAGGAACTACCCCGCAGTTGGAGCTCGATGCCAAAATAACACGCCACTGGGATGAGTAATAGGGTAATGTGTATATAGATATGCTGCATTCTGCGCCGGCATATACCAACCTATGAATGTACCCATCTACTTAATTAGCTCATCTATGGTCCATTAGAATCGGGCCCATAAGATTTGATGGTAATCATTCATGTAAATCAGTTACGTCTGTATTCACTGCCAGATCTTTTTATTACGAATTTGGTGACTATATTTAAGACTGGGTCATTGTAAAAGCGAAGTAAATCTCCCATAGCACGAGGCATATTTCCCTTGATCATTTAATCGGATATTATGATCGTTCACAAAGTAACTGGCCATGCAATTATAGAAACTTGAAACCCCTGGTAAATAAGTCGCGGAGTGCGGCCTTTTGAATGAATATACTCGATCATCACGTTATGCGCCACACCCTGTCTTCACAAAGGAATGATCCAGGTGCTGAAGCTATATGCTAAATAATGCATCGCATACTATAGCAGAAACCCTGAGCATTGGGTAACAGTGTCTATGCACCTGCGTTGCGGCATGTGTAGTTACTCATTGATAAAAAAACCAATGTCTCATCTTCGTCTGCCCGATCTTCGAACGGCGAATATAGCAACTGCATTCTATTTATCCATTATCTGGTTTCGATCACGTTTACTATGTGTTGCTGTTGATATGGGCAAAGAACACCAGTGTCTTTCCCCATATCATCCGCGTGACGATGCGATAACATACTTATCGCAATGGCACCAACGCGCGATAATCAAGCGAACGACCCTGTCTCCTAATATTGATAATTAGCAAGTTATGTACTGATCTGTCTGGGACCTGTAAATATGAGAGAAAATGCCTGTGATGATAGGTTCATTTATAGTATATGTTGGAGTTTTGTCCTTTTTCGACGCCAGCTACAGATACCAAATGGGAAGTAGGAGGTACTGCTTTTGCTGGTCGGTTCGGCACTCCGCTGACAACGGACAAATTTAAACAATTATTGAAGAACAGGGTGCCAAGAAACAGAAGATCATAATGTTGGGCTGTGAGTATATACAAAGACTGGCGGGATCGCAGGCAGACCCAGCCGGAAACTGCAAGGAACCTTGATGGAACTATTCCCGAATTTGGGCAAGCTTCGTTCCAGCAACTAGACCACTGACTTGACTGTTTGTTTATTTGATTGGAATAAGATTCTATTATTTGTTGTGTGAGACTTGTAGAATATAGCCAACTATGTAAATCAGAGCTCCGCCGACTTCCCAGCAGCGTTAGTCTTCGTTTGGCGCTGGCAACACTGTACCGCCGTAAAAGCGGCTCGACAGGAGTTAGAATTTCGCGCCTCAGCTAAATTCCGGGGAGATGGTATAATACCGTGATTTTCAAATGAGTGATACGCAACCAGATAAGCGGCTGGCAAGCAAATGACTCATGAGAAAACCTTTGTTATAACACTTGTAAGGTGTGCGTGATATTTAAGACCCTCCGTAGTGTTGCCATGTTAGAGCAGTGGTGCTCTGTGAGGGACCTTCTCAAATCTGGTTGCTGCTAGGTGATATTGCGACACGGTCGCAGTTATCGCACGGCTTACTGTGCGTTTAAGGCGATATGGGAGCTCTGATTCGCTGAGAGAGGGTGCCATGCGATAAGTCTCCAGGACACCTTGCTGCGCATGGACTTTGCCTACACCGGGCTGGTGAAACCGGCGCCACTTGGACGAAGGTCTAGTACGATACCATACAAACAAACTCTTTTCAGAAATGTAACCACTATTTAACGTGATCATCCGACTGATCGCTTGGAATCGTGTATGCTGCAATTCTGGCGCGCAATGGCTGCAGTGAAGCTTACAGCAATTACGGCAGATTGTTGAGGTATATCATTAGCCGTTTATATACTGAACCCCATGAAATGAATATCACACAAACTTAAAAAGCAAACTCTGCTGGCAACGCGACGATAACTTTGGTATACTTTATTTGCAATTGCAATTGCATGTGAATGGTTAGACAATTATGTAACCAAGGATGTGAAGGGCACGATATTGCGTAATGAGAAAAAGCTGTATTCTTCAGGTGTATAACAAATTTGTGCACCCTATATCAAGATAATAACATGTAAAAGGTGAGGTCATTTATTGCATTGTGTTCACGGTTGCACAACATCCTAATGCCTTACAACATTCTCGTTAAGTTGTCCTATATAGAGCATTGAAACATGCTATATTGGCACTAACTGTAAAGCGTTATGAAGCCCGATCGTTCGCCAACTTACGGACTTAAATCCGTGTACGTTACCGTCCATTTTCAATGACGAAGTCTTTATTGTGTACGATGGCACTACACGCTACACGGGTTATTGGTGGAGCGTATATCTCTGCGCTAGTATTTCAGTACTTGCCGTCTGAGTTCACGCCATCGATACGAAAACGATACAACAATGCGGGTACTAAAATGGATCAATGCTCATATAAAGTATGCAACATGATTACATTTTGGACCAATATATGGATAGAATCAGAACATTGCAGAATAACTTTGACGATGAGTGATAAAATAACTATCACTAATGTGCAATGCGGGCAACCCCACAGGCGATGCCAGTCAGACTTTTGCTCCAGTGATAGACAGATTACTTGATCCTTCCATTCACAAATATAGTTTTGCTACTTACGACATCAGACACATTGGCTGGTTTTGTTTAGCAAGGAATACACATGAAAGCGTGTTCACCTTCAAAATCTTGAACCACTTGCTTTCACTAACACAAACATATGTAGTTCCATTAGGATCAATCCACTCATCGTTAAATTCCTAGTTCTGAATATTCTCCATAAAGCCGCAATGAACCACTTCGATCGCGACGTGTGAACATAACCAATATCGCATTTTGGTGCTTTAGTCAATTATACACGGTTTAATAATGAAATAAGTAATTAGTTTGATATCGATACCATGTGCTTTTGCACATTTTTAAAAATAATTAAGCCCCCGGCTTCTCATTTGTTCAAAAGCAATTTAAGTAATTAGTTTGATATCGATACCATGTGCTTTTGCACATTTTTAAAAATAATTAAGCCCCCGGCTTCTCATTTGTTCAAAAGCAATTTAACATCATAGCGATTGCCAATGACAACATCGCGAACACATCTGTTCATGTTTAGTGTTAACCTGAGCACAGAGGTAACTGAGAAAAGACATACTCAACAACTCCCCCGTTATGTATGCGTTTATCCCGTCGTTTATAGATCCAACCTAAATCAGCCTCACATCTGACCCTCTTTGCATTGCAAACCGAGCTTATTTTAAGTTTTGGGCAACAGTCATTAAAAAATTGAGAAGATGCATTTCTCAATGGCCAATCAAGGAAAAACCATTACGTAATTGAAGAGGTGTAGTGGGTTTATACACCCAAGCAGATCAGCCGTTACATCATCTCTAAGAAAATGCGAGTATGAAATTTTATCAAAACCGTCATGGAAGCGGCCAATATGCGTACCGCTAAATTTCATACTGTATTGAGCCATTCATCGTTGTTGTTATGTATTGATGCTGTTGAAATACTGTTCATGCAGACGCTAATTGCTCTAACGAGTGAAATGACGCAGTCACTAATTACCCTACCACATCAATTAATCCATATTAGGACTGCAAGTCACAAACAAGATGGCACATTGTGTCACATTCTTTGTCACATTACGCACATATGGTTTTAATATTTGGAAGTAGCATGGCACTATTTTGTGATGGGTTTGGACATGCATTTGTCGGTTACATTTTAGATCAAGTTACTAAAATTTTAGTATATACTTTAGAAAGCACACACCTGTAGGTTGACCTCATGGCTGCCAATCGATGGGGGTTCAAGTTTGCATCACACTTACGCGTCTATTGTAAATGTAAAGCATATTTACATCTGCACCACATCGGATGATTGTCTCTAGCATGACTAGCAGGGTCTTCACCAGATGTACCTGATATTGATTTTAATCTGATCTTACCAATGCTTCCAGGATATAGAACTCATTGAAGCACCAGATGCCGATACATGTTGGTTGCATTTTCCATTTTTGTGTAAGGGAAACTGTGAGTTCGTGTTGCGCATGCTTTTACAT
This sequence comes from Urechis unicinctus, assembly GCA_034190875.2. NCBI lineage: Eukaryota > Metazoa > Annelida > Polychaeta > Xenopneusta > Urechidae > Urechis > Urechis unicinctus. The sequence goes on along the minus strand of CM067350.1, from coordinate 57,525,698 downwards.
TGAGGTTGGTGATTAAGTAAGCTACGGATGTATCATATCGTGAGTAATATTATAATTCATGTTAGGCATATAAAATAATTCCAATCTCGCTCTTGATAATAATTGACATAAGCTTAGACATGAGCTACTGCACAATAGCATCACTGAAAACATTCTCATCGGTAGCAATAATGATTTAGGCTCGTATCCAATTAAACGGCCCTGCGTCCTTCTCTTTCCTCTCTCTCTCTCTCTCTCTCTCTCTCTCTCTCTCTCTCTCTCTCTCTCTCTCTCTCTCTCTCTCTCTCTCTCTCTCTCTCTCTCTCTCTCTCTCTCTCATACACACACAGTCACTCTCTCGATCTGTCTCTCACTCTCTCTCTCTCCATTTATATATATATATTTATGGATATATATATGTATATATATATATATATATATATATATATATATATATATATATATATATATATATATATATACAAATATATATTTATATATATATATATATATATATATATATATGATAAATCTATATATATATATATATATATATATATATATATATATATATATATATATATATATATATATATATATGTATATATAACGCTCGCTCTCTCTCTCTCTCTCTCCCGCTCTCTCTGTCTATCTATCCCTTTCTAATTCTCAAGACACCCCCACCCCACCACCCAAACCCTACTTGACATTATGAAGTGCATCTACATTAGCAGGGTGCCAGTATTCCGGCCTCGGGGACTCCGGCACGATGACCTGGGACGTCGTTGCTTTCAGCCGTCACTGATCTCGACCTCGGTCGTCCGTCAAGCTTGGCGTGCCTGCAGTCACTAATCTCGGGCGGTGGCCGTTTGCTGAAGGCATCCAATAAGTATAACTTACCGAATTGGTCCCGAAGAAAGAAATAATTTGTGTAATTTTACACCAACTGCTTCGCCGTAAAACAATCGGTGCCTATGGCCATGACGGGAAGTGTTTCCCCTCTATGATTTCTGCGATAAGGCTTCAGTGTGGCACATTATTCATAGTCAGATACAATTGAATGTAGGTATGGGATAGGATGTGTATCATTGAAACATAGATATGCACAACATGTACGAGCAATAATTATACATAAGACGCAGGGACAACCCCCAAAAATCGTAGTAGCTGTTCTGATGATTCCTAGTTAGCTGTGAAATCTGGAGTTCAGTCCCTAAGCTTGTTGGAGTCAAGGTGAACTGTGATCATGATGCGTCATGCGTCACACCGAAGAGTAGCATTTAAGCGTAAATTGAGGATGATCACTGAACACCGCATGAGTGGAACTTGCCGAGGCCATGATCACTGACGGCAGAAATCACTGACCGCTGAGACCGTTTAAGTCGTTTCAGTCACTCATGTATATTGTATATATATATATATATATATATATATATATATATATATATATATATATATATATATATATATATATATATATATATAAATATATATATATATATATATATATATATATATATATATATATATATATATATATATATATATATATATATATATATATATATATATATATATATATATATATATATATATATATATTCGAACAAAGCTGGCATCACGCCAGTAAAAGCTCATGTACAGATGTGGGATGAAGGGTATATAAAATTGCATGATCCTTATTCATCGTCTATTGTCCTAACGTATGCTTTTCAATATACCAAAACTCCATTTCACACTGTCCTATGTCGTTTGATCCCAAACAGGTTATATTGCTGTTACCACTCTCGTCCACGACCACGCATATTTCTATTCATGGTTTGCTCTGCCTCTTTTGCACGGTCTCTCTCCCATTCTATAAACCATCGATTGAAATCATTGGCAAGTAATATTGCGGTCACGGGTTAAGCGGTAACATGTATGGAAAGAAAATGTGTTCTTACGGCAATTATATGACAAATGATATTGCTTAACAAAAAGGCTAAATAGACAATTTCAGAAGTAGCCAGGTACCAATAGTAGGCCAAGAAACACTGGACAAAACTGCCCGTGCTATTCATAGCAATAAAACACTGTTTATGGTCTCCTGACGCACAAAACTTTTCCCCTTCTTGGCACTATTGTAGCGGTCGGATAAATATCCAATTTCACGGTGTGAAACGTACTGTCGATTGCGGATTTGTCATTCAATGACCGGGATAATGAATCAAAAAAGGATCGCTATCCTGTTAATACCAAGGCAACCGTGAACGCTGATTTTAGCCATATGTGAGTCATTTACACATATACTTTTTGTGGGGTTTTGGGGTTTAAGCATCTTGTTTAAAACATTCGCTCCCAATACCATTAGAAGCAAAGAAGTATCACAAGGCTGATGGAATAGTCATATTTATGGGAATATTAAATACTGTGCATTTTAATGTACCTGTAAAGCAGGGTTTTGGGAATATATGGCTGAAATGTTTGCTAGGAGCCAAGAAACATCCATGTACTTTCTTACGCTGTCGTTACATCTATTACATCAGAGCTGCAGTGCAGAAAGTACGCAGCCTCCTGATTTGTCCATTCAATTCAAAGTTGACTGATTCTATGTTAACAAAGATACTAGGATCAGTTATATGCAGCTATCAGATTGACCACATTATTTTTTCAGCCATAATATTTTGCTCTGTTGGTGTTCTACGAGTTACACAAAGATTGATATTGGTCATGTCGTTATATCGAGAAGCTGTGATGCCAATATGATCAAATTTGTTTTGGATTTTGCCTTTTTGCTGGAGACTACGCAAATGCAACTGAGGCATAAAGTGAAATCAGCACAATGCAGCTTATGTAATTATCACAAACAACAGGACACACACGTTAAATGGGTTCATACAATTCGGGCACAATGATGGACTAACAACAGCAGACGTGTTTTGCAAAACTGCTGTGATCGCTAACATTCATAGCTTGATGTCTGCTCTGAGATGGAGTGTCTGCCAATGTCTTTTAGGAGATGGTTGCTAGAAATTATTAATTTAAACTCTTATATATAGCATAATGTTTTTACTTTTATTGCACAGCATTATTTAATTCGTACATCCATGAAGCAAGTGGCAACTGGATAGTTATAATGCCCGTCCGCATATTGATATTGATGCTTGGAAAGGTTGAATACACAATTTTAATGTATCAACTTCTAAGCACCGATTGTTCTGTTATGAAATTTATCATCCATCGTATAAGAAAATTACTAGTCTCCACCTCATATTTATAAATGTTCTCATACCCGTAGATTCGCCGTCATACGAATACCTGAATTATTATTTTCTTTTCTTTGTATGATAACTTATGTACATTTAGTCTCTCAAAACATGAAAAACCCCCGGAATGGAGTGACGTCACAAAATGAAATAATACACCGAACATTTTTTGCGCATTATACCGTTGAATTTTACCCAAGTCCCATTGAGTCTGACTTTTGTGAAGGTTGTGGTAAATTTACCAAAATCCACACTCAGAATATCAGCCCGTTTATAGAGCTCCTCCGAACAGAAAATTCCCACTCATCATCTATTACGAATCATTTGCTGGATAAGGTGGCTGTAGTAGAGAGATGATGTATTTATAGACCCTGGGGAATATAGGTCACCAATAATCTCCGGGGCTGTTTCCTGAAAAGTATATGATAAGGTGTCAGCTTCCTTGTTCTAGTGGCACAGCGCGTGTTTGCACTTCCTGTGTAACCTCGTATGTCACTATCGGTTGTCCCTGAAGTAAGACGCATCAACTGTTGTGGTTCCGGAAATGTCAGTACGACAAATGCATTTCACTTTTTCTAGCTGATAGAGTGCCACATCCACCGTTAGCAAGTTTTAGACCTAACCGTTCAATATTCCACCAAACTGCTGTAGATGATTGGGTTATGGAGCAGATTTGAATTGGTATTTTCCTTTAAATGCATTAAATTATAAATTAATCTTAAATATTATACAGTTTGTCAATAAAATATTAATTCAAAAAATGAACGAGGCTTAGATGTTAGTGACACCATATGCCGCTTTGCTTTGAAAATGGAAGCACGTTCAATTTAGTGTATGCAGTGTCACCCAAGATTCGTATCGAAATGTCAAATGAGCCTAAGAAAACCTTTAAAACCAAGAATAATTGAGCGACAGAGTGGATAGATTGCAGTACAATTGCACCTGGGGTGAACCAGTTAATGGTATTTCATTTCGACCCATTGCTTTGTGGTGTGTTTACAAGCCGTGACAATCTGACTGGTTACACCAGGGACTGTAAATACCTTGTGCTTTGGATGATCACGAACACTTGAAGTGCCATGACTGATAGGGGAAATTACCTGACACCGTAGGTTAGTATAGGTAACTGATTGTAAAAATACGTTTTTTGGTGTTTTCGTAGAATTTCTGTTTTGCTTCCGTATTTGCCTGTTCGCTTAAATGACTCGATTATAACACTTGCATAGCATATGCAACATGTATACATGATACATGTATACCGAAAACTCTACATCTCTGACTATAACACCACAAGTGATTGCCAACACAGCTGTCAATCATATCAATGTCAATTGCTCATAACACTGGTATGTTTGTTTCAAATTAAGTGTATATTTCAACGTCAGCCATGATATCTAGCAAAGTAGAACATTGCAACACATGCCATAGTTAAAGGTCAAATACAACAATTTTCATCGTTTCTTTATTATGCGTTTCAAAGTGGAGATTAATAACTCATTAACCAACGGGGCCCCGTAATTCATTGCACCGACATGTATTAACACTAAAAATCCACCAATGAGGTCCCACTCGGACGAAAATATGAAGCCATCTTCTCGATGCAATTTTGCCTCAGTTGGCGACTAATGGTCCGTTTAGTATACCATTCCCAAGCTTTATTGAACTATGTAAGCTAGTGAAAAATAATCGTTATTATGAGTTAACTGATAAATTTGCACATTCTGTAAGTTGAAGATGGTATGTTGACAGACCTAACTACTGCAACAAATACCATTTGGCTAGTAAATGTGGCTTTGTCATTGTACCCTCAGCACAATCAATAGTGTGGACAGATTTGGCATGCAGTATATCAAGTATTTCCCTTTTACATTCATGTCATCGTTTATCTTATCTAACTTAGGTGTAGCTGTCAACACTGCATTCCTATGAACACAGCCAGAGAGTGTGTATGCTGCCGAAGTAAGGAGAAATCGATGGCAATAACGGAGGAATGGTCATGCATCACCAAGCATCCGTTTACCTAGCAAACTGCCTTAACAAATATCTGTCGGAAGCCTCCAAATATGGATCTATTCAAATGGATGTACCTGTTTGAGACGATGTCTCTACCAATGAGTAAGTTATCCACTACTGCGACCAAAAAAGACAATTTGTGGTTGAACAATCATATCATTTATTGCTGCGGGAACATCAATTCTGTTGTTTCACATAGCCTTGAATAAACACCAGTAACATAAAATCCAGAAGCAGAGCTTGTAATAGAATTACAAAGTGAGGGAATGGTTAACATATGTCGATTGTTTTTTAATTATGCAACTTTTTCAAAACCGTACACAACTCATCGATATATTGCTTCCGATTATTCAGGTATCTAGCCTACCACCGGTTCACATTCTGGATATGCCACATACTGGACAAAAGAAACTGCTGCCAGCCTGTGTGGTAACAGCCCATAGAGAAGCCTGCCCTGACCCAGCTGGAAAATACACAGATTATCCACAGTAAAGCTGAAGAAGATTTCTTGGTCATGTTGATTCGACACCTGTGAGCACCTACGAGAAGATCCTTTTCAGGTTTCTCGTACTGGGAGGCAATAGATTGTGTGACATTCTTTTCCTCTGCAAGGACCTCAGCAAGTCTGTAGCTTGTGTATTTTTGCCAGAGATCAAGCACCTCAGCTGATGTATAAAGTCTATAGCAAATCAATATTCTTCATATTTTATGATAGTCATATAATAAGTTAGTAGTCATATTATAAATCAGTTACATTATATGCCCATATTGAATTGGGTAACACTATTTGTGTATTTAAAACATTTGTGTTTTATTTTAGATTAATGCATATACACACCGGAAGAAATTGGTACTTTGACAGGCTTGACAACTTGGTCTTCCTGTCTGGCCTTGGGGTAGGACACTTCCCATTGGGATTGACCTCCTTGAGTGATGGCTTGAGCTCGGTTCGTGTTTTCGTTGAAGCAAATAACTGCTAGGAGCAATCTGGATATATACAGCAGGTCGATAACTTATATAACACAACCCCAATTCAAATAATCACAAATAGGTTATTTCATTGGTATAACCTGGCCTCCGTGGTGGCATAGTGATAGCTGACACTCTTTGGTGCGAAGAATATGACCACCTTGTGAAATGATTCTAGGCTTGATGTCTGCTCTGAGGGGGAGAGTCTGCCAATGTCTTTTAGTAGAGGCTTACTGGAAATTATTAATTTGAACTCTTAACGTGGCTTCGATCCTATTCATGGTTGACACATATATAAAAACAGATTACATATCTTTGTTGAGGAAGTCCACAGGGGCATGGATTTCACCATTTTGACATATTTAATTACATTACCCATGAAGTAAATATTTCAATAAAAACTGTTATATGATTCAAAACTTATTCTTCCCCTTCAGTATCCACTTTCTGTCCTCTAGTAGTACATGCTCACATTCCGGGACAGCTCTCCGTGCCCCACGTGCTCATTGCGACATCCCATAGTGACAGAGAGGCACTTTGCTCTGACCAGATCCGCATCTCCATCGCTTGCGGCAGCACACCAGTAAAGGGTGTCAATGTTTACACATTGACCACAAAAAGACACATATACAACAGAAGTGATTAAATATGATACTGCAGTTGCCTTGGGACACTTACCGAAACATTTGCCTGCACCCCGAATGACAAGTGAGAGCAAGTTTCATGGTCGGCAGTGCTTGGTTGTGATACCTCAGTCTGTGATTCATCACTGTCACTTGAGGTATCTGTTCCCTTAGCTGCCAAAACCATTTCATTTACTACCATGACGAGAAACAGCTGGATTGATTCTCTGGCAACTTGGTGATAAATTCATCAACATCTAAATCATTATGAGACAACGGGTCAAGACTAGCCTAAAAGTTCAGCCAGCGGATCTCACCTGTTGCCGTTGCCTTTTCTCCGAGGCTCCCCGTCGCTTAGTTTGACTGTCATCGATGTAGCTAAAAGAGCCGGTATAGCTTCATTTCGTAGTCTATGTTTTTTACGAAATCCAAGACTTTTGAGCAGCTCTGGGTCGGTTTCATAAGCACCATTCACAGAGCATAGAACTGTCGTTAGGTTTGGTCTCAAGTCTCTAGCTTGATTTTCGTCACCCATATGCGGCGCATTTTGCTGTCAATCGGACACCGAAAAAACCTTACGCCTGGCTTCTCATTGTTCCGACAACCGAACGCGCTACAATAACGCACCAGACCGTGAAAAAAGAATAGCAAGTCACACGCTGTAAACCAACCGTGAAGGCTGAAGATGGCGAGAAGTGTTCTCGAACAGCGCATGTGACGTCACGGTCCGGAAATTCACGAACTTTACAGATATATTGACCGTTTCGACGTGGAAAATGTATATATCTAAATCATTGTTTTTAAGAAAAACAACGCGCAGTCACCTTATTTTGGTTACGATACCCTTTTAAAACATTAAACTTTCGAAAAGTGGGATGAAATAAATCGTTGTATTTGACCTCTAAACAGCATGGCAAAGAGTCTTCAACGCTTGGTTGCACCTGCTTTATAAGCTATTAAAATACAATACGGAAATGTTGAGAATCTCTATCACTCTATGCTACACCGTGTCTTATCGATCCTTCCGAGACCCACGATTTACAAAGACCCATGCTGCCCAAAGCAGATCATGATCATGTGATTCACAGACTTCAATTTCTGGGTGAAGGTATTCTCTATCTTCGTTCTTACTGGGTTAATATCATTGCGTGACCACATCATGCGGATCCATGAATCCAAACTACGCGTCAAAAATTATGACATTGACTACGTATGCGTAACTCTACCATTCCCTGGTATAATCTCTCAAAATCTGTCCGCCTACCGTGTGCCATATGTGGTTTATAATTCATGTCCCGTCAAAAACATGAAATCAAACTTTACAAAAGACTTAAATGTAGTCGCTAATAGGTTAATGATTTTTTTTCTTCAAAACACAAATTTGATTATTTTGTTTTATCTAATGCATATTTAACCACCATCGACTTCATGCATGCATAAGTTTAGAGATATTCATATTTACTGTATGATCTTTGGTGAATCTTACGATAACATTGTCAATGTGAGGGAATTAAGTGTCGAGCAAAGATACACCTACTAATATCCCCATAAATATGTTGTTTGTTAATATGGTCCCTTTAGTAGAACAACGATCTGTTCATTTATTCCTGTAAATTTAGACGACCGATGATCTGTGGGGCTGCTATTTGTAGAGTATCTGCTAAGGTATTTACCTTTATGTTCTCATGATCTTTGCGCATTATTGGTTCTTGCTCGTAAGTGACTGGTGATCGTCCGTTTAGAGAACGTCGATTACCACACGACATGTCTCTAGACAGTGCATTTTGACAGCAGTACATTAATTTCTCCTGCTCACAGAATATCACATCAAACGCTACTATCTTACGGATTACCGGATACCAGGGTGTCTTATGTCTTAGGAAATTGAAGACCATTTAAACTGGCATCGCGTCCTGTGTATGATAAATTCTGTGAAATGGCATACAAATCTGTAAATTGGCATACGCACCTTAAGAACCTGGTTATCATAAATGCTGTGACTAGAAAAGTGACAATTACACCCCACCGTGGCAAACAAATCTGCACTGATAATCAAAGCATCATTCTAGACGAATTATGAACAGTGTTCACTGCATAGCAAGGAAAAGTATTCTACCAGAGCCGAATTTGATTTTTGTGTTATTGCTAATATCTAAGACGCGGTTATCAAATTATTATACTTGATTCAATGCTCCTCTGCAATACTTTAGATTATTCAGTTACTGCACCTGTTGGAACTGTACTTTTCCTATAGAAAACAATATTCTTTCACACTGTACAGTATTTTATTGGAAGTGAGGTACACAAATATGAAGTTCACCATCTGCGGCTTCGCTTTTGAATGAGAAGCATCAAAATTTTATGAGGTCAGTGTTGCCCACGAATGGACTCAACATTCCTTATTGCATCTACAGAACTCTGCAATAAAATAAACCAATTAGAGACATGGCGTGTGATTACATCAGGGATGTTGGGAAACGGATTCGGTGGTTAATGGCTGTGAATGTCTACCCATTGTATGGTGGTTCGATAACAAGGCGTTTTTTTAGGATTATTACGTCAATTGGCTGTGTTATATTGTTTCGTTAACTTTTAATGAAATGCACCTAGAGGGGAAAATGTCCAAGACTAAAAATCAATTGAAAATGACGCTTAAAACCCTATTATTTCGCTCCATGCAATGACATGTTCTCGTAATCATATTGCGTTATCAGGCATCATTTAAATGCATCTACAAATAAATAGGTCTTTTCATGCGTTCTTGTATGATAACACACAAAATTATGTCCAACCGCAATATAATTTCTTTGCAAATGACGGGAAACGCTGTATTCAATACTCATAGCAGGTTCGTCAAATCAAATTTCAAGATATTCATTAAGCCGTCTTCGAAATCAATCACTGATTATCATCATTTCATACCAACGGGTAGTGTTATTTAAAATGAATTGAATAGTCATCATGTTTGTTACGGGTCATGATAACTATTCAGCTCTAGTCTACATGCTATTGCAATTATCAACCTTGTGGAAGCGTTATAATACATCATGTCTATGTGTTTATGTAACCTCTTTATAACAGATATTGTACCGCCAGGAGACCATGTATTTCCCAATTAAAATTCATCAATGGTCATTGAGGATGTCCAACAATCTAAGATTGGAAGCAAACACCGCACGACCGCTCTTCCGCTCTTCATTTCGCGGACGAGTATTAAAAGCTATCGCAGTTGACGAACCAACAGCGTTGCAGGCACTCGGGTAACCGGAAGTACTTACTAATGACAAATGCGCATACGCCTGCTATATCAATTAGTCTTCAGTATTGAGATAAGAGGCAGCTTAAAAGACACTTGCCTCTTATTAGTTGACATTCGTGTTACAGAGGGAACAGGATGCTTCATGTTAATCACCTAAGATAAGCACATTGTCGACAGTGTCTATCATGTAATGTGCACCCCGATATAGCCGAAGGTAACGTATGTCTGCATTATGAAGGATTTGCGTAAATGCTCATGACATTCCGCGTCCTTAGTGGCAATCCAATGAAATAATTAGGGTTTATGTTGCGACCTATTAACATCAACATGGCGATAGCACCTGAGATCGTGTCCGTGCGTCAAAATATTCTTCATCCATATCTATATGCGTGGGACTTTGATGTCATTACGTACAATTTGATTAATGTATGTAATTTGATTCTGTCCTGTCATTAAGAATGCTATATCGGCTTAAAATGCCCATTCGTGGACCCCCAGCAAAGCTCAAGGTTAACAACCTTATCTCACGACCAAATGGATTTTTCACGGGGCAAATAACAATGACTGATAGTAGGTTCAATTCATTGATGTCAACTTTCTCAATCGCTGTTGAGAGACATGAATAGAACTATAGGTACGCTTTTGGCCGTACGCTTTGTGGCTCACCGTCAATATGGAGATGGCAATTTTTATGGTGATAAGTGACACTTCACGGTAGAACCTTGGTGCATATCAGTCTTGATGGAACAAGAGTTAATAACGCCAGCGTTTGTTGTGTAGGTAGAGCATTTTTAATGAAGTAGACACACAATGATTGATGTATGATGCTCGGGCGAGAGTGGAATGCAAATAATTTGTCATACAACTGGCAACCATATTCAACAGTAATATGAATATTGCTCCAAGCAAAGCGGTCAACAGGGTAGACATTACTTCCTCATACCATGCGATAAGACATTAATGTGTTATATGATCGAATAATCGTACACATCGTCCGTTTATTAACATGCAACAGCCACCATTGTGGACTACAAATGGCTGACGAAAATTTATTTTAATGATTTATTCGATACAGTTTATTAAACGACTCTGCTGGTGAGGAGGTCAAACCCGGCCGTTGCAAAGAAGCGTCAGTGTGCAGATGTGTGGAGAAAACTGTCTTTCATTTTCCATTCTTCTTATGTCTATAATTCGTAAAAATAATATCAGCACACCTTTTGCCTTTCTCTCATTATTTCATGGAATGAGCCCGTGGCATACGAAGCCGATATGATTAACCTTTATAATCGAATCCGACAGAAACATATTGCTTGACATAGGCATCATTCAATGGAAAATATGTACTTGCACAGCGTCGATTACGTGTGTGACTTTTTGTTTAAAATTTCAATTGAAATAACTTCTGATATAAATTGCCATCATGCAGCTGATCAGATGTTATATCTGATTAGCGGCATATACCATATGCATAGATATATCTTTGGGTATCACTACGCATCTCGGCGATTACTAAGTATCAAAATTCTCGTCATCTAGGTTCAGCCATAATGTATCACCAACAGCTATTTGTTGCCGATATCCAGACTGAGCAAATTTATATCTTCTTGTCGGAAAGCATCCAAAAAGAGAAATTTCTTGTGGAGTTGTCTGCACACACAAATGGTTATATCACAGTGATTAATAAAGCTTGAGGTTTCGGATTATTTGACACATGTGCTTGTCACTCGTGCCAAGCGGAAATGAAGCTCTTATAAGCTCTTTGTTTGCGTATTTAGCTTGCAAAGAGGATGATACAATCTGTAAGCCAGCATAAACAGAAATTGACAAACAGATGCGATGAGTCGGGGGATGACAGCCATTGCTAGGCTAATCCTGATATTCCCATAAACAGGCACGGCCCATCTTGTAACATTTGGAACGGTGATGATGGAATAATAACCTCTTGATGGGAAATGCCTTCATATGTAAAAAAAAGTCTTCATATGTAGAAGGCATAACAAGTGACCTACCGGTAATAACCGTTTTAGCCAAATTGTCCGCAATGCTAACATGAAGACGTAAGATCTGTTAAGCATTGGGTTGAGAGCGAATTACAAGCTCTGAACTAATGACCTCCGGTGGATACGGCTCGTGACATATATCTCCTTTACGAAAATATCGTTCTAGTCCCAGGGGCCAAACGACAGGCGAGCACCAGGTGCAGAGAACCCTTGAATGGTAAACAATGAGATAAGGAACAATTAAGTTAGACATTTACATGGCCTTACTTCAGCCTCAGATGGCCTTTTACGCCCGTTTTTGGATAATGAAAGCCCTCTAGCAGATATTTATGTACAGCCTCAAAGACTTAATAGCCGCGAAAGTATTAAAGTCTGGTGACTGTGGTTGCTGCACATACTCTCCGATATTTTGATTATGCTCTATGGACTCGCAAGTGAGAAGGCTGCATTCTATCTGAGTCATATATATACATTTTTGCTATCCAGATGTTTACGCACATATTGCATTGCTTTTGTGTCATGCTAAATGGCTAATATTATATGGCATCGAGTTAATCATTTTTCATATTGTGGACCTTTCTGGTTATAGGTCTATGAGAACACCACAAAACAACAAATATAAGTCAATATAGCCGTCATAAATAAGATACGACGGATTGTATGTACCTTCATGTTGTGAGTAATTTGACTCCAGTACAAATTAAGAATAGACTTTGATAATGTAAAATGAATGGTATCGTAAATACCAAAACATCGTGCAGACGGATTCATATTACGTGCATGAATAATATCTGCAAGTCTGTCATTGTTATGCATCATGGCTTATCAATTAAACTTAAATCAGGCTATGTAATTGGAATTGACACAACAACACCACAGAGACCATGCAGATTTATGTATTTTATTCCAGTGTTTGCGGAAATCATTTTAATTGGTGATCCAGTATCAGGACTGCGCCAACAACTGTTTAATATAGTGAATTGTCTCTGTTCGATCATTTCATGATTTATTTATGAGCAACAAATTTCTGTAGAGGCTCAACACAACTATAAGCATCTTACACAGCGATGAAAAACTGTTCACATCGTGTGCCACTCCCACACTCACCATGACCTGCATTGTTGATTTAGCGTCCTGGATTTATGAACTTATTGCATATTTCAATCTGCAATATTTCCATGCCGAATACAATTGAAGAAATTGAACGAGTATGATTGGAAAGAATTAGCATGCATCGCCTAGCAAAAACATGTTATCGTGGCTGTTAAGATCTATGTTTGCCTGTTGTGCCATTTAGCTAGTGGGCTATCAATGAACCAACGGGTAAGAATTCTTACCAACAGCAACTTGAAAATGTCCGGAAAAAGAACGCAATTCATTGTAATAACGCTGAATATCAACTATAATGGTCAATGTGATTTCGCAGCATTTACTGCTTATGATAGAACAACTGATTAAGAGTCCTTTACGAACCACCACAGTAATATTAATATTTCTTTCTTATGGTATTCACTTAGAAGTGTATTTCCCTACGTTTAGGTGAATTATTAGCTTTCTGGTAATTATCAAAATGCTGTGGCATCGTGACCAGATCAGACCACGATTGCCGACTATTTCGACACGGACTGCTTAAACTCTTGAAGGTACATATGACTACGTCTGAGACCATGGCTTATCGAGTTTAAGATGTAAATTGAAGTATAGCTAAATATAAATATGTATTCCCTGTCTAGATCCACACATGATTTTAAACACATGTCTGGAGTCATGTTGATGGCAGCATAAATTGATCAATATATGGTCATCTTACAGTATATACATGTAAAATCACAGTTATGTAAATAGGTTTCAATGAAGCTGACAAGTCGAATTACCTCACCTAGCAACAGTAACGGTTTCGATGCATATTTGCAAGCAAATCATGCCTATTTTGAAAAATTCGCTTTAGCAGCAATGCTATCTTTCATTTATCTTGCAAAAACTTCTTCAGATGTGTATTGCTTCGTTGAAATGCAGACATGATGTTTTGTTTAGTTTGCGCCTTGTATTGTACATCGATGTACACCACACACACCGCAGAACTCGGTGTTGCAAATAGCTGACGTCAACCCCAGAGGTTGTCGTTGCGTGTATATTCAGTAATAAACTATTGGTTACACATTGATACGAAGCGATACACTGTCATGGTGGCTATATGCTCTCATCGCAGCATGTCATTCGGCTTACGCATAATTCAACGCTAAATGCGTCTTCCTTTTCTACCGTTGCACGAAAGCCGTCGTCTTTGCCGACGTCGTTATATAGTAAGAACAATAATTTATGTCTCTTGTTGCAATCCAGGACCATACAATAGAACATTCCAACCCGTGGAGTGATTGCTCAACGCAATACCAGAACCACTACATTTCTTCAATATACCTATGTGTACCGCGAATGGCATGACAAACAGGGAAAATATGCTGACATCACATACCAAGCGCTATGTTCAAATTACCCGAGTTGTTATCATTGTTGTCTCCATTAAACCAACAGTCCACAATTGTAGTAAGTAATACATTTCCTCTATTTTTAAGTAGAATCTAAACCACATTAACAACCGATCTGTATGCTTAGCAGTATTGGGATGTCAAATCAAAGATCACTTAAGGTCTCAATGCACAATCCATCATGTTTCACTGATCCGATTTGTCCCTTTCAGCTTCTTAATCTCATTGCAATTATCCTCAATCTACCCAGGAGCAAAGGGTAACAATCATGTATTTGCCTAAGGCAGTTTCTGGATGCACATGTACACCGCATATTTCTACCGTGAATAGCATACCACAGTAATGATGCCCAAAGTTGGGTGAGAAAACTGCTGCATTGCTGTGTGATATTTTGCTTGACTGATTCATCTTCTTAATAGAATTTTCGATTGTGACAGTCAATGGAGGAAGCAGCTTCTGCATCGAGGCATGACAATTCCTGCCTTCACATTCTCGGGTTTCCGTCGCGGCCGCTAGGAGGGCCATCGTCGCGCACAGCGATTTTGACCGGAACCGGAGGCATGTTTCTATGCCTGTCAAGCTGTCAGCGCTTTGTTCGCGCTCTAACAGCTGCAGTTTTAAGTTCCTGCGTTGTTGCGCGCATTCTTGTTGCGTGTTTTATAGCTGTAAAGACGTCGCAGAAGACGTCAAGCGTAATCTGAACTTCTCTTAAGTTTATCTGCACACAGTCACGTCGCAATGAGAACATTTGAAACAGTTCACAAACACAGAGATTATCATAAAATAGTGATCCAAAATGTTGCCAACTACATTCATCTCCAGTCGTCTGGAGAGTATTCTGCAAGAACATCAGCATCAGCAACAAGTGACTGTTACTGCACCATGTCATCACTGTTCCCTTCTTAGTGGAAAGTACCCCGGCTTAAAACTTTCCCTTGCTCGAGAGAACTGAGCTCATAGTATTAGTAAGAAATTAGCAAATATTGTGGACTTGGCCAGGGAAGATGATGGAGAGAATATTTACAATGAATGAAGAACTTTTAGCATAGAGGGTTAGCAAGTTAATTTCCCAGATCCCAACAAACATTATGCATGGCAAATGCACCTAAGCTTACTGAGGCTTACCATCTGATTCATTTGATGACCAAGTGCAAATGGAGTCCTAGCAGGGTGGCATCATTTGAAAGAGAAAGGGGATATTAGCTGTTCCTCAACAGACACTTACATGCAGTTGAATATAAATCCATGAATCATTGTAGGTGCTATCTGAGGGGAAAATGTGTTAGGGAGCAGTCCCAGTCCGAGCAACCCTACAATGTATGGCTTCTCCTCTCCCCATCTGGTACCATAGAGTCTGCTGGATGTTAGTGCACAGGGTAATTTGTAATAATTATAATTAAAATATTTAACTTAAGAAAGTTGAATACAGATATGGCACACATCTTATAAATATATATAAATACTTATGAAGACTTGCTGGTACAATATCAATTTTGTGTTTTGTTTTATGTGGTGTTGTGGTTTGGTGGAAGAGAGGTAAAAAGTTTATTTATTTTCTCATCTTTCTTTGCAGAGATGATGGTTGTTGCAAACATGTTGTGGTCATGATGTTTGCAGGGGCTGATTATTTTGATGTCTGGCAATTGCAATTACACGGTCTATATACTTGTTACGTCAGTTATACAACTGACGGAAACTTTACTGTCATCCACGGGTGTTTTTTCGTTATCTTACGAACATCGGCCTTGTAGTCCACTACGGCGTAAGTACACCTGGGCATGGCTGTTTTTGCGCTGTCTATGTAGTCTATAGAAAGATATTCTTAAACAATTTTCCCTAACTAACACCAATATCAAATATAAAACAACGAATATTTACGACAGCTTAAATCTCTACGTTCCGCGTCGTGTATTGCGTTTGCTTTTGGAAAAACATGCCCCTACTACCGGTTGAAAATCAGTATCGCCGCCTGGCGGCCGTGACTGAAACCCGTGAATGTGAAGGCATGAATTGCGCCGTTTTTCTTAAGATTTTTCACATCTAGCTATCGTAGTTGTATTTCTCTCTCGTTATCCGATCTCAGGGTTGTAAGTCATTGGTGGCGATAACTTTTAGCATTTCAAGCATACACTGAATTATGACGCAAACGAAAGTGGCGTTGAAGGCTGCAATGGCATTGCAGTATAAGAAATGGTACATATTGTCATAAAAAAACCGTACTACATCATCTTTTGTGCCATTCACCAGCTTGGTCAGGCCATGAGATTTAGCGAATGCTACCAAAGCATTCAATATATATATATATATATATAGATATATATATATATATATATATATATATATATATATATATATATATATATATATATATATATAGATATATATATATATATATATATATATATATATATATACGATATATATATATATATATATATATATATATATATATATATATATATATATATATATATAACAGTTTAATGAATGGTAAACCAGAAACAACCCAATAGCAAGGTTGAAATATAGTTCGGGCTTTGCAGTCATTTTTAGCAATGACGGCAACGACTGTAGTGAAAGGTTGCCTGTATGCACCGATTAGCACTCGACCAGATACAGTCATTCGGGAGGATGGATAGACTTGCAAGGAGAATTCAATTTATATAATCTAAAAGTTAAGATGCTGCCTTGGCTTTTAACAAACGTAATTTATGGAATTACTTTGACGCATTACGGTAGCCGAATTTCTGATGCGGAAGCTGTTTACTGTGCCACAACAACTTTCGCCTTATATAGTATTTGGCATAAACTCAGTTGTCGAGGAAAACTTACAAGATTAATTGTGAAAATACTAATAGAGCATCTCGCTTAATACGTCCTCATGCGGAAATGCCAGACTGACGAAAAGTATATAGTGGGACATCATCTGTGTGTGTCAATGTTGGCTTGGCCCAGCTGATAGATCAAATTATCATATATTTAATAGTTAGTGAGCCTATTACCCATATAAGGGGTACTTTGCAATGAAACAAAGTAACTGCTCAGCACTTTTCAAAGGCCGGTTTTGCAGTCGTATACAACTGGAAATCCCAATGCGTGTACGAAGATGATCGGGTATGATCATCTTCAATTCTGCGAACAATGATTAAGAGCTTGATTGCCCTTTTGTCAGAAAATTTATTTCTAGTTACCTCCACAGGAAACATGACTGTTGTTAGGGGGTCAAGCTGAAGCTCGCCAACAACGGTCATCAATGACAAGTTGCCTTTTGTGTGTGGTCATCAATCACAAGTTGCCTCCTGTGTTTAGTCATCAATGACAAGTTGCCTCTTGTAAATGGTCATCAATGACCAGTTGCCTCTTGTGCTGTTGACGTAAATGTTGCTGTATTTGAAACGGTAAGAAATCTTTATTTGCGCGCAAAAAAGATAAAAGGAATGATAGGCAAAGTAAAACAAAGACTTAATAATATTGCAATCATTGCTAACGGGACACTGAGAGCATTTTGTGTAACTGAGTAATGAACACAGAGATGACCAACTACGAAAGCCGATGTATCATACTACAATATCATGGGCTCGTTAAAAAGAATTACAGAACAAACATCCTCAGCACCCATCGTGCAACTGAAATTCGATATGTATGAAAAGTTAATGTTAACAAGTGGTTTATCAATCTGAGGACCGAAGAATTTTGGTCGGTGTAGAAAACATGCAGGCATTTCACATAACATTTCATCCGCAAAGGTACAATCCACATTTTGCGATAAAAAGGCATGACCAAAGAAACCATTATTCAGTACCTATATTGGACAATACAAAATGTTTTGTCTGATGTGTAATATCTGAATCGATCATTGATGGATGTCATGTTCAGCTACTGGGAACAACATATGTTATTTTCATTCATGGCCTTTTTGATCAGCAACGAAAGATAAAAGATAAAGGGCGAAGTACTCACAACGTAGGTAATGTTTTCAATTATCTCGAATATTTATGTGCTCAAGAGCGGCAACACCGTCAAGCGCCACTCGTAGTTTGAAAGAACGACATAACAATGGACCTGCTAATTCAGTGAACTGTATCCATACATGTTGGCTATTTGTTGCATTTAATAAATCATAGCAAGATACAGTGAGAGACTTAGATCATTCCATTATCTGTAACCAACTGCTGTATTTGACTCAAAAGTGCCCTGTGCCTATATCCGACAGTTCATGTGGTGATCTTCAACAAAGGGTAAAATAATGTATCCATTGTGATATAGTTCGTGTAAATATCACGAGCCATTAATTTTACAGAGCAACATCACAATTTACAAAGGAGAGTCCATTACCACACGATACACAGCAACAGGGTTTGGCGAAATATAAACCTAATAATAAGGTTAAGTAAAAACGGCAATTTTCGATCCAAAACAGAATATTGTGAAAACGAATGCCATTAACAGTTTTTTATTACATAGCCCTACATGATGAAGGTGTCATTCGAAATATCTACAAATCAAGCCAAATTATCATGCCTTGCCTGCTTCGTTACATTTCCCCATCCGGGCTGTCAACTTCATTGTCATTCATATCCGACTTATAACAAGAAACGGGTAACATTCTGTCTGCACTAGTCATCATATAAGGATGCATACACCATAGCAAAGCAGACTATGTGACAAATAACTTATGAAAACATATATTTGTATCATTTCAACTTGATCCATAAACAGCCGTACCGCCAACACCATTGGCCGGTGGCTGTCCCTTCTTGTCAGACTGACTATTTTAGGATATTTTGTCATATGGACATATTTATCAGCTGTTGTTACTATTCCTGCACTGTCTCGGGATTTGACATACGCAATATAGATATTGTAATTGGCTCATCATTGACCTAACCAAAATATCTATGAAATGAAAAATCTGCACAAGTTATCACTAAGCAAAGATCGCTGATATGCAAATTACGCGTCATCAATGGCAGATCGAACAGTAATACAGACAAGCACCCAAGTGGTAACCCTTTGATACAATGGATTGATAGCAATGCGCCGGATTGTCCTCCCAGTTCTTTTATTCAGTGCTTTTGGGGCGCGGTGTAAGAAACATAATTATATCCATCCACCATTGTAACGATATCATCTCTTTGGCTGTGTATATTATCCTAAGGTCATGGGGATAGTTTAGCCAAGCTGTTAAAGGAACTTCTGAGCAATCGATTTGTATTCTGGCTCCAAAGCTTGACACATCTCGCGTCCATATTTGATGATAATGTCCTAATCTTTGATACGACCAACTATGGCGTAAAACTCTTTGAAAAACGAACACTGCATGTGTCAGGGTTATGCATCAGAATGTCTGAAATAGCAATCAAACATTAAGCCTCTCGAACAGGATCCTATGCTATTGCGTCATATTACGTAGATGTAAATGGACATGCATGTATGAACATAACAGCAGAGCGATAAGTTGCTAATCCACGAACTGGATCCAAGTCTGATTATTAGAACTTCGAATCCCCAGACAAAAACAAAATCGAAAGTTATCTGGGAAATTCAAGATGGTATGCACTTACTGGTTTGCTTCGCGTTAGTGTCGTAACGATGTTTGGATAAAACAACCGTTTCAAAGTACAAAATATCGCCCAGGTTTTTCCGCAATAGCCTGTTACTAGTGAGAGGAAAGGTCACAGTGTAGCTGAGAGCATTTACTTACCAGGTGTTAACGGCCATCTTAGGATTGTGCCGGCAACGCATGCTTGTGCAGTAGAAGTGACATATCCATCTTCTAGCAAGCCAAAAAAAAAACTCGACTGGTTATGTTTAGTTTGCTTCCGAGTGCAGACCCTACATGGCGTTATCAAAATTATTAAAATCCTTAATCTCAATTCAATTTGTAGATTGATAATGGAGCATTCATTATGTTATAAAGCAATTGTGATGCTATTGGCATTTAACATTACAATGGAAATCAATCACACTTGTGAGCTTCATATTTTGTTTACTCTAGTAAACGAAATAGCATTACCGCCAGGGAACGTTAACGCATGCTTCAGAGAAGCCACGCTGAGCAGACGATAATGTTTGTTCAAAACGTCCTGGTAGTCAGTTTTGACATGTATTTGAATGTATGCCAGGTGTTACATTTGGGATGTGCTTTTAGGCTGTAGCTGTGTATTGAAGGGGAGCTACAGCACCTTACAAACTAATAACCATCAGTAGCCAACGACAACGTAGGTCGAGAGATATTATGACCAGATATGCCTATATGCTGGCATATTTATTGTTCATAAAGAGGATACTAGCTCGTTTGAGTTTGAGCACATAGAATGCACAAATCAGTCTTTTGCTGCAATGTATGGGCTGGTAGATATCGATACTCCTGACACATTGGAGCAGAACCTTTACAATCAAAAGCACAGTGGACTGAACATTGCTAAGGTTGGAACCATTTTAACAGGGTCGTGCTCAATTGTGAATCTATATTTGTTTAGATTTTATTACCCAAAAAATTTCGTGGCCTAGGCTACATAATCTTGGTCGCAAACCAAGGGGAATGCAGTCCCATTGACTTCTCCGTATATAATAGCACGGCTGCTAATACCTTTTCAGAAGTCAAAGATATCGCAGTTACTTGCTAATATAGACGAACTGCTATTTAGATACTAAACCCAATGAAACGCCAACGGCGGCATTCTCATGATATTCAAGAGACGACACTGTTTTTATTCAACCGCGAACGTACGTTGTTTCATTAAAGTTGATTTTGAGCGGCAATGCAATTAAGATTGTTTTGGAAAGGGGATTGGATGATGGGTAAAGCTGACACGACGCCAATCTTGTACTACTTTACACTTGACATGATAAAATACCTATATATCGCGACATTATATCTTACTTACTGCATGCCAAGAGAAGTAAGTAATACATTGATAAATAGATTTTAGGCGCATCCTGCAAACTACATATACATGACATTCAAACTGTAAAGCGACGACGTACAACTGTTAATCCATGCCACCGTACTTCTTACACCTAGGTGCTGCTCATATGAAAACATTTTTAATGGGAATGGTAGAAGAATGATCCCTTCAAGCGTTGATATATTGCAGGCATGACAAACGATATACTGGTAATAACCGCTTCAGCTTAATTTACGGCATTGTGTTTTGAATTGACTATGCCTACAATATCATACCATATAGAATGAAGCAAAACCGTTGACATGAAGTGGTCGAGAGCGCTTTGAGAGGGTGGGTGCCCAATCGTGACATATATCTTCATTGTGGCAACAGCGATTTAGTCCAAGAAATCAACCAAGAGACGAGCAACAGGTGCAGAGAACCCATGCATGGTAAAAACTGAGATAAGGTACAATTACGTTAGACATTAATAGCCTACCTAAGGCCAGTTATTGCCTTTCAAGCCCGTCTTTTAACGATGCGATGCCGTCTAGCGAATATCCAGGTACGTCTGCAAAGGTGTAATAGCCGCAATAGTATTTAAGACTAGTGATTGAAGATGCTGCATATAATTTTAAAAAGGTCTGTCAGGCGCGTGCCCAATCTATATTCTAAAAGCGTTTTCATCGAAATGAGATAGATAGAATCACAAAAGTGTAATGAACCAAATGTGGATATCAACCTAATGTTAAACAGAGGCAATGGTTTCGTCTCCGCAGAAGCATCAATATTGGATGGATTTTACGGCATGTCAAGTTGCATATATTATATGATGTCGAGATAGGTAATTTTTATTTTATGGACTATTTCTCCTCTCCGTTCATCTTTATAAATTTCGGTAGCGCGACAAAGCATCAAACACCAATCAATCACCAAAGGGCTCATGTCAATTACATCTTTAATAGCATTCTTAAAAAACTTACTGAAACAAGTATCTTTGCAGTTGGCATATTACGTGCTTTTTAACCCCGTATAATAGAACACTCACTCCTGTGTACGTACAGCCGACATTTTACCACTGTTGAGAATCGTTCATTCAGCCGGCACGTTTTCGACTAGTTTTTGTATCAACTGCGTTGTCTAGACGCAGGTTATCGACTGAAGCAGAAGTTGTTTATGCTTGCAGACATTACAATGGAATCATATAATTAACAATGTTTTGCAATGATTACCACCAAAGCCCTCATAGTGATGGGTGGTCAGGGCAAAAAGACCGTTTGGCCCATAAGTGCCCTGTCAATTGTTAGCAACAGTTGACTGCAATCTTAACATAGTATAATAACACAGCCAGGAAAATGTATTACTTCACACCCTTTTTTCCATGTTTCATTTTGGTTGGTTTATACAGAAGTTGAGGGTTCTGGCCAAAACTATATAGGTTGGTAAATTTTTCCACGGAGTCTCTTCTACTGAGAAAAAGATAATTCCGTCCGAGCCATTGGTGAGCGGATATTCCTGGAGTCTAATGTTATCGGTATTGAAAAGCTAGAATCGTCTGTATGATTTCCAAAAGGTTGTTTATGCTAGAGCTTCTGGAGATAAATTACCTTAAAACAACTGAGGTACACCTGGTTTACTAACCCTACCAGTATGGAATGCTTTTGAAAGTGTAAGCGTACCTTGGGTCAATATGCCAAACGTACAATAATGGTGGGTACGCCTCAGTACAACTGACTCAGTATAATGGTATTCAATAGCACAGTTAAACAATAGTATTGCTGATTCTAGCTTTAATTTACAGTTATGTTGACTAAAGATTTCCATGTAAATGCATGCCGTGGCATACATTTCTGCCGAACAATAGGGGGTTTTCAATATTTATGCATGCCGCGCATGCTGCGGCAAAAACTGGGCCAGTGGATCCTGCCCCACAAACCTGGTGAGTTAAACCGCAGCGAGTTGTATATATAAGTTACTTACGACAGGTCAACTAGCACCAATTACAGCTTCTGACTTACTTGGATAGTCACTTAAGTAAAACACCCAAGAAGGAACACGTTGATGTCGTGTTTTAATATATGTATGCACTCCAGGGATCGGACAGCACATTCAGTTTTATTTTCATGCTGTGAGACAGTAACCTCATGTGTTTATGGGCTGTAGTAAAATGCAGCAAGGCATCATGAAAATCACCGATATATAAATAAATCCCATGCATTAAGGCCGAGATGTCATGTCTCTATTGAGTGTGGATTTTTCTTTTGTGATTTATAACACGTCTGTTATTTACAATATTTTCCACTGGAGAAGTAAACATGATAAAATGAGCATCTATCTTGTCATCTTGTGGAAAAAACTTTAACGAGCAAGTAGCGTCTTTTTTGACGCCCTAATCAAAGTTGTATTAGGTATTTATCGGCCTGTGAAAGACGATTCCGACAATATTTTCGTCAATTGATGTCAGTTTGTTGGTTTTTGTTCAACATTTCCCTCAATTATGCGCAAAAACGACGGCCATTGGCTCCTGAGCTTGTGACGTCATATGTCACCGTCCAGCTGGAAAACATGATTTTTTTCATCATTTGTTTGCATGGAAACTGTGGTAGGTGTGAGGATAATCGTATTTTATACCGTCATCATGTGCATCACACATGGCAACGAATTACATCATTTCATGTGGCTTGGAGTACTTGTTCGCCTAGAATATATTAAATTGTAACATATTACTATTATGTAGTGTGAAAACGTCAACCAAGGGGGATCGATAATACAGGCAGTGCTGGAACACAGTGATGCACCTCAGGCCCGTTTCATGGTTATCAATGATTGATTCACGATTTGCGTCCTGCACCGGAAAATATCTGCTCCTGTCGATTTTATTTGGTTTGATTATAAAACGTTATCAGATTCAAAGGAGATTACAATGGATATTTCTTTTTTGCAATAAATTGAATAAAATTCCAATAAAATGTATATTATAAAACTACCTATGCGTCACGTATAGGCAGTTGTAATTTTATTTAAATTTTAGCGCTTGTTTTAGGAGCCGAGACCTGTAGTACCTGTTACAATTAAATGAACCCCTCCTATGAGTTATTCATATACAGATGACTGTGGAAGTATTGACCTGGATAACAGCAGTGAGTGCTTATCTCCATCTAGGACTAGGTCAGCAGCGTATCTTCAAATAGAAGAAGACTTTAGCTGACTAGGCTACATCACTTGGTAATGGCACATAGTTCAATCCAAATAATTTCAAATCATTTGCAGATATTTTGCTCTTTATTTTACTATTGTTTAAAGTCATCTTCTTATTCGTGATTTATGTCAATTTATTTAGTTATTCGTTGTAATGATGCCCTATACTAGACGCTCATGTGGCTCATCTCGGCCAATGCTAACAGAAAGCAAATGCTGTCAAGACATTCATGTTAAGGTGCGAGCTATTGGTGTTGTCTGCATAACAGCACATCCCGGATATGTCCCTGGACACTTGAAATAGCATACAGTGTTTATTGTCAGAGACACAAGAAGAAACATGTAAGTATACTAAAAAAATGTGATACCCATGAAAAATATTGATGTACTTCAGGAAAAGCTGTAAAGATCTCTTTATATTACAGGTTATTCCCATTCATGGCATATTATCATCAGGTAAAGTGGTGCTGGGGTTATCTAGGCAGACAGCACAGAGTGTCACTGCCAACTGTGAAGTTTTTTTTTAAGGACAGTTCGGTTTAATTGGTTTCAAACAGCCAGCAATGAAATAAAAAAGGGACTAAAAAGCATAATGTGCGTCTTATTCGTTTGTATATATTAAGCTGTTGCTCACAAATGTTATGGCCTATAGATGATACTGTACACTGATGACAACCACGTTTAGTACGTGCTGTCCACCTAGTTTATTATTTCATATGCATAAAATGATAGGCATCATCAATTCCAAAATCATGACATACCCGCAGGTTCATGTATCCTGCATCATGCACATAAGATGTTACATTACTAAAATAACGGTTTGTTAACAGTCATTTGATATTTTTTGGCAGGATATTTTACCCTTCCTGGTTGTCAGCATTCTGGTTGTAATACAAATTTGATTTTTAATTCGTTTTAACCAGCCAGAATATCACTTCCATTTGTGAAAAGAAAGGCCCCCATTCACACCCCCCCCCACCCATCCTTCGCCCTATTGCCTGCCAATGTGACTACCCATATCAAAGTGCTTTTTCATGGTACCATGATAAAGTCCATGTAGACATAAGAGGCTATTCAAGTCCTATCGTGTCAATTCTCAAGGCACAAAACACCACGAGGTGGATTTCAGCAACACGGTGTAACATACATATACTTCCAATTAGCTTGTGAACAGTCTTAAGGACGATCAAGTGCATGTATCCAGATAGTAACTGTATTAAACATAAAGGTAGCGTCATAGTCGTCATATCAGTATCATTGGCTTAACATCCTTATATATAGAGTGCAATATTTAAAGGTCAACTTCAACGATTTTCATCATTTCTTTATTTTTTGTTTCAAAATGAAGATTAATAACTCATTAACCAACGGGTACTCATAATTCATTGCACCGCCATGCATAACTACTAAAAATCCACCGATAAGGTTCCACTCGGAAGAAAATACGAAGCCATCTTCTCGATGCCATTTTGCCTCAGTTGGCCGCTAGGGGCAGGTTGCGTGACGTCATTCCTGCTGCGCGGCCTCAAAGAGAATTTGACAGCGAGCGAAGCGAAAAGCGATTGTTTGGATTTTAGGATTTCACTGTTTTTAAATTAAGCCATGTCATCTTCTGATGAAAATAACGAGGCCCCATAGCATAAAATTGGGGCAAATTATGTCCATGACTATTTATTTGAGCCATACGGACGGGAGTTGAAAAATTGAAGTCACACTTCGAAATGACACCGGGAACTCAACTCAAGGGTCCGCTTCGGATGAAGAATCCACTTAAGATTTCGACGAATGGTGAGTTTAAGAATACCCTTCCCAAGCTTTATTGAACTATGTTAACTGGTAAAAAATAATCGTTAGTATCATTTACCCAATAAATTTACACATTCTGTAAGTTGAGGATGGTATATTGACAGATGTAACTATTACAACAGATAGAACTTGGCTAGTGAATGTAGCTTTGCCATTGTACCCTCAGCACATTAAATATTTTGGACAGATGATTACATGCAGTATATAAAGTATTTTCCTTTTATATTCATTCATTGTACCACAAATATAAATTTACAATAACTCTTTAATTATTTCTCTAAGTTAGGTGTAGCTGTCAGCACTGCATCCCAATGGACAAAGCCAGAGTGTGCAGCAGAAGTTTGGAGAGAGTGATGGATATAACGGAGGAATGGACATGCATCTGATCACCATGCATCCAAGATTCCTGGCAAACTGCCTGAATAAAAATGTACTAGAAGCTTCCAAACTTGAATCTATTCAAATGGATGGACCTGTTGGAGATGAGGTCTCTACAATGAGTAAGTTAGCCATTATTGCTACCAAAAAGGACGGTTTGAGGTTGAACAATCATATTTATTGCTAAGGGAACATCAATCCCGCTGTGTAAAATATTCAGTGTTCATATTGATAAACTATTATATATTTCACATAGCCAAGAATAAATAAAACCAGTAACATGAAATCCAGAGGCAGAGCTTACAATAAAATTACAAAGTGAGGGAATGGTTGACAAATGACAATTGTTTTTTTTAACTATACAACTTATTTCATAACCATAGACAACTTATTGACATATTGCTTCGGATTATTCAGGTATCTAGCCTACCACCAGTTTACATTATTGATATGGCACAGACTGGCCAAAAGAAACAGGAAAGTGATGACAGCCTGTGTGGTAACAGTTGTTAGAGAATCCTTCCCTCACATGGGCGGCAAATATACAGGTTATCTACAATGGAGCGGAAGGTTACTTGGTCAGGTTAAATCGACACCCGTGAGCATCTATGAGAAGATCCTTTTCAGGTTTCTCGTACTGGGAGGCAATAGGTGGTGGAACATTCCTTTCCTCTTCAAGGACCTCTGCAAGTCTGTAGCTTGGGTATTTTTGCCTGAGATCAAGCACCTCAGCAATGAACTGATGTACATAGTCTGAAGCAAATCAATGATATTCATATTTTATGATAGTCATAAAGTTAGTTAGTTATAAAATATGCCCATTTGAATTGGGTAACAATGTTTGTGCATATGAAACTTATTTAGGTTTCGGTAATAAATGTCAAAATAACATGTTTCATTTTAGATTAATGCATGTACACACCAAAAGAAATTGGTACTTTGACCGGCTTGACAACTGGGTCTCCTTGTCTGGCTTTGGGGTAAGACACTCTCCATTGGGACTGACCTCCTTCAGTGATGGCTTGAGCTCTGTTCGAGTTTTCATTGAAGTGAATTACTGCTAGGAGCAATCTGGATATATATATATATAGCAGGTTGATAACATATTGCTAAGTAAGAATTGAAACTTGAGCACATAATTATACAAAGAACATTGCAGCTGTCACTACACAAATGTGCTAAACTTCCATACAACAAATATACACAACCGAATTTCAAACTGTTATTTCATTGGTATTACCTGGCCTCCATGGTGGCATAGGGATAGTGGACACTCTTTGGTGCGAAGAATATGACCACTTTGTGATACGATTCTAGGCTTGATGTCTGCTCTGATGGGGAAAGCCTGCCAATGTCATTTTGGAGATGCTTGCTGGAGACTATCAACTCCAACTCTTTGTGTGGCTTCGATCCTATTTATGGTTAACACATATATCAATACAGATTACATTTCTTTGGTAAAGTAGTACCACAGGGACATGGATTTTACCATTACGACTCATTTAATTACACTACCTGAAGTGAAGTAAATTTTCTAGATAAACTTATATGATTAAAAACTAATACCGACCCTTCAGTATCCACTTCCTGTCCTCTAGTAGTGCATGCTCACATTCCGGGTACAGATCCCCATGCCCCGCGTGCTCATTGACGACATGCCTAGTGACAGAGAGCCGCTGTCAGAGGCGAAGTGCCTAGGTCTGTGATTCACCACTGTCACTTGATTTATCTTTCTGCTCAGCTGCCAATACCATTTCATTTACTACCTGCATGACAAGAAACAGCTGGATTGATAAACTGGCAACTTGGTGATAAATTCATTAACATCTAAATAAGTATACGTCAACATAGCAGGACTAGCCTAAAGGTTCAAGCCAACAGATCTCACCTGTTGTCGTTGCCTTTTCTCCGAGGCACTCCGTCGCTTACTTTGACTGTCATCAACTCCAACGTGACTAAAGAGAGTCGGTATGGCTTCTTTTCGGAGCCTAGGTTTCTTACGAAATCCTAGACTTTTGAGCAGCTCTGAGTCAGTATCATAAGCACCATTCTCGAAATGATCAGAACATAGAACTGTCGTAAGGGTAGGACTCCAGTGTTTACATTTGACTTTCGACACCCATATGCGGCGCATTTTGCTGTCTTTTGGAAACAGAAACTCACGTCTGACTTCTTATTGCTCCGACAACCAAACGCACAACAATAAGGCATAATCCACACCGAGAAACGCACCAGACCGTGATGAAAGACGAGTAAGTCACACGCTGTCAACCAACCGTGAAGGCTGAAGATGGCGTGGAATATTCGTGAACAACCTGAATGACGTCACTGTCCGGAAATTCACGAATTTTACCGAGCGGTATCTTGTCAGATTCGACGTGGAAAATGTACATTTAAAAATCTTTTTTCTAAAAGAAAAAAAGCGCGCAGTCACCTTATTTTGGTTACGATACCCTTTTAAAACATAGAACTTTGGAAAAATGGAATAAAAAAAATCTTTGTAGTTGACCTTTAAAACCAGAAAATTGCTCCGTTGAACGTTATGTTTCATGAGATTAATGAGTAGTAAAGAAAGCTCAACGCAACATCAATCAACTTATCCGCCCATTGTAGGAAATATCATTGTTCCTTACACATCATCAGATATAATGACTACTTATATTTTCGATTCACTAGAAAGCACGCTTCTGTCACTTCGACTACTTTATCTTGCTTCATCGCGATCGACCATCACATGATGGAGTGAGTACCTAACTCTGAATAGTTGCCATTACTCTGCCATTTATCAAGCTGTTGATGACATGTGAATATCACCAATGGCGCTCTCAGCTGCACCAGGGCAATTATCCATGGTTCAATAATGTAATGAATGGTTAGATCGATACTATGTCTTTGTGTCTAATAAAATTAAGCACTAAGGCTTTGGTTCGATCAACACATCGTAAACGCTAATTTATGCGCGTGTATATGTACATAATTATGCGTGCAAATGGTTACAACTGAAACACATTTTACAAATATGCTACAGTTGAGTTCCCGTGTTGGACGCTAAGCAGTAAAGCAATTAACTCAAGAGTTCCATGTTATGTTTGCATTTAACTCATCGCTTACAGCCTCGGCCTGTTCGGCGCCACATCTTAGTCCGATGGCATGACCTTGACCCGTATTGTCGGTATGAATGACCAAAGACCAATCGCACTTCACTTATGCAAATGGTCTTTGTCTTGTGTCAGATTGCCCCCTAGGGAAATACGTGAACCCCAATTTGACACGATCATTGCCAACACACCAAGATTCTTGGTAGGCGAGAATACGAAAATATATGCTGATTGTCGCGTTAGGTATCTCTCGACAGCACTGATGTATCCCGGGCTGTCGTACAGTTGCGCCTTCTAGGATAAGCAATATTCAACCTGTTCCGTTGATGCTGAAGCATATTGCGCAAATGCTCTTTCAAACTGTGCGCATCAATTGCCGAATGCACAACTTATGCCAGCGCAATATCCATTCAACACTCATGAAGTTGCATCGAATAAGCCGTAAGGGCTGTATATGGGCTACACTTACTTGTTCTATAAGGTAACACTATCAGTTATGGCACTCTGTTAAGTTTCCAGATGGTAAAAGACTTCAGTTGTCTCCGTCAAATCGCGTCTGGATTACGCTTTGGTCTCATAATGATATTCTTATATGAGTCAATTTATAAGTCACTTTGCCTTCATCAAACCATTAGCCAAATCAGTATATCCCTGGGATTATTAGTAAGCTGCAAAATGATCATGGTGATGTCTTATCTTATTTAACATGCGCCATCGGTTAATTAGTCAGTTACCAAGCCAACAAGATAGACTACCAGTCCATTACCTAGCTTATTGAATTAATACATGAATCAATAATAACCACACTTTTTCGATTCCTAGCAGAGTGAAGATTGAAATTGGCAAATCCCAGAATTGAGACATTGCATTTATAAAACAATGTTTTGCATGACTGGCTTGTCATATTCACCTTTTCCATCATTATTTATTTTTTAAAGTAGCAATTATTCGGCATAGCAATATTGAAAGTGTTCCCTTGCTTGCGATCTTGGCGCATGTTTGCTGTGCCGAGTATAGTCAACACTTGGCGTCCTGCGGTGGATTTATAACCAGGTTGGATCAGACGAATAGGAGCGAGAATCATGACTGAATGGTTTGTGGCGCGATAAGCCCAAAATATGCGACCATTATGTCATCGAAGATGATACAGCTGATACCATAATATAGCGTGTTGCGATTGTATATCTGATTGGATACAAGATACATGTACATGAACATGTTAAATAATGAATAGTTAATACACATGCGTATTAGTGCTTCCAGTGTAGATGTATTCACCTATGCTCATAAGACGTACATATGCAATATGAATCATAATATCATTATGATAATCCGTAACGTAATACATTTTATAAGAGAATCGGTGCATTGCTCGCTGCATCACAGGTGTCAGCATTTCCAGTTCTTGTATACATATTCAAACTGCGGGGTATATGATTTGCTTATTTGAATGAAAACTTTGAGTAATTAAATTCATATGCACCTCTGCGAAATTACACGTTAATTTCGTTAATCATGTGATCGGGTATGAGGAATATGGGAATACTATTATCTCAGATTCACTTCGGGTAGGCTCATAAATGTTTTTACATTTCAGTAATCAGATAACATTGTGATGTACGGATCAGAAATAAACTGTTAAATTCAAATTGTTATAAACATAGCCATAGCTCTTCGGTCATTTCACTCTCATTGCAGCAATACTCGGAGTCATTGTCGTTGAGTCCATTGGTGTATTGTAAATACATCGTTTCTCATATTGCGACAATAAATGTGTGTCAAATGTCGCTCTTTAGTTAATCTGCTATTACTGTCACGCTCATTATTGAATATTGTACCTTAATGGCTGTGACAGCATCAATTACGATTACTCATGCACTTTAAACCAAGTTGCATTATAACCATGCGCCTCGTCACACGTTATTGCAGAATACATTTTTATATTTTATAAAGGCAAGTTCGATGCAAAAGTTATCCGCAGTCATGCCCAAGTAGAGCATTTTGTTACCTTAATTGCAGAGTTCGCTTCGTTTGATCCCATGCAATTGTTTTATGCAATTATGAGAATGCCAATGGTGTATTCCATCGGCGGATTTGATCGATAGCTGTGTCCATTAATTGCGTCCTTGGAATGAAATGTGTTGATTACATGTGCACCCAACCGAACGACCATGGATCTTTTCTCACAAAAAGTATCTGTTTGTGGGGTCACCAAGATCGTGAATGGCAGGCAACGTGGCTAGAACTTTACACCGCTAAGGTGGGGTTACCTTAAGACACACGGGTCAGTAGCGGGCTTTCATCACATGTGTGGGTATTTTCCCACGTGGGCAACAGGATATCGTCAAAGCATCACAGCCATCTTTTTTTTAAATTACAGCCGTGACATCGCCATACATCAGATAAGTAATTTGAAGGCTACTCGATCAATGTTACATCAGAGACCATTTTAGTTTCCAGTACTGCCAATTACGTGCAGTTACAATTCAGACAAGAAGGACAGAACAGCGATTTTACTAGTAAATAAATATCTATCTAACCCGCATGCAGCGGCAATAGGTATGTTTGTTTTTATTCTTCACAAAGTACCACTTACATTATCATGAAAATGGTACGCGCGATGAAATATTTGACGTTGGACAGAATAACTCACAAGCGAGTTGCATTGGCTTACATCCATAGCACCATCAAAAGCGTCTGTCTCAGTTTTTATGTCTCAAACAATACGAAATGTTTACACGTATCAAGTGATTGCAATAACACAGCACAACACAACCAATTTCAAGTGACAGTTGGACATACAGCGTTACATGAGCTCGCTTTCATGACATTAAGTTCGATTTCAATCCCATATGCGGTAAATTTTATCTCATTAAACGGAATTAATATCAGTGTGGCGCATGGCTGACAATAATTCCCCTCTTATATATTGGCAAAGTGCAGCAATGATTAACGTCAACGTTTACATAAATCTTAGACGATCTGGGCAATATAGGATATAATGAGAAATAAGCGACTATATATTGTGATGTAAAACCGTGTATACACATATTTTCCTCGCATTCTCATTCATCACCGTTCTTATGCGCATTTACTGTTGAAAGTGATGTGTTTCATTGTTTTTCATTCGAGGTCGGAGGTCGTTATTTTATTACTTTTATCTATTATTTGCGCCTAATGAAAGTATCAGTATTTGAACACGTTGTACACATATGAAGCAGTAAAAAGGCTAAGCTCAATATGAGTTGCGACATTTGAGCTGCTCCGACTGTGAACGCGTTCGTAATTAGACTGAACGTACGTGAAATTTGATTGTATTGGAAGCTCTTGCATAATGGGTGATCCGTGGTTATCACATCTGCTTAACACTCAGAAGATCCTAGGTCCGAACCCGTGGATAAATTTATAATTAAATTGCACTGAACCAAAACGGCTCCTGCGTTAAATGATACTGATCATTTTACATCGCTTTCAATTATGAAAAGATATCTCATTTTGCGATATCCTCTTTAATGTTATGGCGACATTATAGAACAGGGCCATGCTTATTTAGAAATTGCAAGTTTGCTTTAAACAGTTTATTACAGTGCTTGCAATTAATAATATCAAGCGATTCTCATTGCACTTATTATCAACTGTGACTTATACATGACACCAATGCGATCACAACGTATCACAATGTATTGTGATGCATTCAATTAAGAAATATCCCATTATAGAGACAGTGCTGTCTAGTATGGTCGATATTTTCAGCTGCTGGCTGAAATGGAATTACGCCAGAATTTGTGATTTGTTACAATTGAGAAAACGCCCTGGTAATCAAGAATCAGTTTCTGGCCAACACAGATGCAAATCGTAACATAGCCATCATTATTTTTATTCCGCACATCAGAGCTATTCTTTGAGAACCTAAAGGTCTGTTTTTCCGGTTGCCTCAAAGTCATAACATGTACATATTGAGTTGAGGAACGTAGCATCGATTGTGTCACGTGCGGCTCTTTATACGTCACCCAATGCTGATGGATTCCCTATGTTATACAGCCCTTATACATTTGGTGACGCCATTTATTTTACGGCAACTTGCAGTCTATATAATTGATACACGGATAAGTTGTGCCATTCCGTTACAGTCATTTAGCTAATGACGCTGTTCCGTTCATTGTTCGCGTAGCGTATTAATCGGAAAACCATGCATGCCCCAGTAGGTTATCAGAGTTTGGTCGCAGAATGCACTCAATGGTTTCATTGATTACTTCCCTGTAAATACCCTAATGATGTCGATTAATGATGGTCCTATAAGGATGCAATAGATAGTTATGCGCTTATCGGACAACTGCAAAACTACAGTATTAGACAAACGTTGGCAGCACCACAAAGGCATCAAATAACCACGATCGCTGTCGTGCATAGAAACACGGTGGCGGGAATATATAGGTCTCTCGGATAAAGGCACAGTACTAGTGTGTCTCTCTTTACGTCAATAAAAGCTAATGTATTCTTTATGTGTTACAGTTAATTTAGTTAATTGATACTGCTGGTTGGTTTACTGAAAGTTTCGGTTGATATGACGGGTATAAGGATAAGTCATGCTATATAAATAATCTTCAACCCTCATTAATAAAGCTATTAACTATGCATTATTCTTCTTTATTGCATTACATAGCATTTGACTGCGAACATAAACTGGCCCTCATCACTGATATCAGTAGCATTAATTTGTTGTTTAATGATGTTACAGATTTTACAAAACCCAGTCACACGAACATGCGAATAAGCAATATGGCTGCACATTATCTGACCAATACCGACTTTCGTCCATGGCACTGTTCGGGCATCGACACATTTTAAGCCTAAATAGAAGTTTTGTTGTTACACTCATGTAGTTGACATAGGCCGGAAAGGGAGTCATTAGTCCTGCTTTACATAAGATAATGTTTGTAATATTGAGTCAAATAACCCTATAAACTAACAATACTTTCTTCAGGTTCAGCCATCGTTTAGAGTATTAAATGGTCATTTTTTGCGCGTTTGTCGTATTTTTTGTTAACCAAAACGTAATTATCGTTTAACCAATCGTCTAAACAAGGGTCTGATGAGACGCATTGTGTTATATTATTCATGACCTCCGTGAAGCACATATGTAGCAATGTAATTTCACTCTCCTAAATTGGTTGTGGTGCACGACCTCGATACGTGCCTGGAAAGCCGGTGAGCGGGAAATGAAGCTTATGTCTCTCCAGACCTGCATGATTGCCAACTGAGCTTGCGTCGTGTCATCACTGATCACAAAATGCCGTTTGCCAAAGCTGTATGCGACATTCAGAAAATATAAAACAGAGCAATATAATAATTGGTTACTTGGAATGGTGTATATATTCGATAAATGCTTTACCCAATATTGATCTGCCTAACACGATGCCATTAGATAACATATCATATACTATGATGTACATGGAGCTGGAGAATACCGGCTTGTTCCACGTTCCGTATAATTCTGGTGATAAACAAACTGCTGATCACTTAAATGTCGAGAAAACATGGCGCGTAAGAAAATATGTCTACAGCCTCGAAGGCATATTCTGGCAGTTTACTTTGAACCATGCATTGTAGTCCAAGGCTGAAAAAGTCTAGCACTATCAATTCGCCGCAGTATCTATAACGATGGAACGATCGGAGCAGGCTGTCAACGAAATTTAAGAATATCAGTAATTCGGTTACATAAAAGGTTGGACAATGAACGTTTTAATCTTACAACTTACTGAGATTTTTGAGATTTACACCATAAGTGCACAAGCATGATACATGATAATGTAGTTGTGAACAACCATTCTTTCCAAACCAATGAACTGTCACTGCAGCGCTACTAATATTATGTTTGGCGCAAATGCATTTGCATATCCCCAAGCATTGGATTTTATCCGTAGTGTGAACAAATCGTACGCCATGATATGCAAATTAAATGATGGCTTTGCTTTACTATGAATAGAAGATGTGTCATAGTTACTGAGTGAAATAATTGTGTCTTGCTGCCGGCGAACATTTAGCGATATTATAAGTCAAACGATCACAAGTTTCAACTACTTGACAAAAGGTATATGCGCCACAAGTGGGTATTGGTGTATTGATCTCTTGAGAGATATCAGTCGGCAGATTACTTAGCCACTAAACCAAACACATGCGTTTTCTCTGCCATAAGCATATTCCAACCTGATTGAACATCCCAATGAACTTTCATTGAATTAAGTAACCAATAACACTACTTCTCTCCTCCTAGTGATGGTAAATTTCACGCATTCGAGACACTAAATCAATTTCCTTTCCATTGAGCTGGACATTTTAATCTAGTTTGAGCAGAATGAAATGCATAAACGATCATGACATTTACGTCATATACGCATACTTAATCCATAAAATCGGGCCATTTGAAACGTTGCGACTCCACATTTCCCCCATCCGCCATCACCGTTGAATCGATGTTACAAACACTGGCGCGAAATGATGTCGGGAATTCATCAATAAATATATAATAAAATATATAATATACAATAAAGAAATAATCTCATTCATGCTTTTAATATCCCAGCCCAATGAGTCTCAATGATTATAACTCTTAGCAAGTCCACAGAACTGACAGCCCGCAGAAGTTGAACCAGGCGATTTTCTAGAACGGCTGGTCTTATTTTAATGATCAACAATCAGTAACGCACAGGTAACACTCTGGCTAACAAAACAAACACGACCACCTTCAGCATGTTACTTCAATCCATCATAAAAAAATTCAGCCACATGGAAACAAGCCAATAATCAATTTTTTCACGTCTTCCAGGGTACATTTAACAATATTTACGGCTAATTGTCCTCAAAGGTACAGCCATTTTTTTCGCCAGCGAGTAATTAGAATCACGTTGTCTAGTCACATCGTGTCAACCAAGTGCAAAAGTCCAGGCCAGTATCAGCCAAGATAGAAGACTGTAATACCAGGCACACCCAGTCCCCTAAAAAAATTAATTAGCCACAGAATTTGGACCCTTTAATCTGTTTAGACCCAATGCGAAACATTAGATTCAGATATAGCAGTGAAGTCGACTACAAAATTGCTGTCTGCGCCTGGATGACATTGAATTTGATAAGATATCTTTGCTATGGATTGGCACATGTTTCTGCTTATGGGAATGTTTAAAACGTTGTAGCTCGACTATCAGACAACAACACCCTAGTCATATAAATAGTTAATAAGTGGCAATTCGAAATTCTTATGTGGCGCACAAACGAAGTAAGACGCTATAGGCCAAATAAACATATTTGGCCGGAAGAGCCGAATGTAAGACGCAATTTCCTATATCTTCGCAATTATCTCACATTAATTACCATTTATAACACTATTCAGTAGGCCTCTACCGGTCTTGCTATGAATGACATACAGTGACATGCTGTAGGTTTAATGGCTGTTCACTATGAAGTTGGGTTAATTAATTAATTAATTAACCTGTGACTACGCCCCAATCAATAGTGGAGTGATGCACTGCGTAGAAAATCGGGAAGCTAATCGTGCCTATCAATGCGTGTTGAATATGCAACGATTGGATTATGTAAACTGCTTACCAGTCATAACAGCCGTTGAATAGAGGTTAATTACCAAGGCTCTTTATGGAAGCGTGCATGACATATCTGAAACTGACCGGTATAATGAGCTATGTATCCTGGAGTAATCAGAAAGGAATATTAGTGGTAAACAATGTCTATAACCATCCGATTCCCAAAGACTGATTGGCGACATTGCCAATTTGTAAAGCTGTTACAAATACATAAATAAGATAGCAATAATGATTCCATTAAGTTGTAGATATGTGGACCGTTGGAACCATAATTTGAAATGGAGCCTTAAAGCAATGTGCTAACAGCAAAATTGCTTTTCGAAGCAGCCAGGTAATGCACTTGTAATTCGTGTTTTAAGTTTTTCGTTGCATTATATCGTTACTAGTGCTGCAGAGCATGAGCCTGATGAAGTTAATAATAGTGTCTGAATTGCAACAAGATATCATTGATTTGTCGTATAACTTGTCACGCAAGTAACTCGAAGTTATGCAAAAATAGAATCATTACATGAAATTGAATGCCAAATCTTTTATCAGTCGTTGATCTAAGACCAGAAATTTTTTTTAAATTGCGCATGCGGGAGCTGAAATGGCCAATCTAATGCATGTTAGCATAGGGAACATTTTGGTGCTGTTGTTGTCGATTTGCTTTTATGACCCATTGTTTCTTTTTCTTGGAATCGGGAAACGCCCCGAAAAGTGTAATGATTTTGGCGTCGTAATGACTGCCTTTTAATATGAATCAAAATAATTAAAGCGAGAAGCTAAAGTGTTCAGAAATTCCGCATGAGTAATATCGTAATGGCGCTGGTATTGCGTTGGCGCTGGTATTGCGTTAGTACTATTATTATGTCTTCCAACATTATGTCATATCAACATGAAATTTTGGGAATGATAGATCAAGTTGGGACACAACTGCCGATCCAGTTTGACGCGCATGCGCAGTGTTGGAGGCTTATGGGATCGATTTTTCGTCGATTTTTTCCCTCATTTTCTACGACTTTCTCCTCCATAACTACTGCAGTTACGAACATATGAATTATATGGTTGTGACAAGCAATTATTGTAGCATGGAATAGGCGAAAAATACTATACACACAGGCGCTCGGTTTTCGATGCCAAGCTTCTGAGCGCCGAGCCGCTATCTATAAATAGCATATATATGTGTATATTTATAAGTGTGTGCGTTTATATACGTATATAATATATATATATATATATATATATATATATATATATAGATATATATATATATATATATATATATATATATATATATAGATATAGAGAGATATATATATTATATATATACACCATATATATATATATATATATAGAAATATGTATATATACAGATATAGCACATATATAGACAGATATATATATATATGTATATGCACATATATATAAATATACATAGATATAGATAAATAAATAATATATAGATAGATATATATATCTACATGTATATATACATATATATATATACATACATACATATATATATATGTATATACATACATGTGTATATAAATACACATAAATATAAATATATAAATAAATATATATATATATATAAATACATGTATATATACATATATATATATATATATATATATATATATATATATATATATATATATATATATATATATATATATATATATATATATATATATATATATATATATATATATATATATATATATATATATATATATATATATATTCATATATATTTTTCATTTGGTGGAAAAGTAAATACGACTCAAATCTGCGATGGGTATCAACCATTTTCTTGGTGACTGTATTAGCTGCGGAGAGATTTGGGTATTATGCAAACCAATATGTACGTGCATCACTGTTACGCTTAAACATACGAGAATCATCTCAAAGTGCACCCTAAAGCTCGGAATCCAAATCAAAGCCCATTATATATCGACGTTTTCGACTGTCAGTGAAGCATGTTATAATGCAACAAGGTAGATACAATAACGCTTAAACCAAATAAATTTGTAGACCTATTAGTGGGATGCGATATAGCAACGTTGACCCTACCTAGCACACTGCACAGTTATAGCTCTCTCGGTCAAAGCTCGACAGAACTCCAATGCCTTCAACATGTTCAAAGTCTTATCTTCTGTCGCCAATACAAAAGCGTTGGGCTTGTTCCTAGAGCACATTTTAAACCCCCTGAGCGGGCGTCTACCATTACGGCATGATTTGATTGAATGCTCGAACCAGACCAACCATGTCATAGTTTTCATGGTATTATATGAAACCAACAAAAATGTAGCACATAACGGATCAGATTTTTCGGTTGTGTGACCTTGATGATCCATATGACATGGCAGCGGCAACTCAATTGATAATTGATATGAACAAAAGCAATAGACTTTAGGGTCGGTGACATTAAATAACTTGGTGAATAGATGCATACTTTTTCCATTGCACCATATATAGACTAAAGCAATCGCGTTCATGACCTACAGGGGTATCATATTTGGAAATTGAAACATATATCAGCTATATTACAGCACGATGTCACAACATATTGCTATATTACAAATCTTTTGTAAATATTAGTCAACCATGGCATTGGACCCGTCGTATTGATAAACTTACCGACAGCAA
This sequence comes from Urechis unicinctus, assembly GCA_034190875.2. Lineage (NCBI taxonomy): Eukaryota > Metazoa > Annelida > Polychaeta > Xenopneusta > Urechidae > Urechis > Urechis unicinctus. The sequence continues at coordinate 57,485,525 of CM067350.1, read as the reverse complement.
TGTTATCCTTAATCACTGTTAAAAAAAGCTGATTGTGGTATCAGCAGCCATGAGTGAACTCTGGGATCATCATTGACAATTATTCACTAACGTGATAGATTGAGACAAATGAGCAGCAGAACGACGTTGCTCAATGTACTCTGCTGCACAATGTCACTCTTACATTAAGACAAGCGGTGTGTGGCCCTTCTAATGTTTTCTCTTCAGTGCCATTACACCATGAAAATAGACAGAATTTTCGGAATGTAATAAACACGAGGCGAATAAAGTAGGCCGTTTTCGCCTGATATGATTTCCAGGTCATCATAATTTCTTGTGGTAGGCGAATTGTCAAATATACTCCCTTATATTTTAAGGTAAACAACATCAAAGCTTGTGCTGGTAAGTCATGACAAATTAAAATACTTACTCTGGAAAGTCCTTTAAACGCATAGCTGTTGCGAATGCCAATCCAAATTGGATAGTGACATAGTATGCACAATGACACATCAGCGATTGCAGGGGCACGGGGCACACGCTTTGATTTTCTATTAATCTTTTACCGTTGTTGCAGCATTTCATCCAAGCGATTGCATTGGTGACAAAGCCAGCATTTCTCACAGCAACATTATTTTCCACAACTTATTGACTTGCGTAATTCATATTTAGGCTTTTCAAAAGTGTTTGATGTAGTTCCCCAGCGGTAAACTACAAACATTATAGCACGTGAGTGGTAAATTAAAAGCTTGGATAAATGTATGACTGAGTATTGGGGTTTGGTCCCGGGGCCCGTTCTACTCTTTATCTACATACATAATGTACACATCTATGTTGAAATAATAAAAAAAGACACCAAACAGCAAGAATGAGGACGATAAACAATGCTAACAACTTTTAACAGAGCTTACACGGCGATGTATATTGGGCACTCAGGAAATATGAAATTAAAATTTCCAATTTTTGACTCTGCTAATTTAGAGGAATTAGAAATTGATAGCAATGCTTACTGATCAATTCTCGCCCCCCCCCCCCGCCCCCCGCTTCATTAGAACTGAATACGCAGCGAACTACGTTCTACGAATCTGGTCAGGAATTCAGATTGATATGCGCTCATTAATAAGCCTCATCAATCACCGTTACAATTTTATAGGTGGCAACAATACTCTTGTTTTACTGTATTTGCCTACAAGGTAAGTTCATATTGTACATTTAACTTTTTTGTTCCAAGCGTGCTTTAGTTAAAGACATATCTAATCAGTTTTATACTCTCACTTAATATGAACAGGCTGTTGGCGTAATACAATTCTAAAAAAAAATTAACGTTTCATTAACATTATGCCTAAAACAAAAATACAGGTGTAATATTATTTTACTTATTGACAAAAACAGATAAGTTGTTGGACAAGCCACAACAGAAAACTTAATTCTTATCAAGGATTACATAGCCTCATTTTACGTCAACAGTTAAAAGCTTAACAATCCTTTTTATTTGATCAGCGATAGAAAATATATCAAGTCCGGTATGTACCTCTCATGACGTCATATTCCTACGGCATGTCGAATCATATCATAAATGTAGGCAATGATCTAGCTGTTTGAATATGTCTATGTGCGAATGTAGTTATCTCAGATGATAATACGAAGGAAGAGCTTGAGAACCATCGGTACGATATATCTGAGCATTAGCCGAAAATCGTTTCTGGATGATGCATCATTATCAAAGCGTTGATGGAATAGTTGTACATCGTGAAGAATCCGGGTCATAAATAAACTACTATGTTTTCTGAAGAGGACAGTGTACGCGCTGTTGTGGTAATTTGTTTGCTATTGATGATAAAGGACGTGCACAACAAAATTGCTATAACGTCTAAGCTCCAAACAAGGCGGTGAACTTCATAGAAAACAGATTTCTGTTGTCAGAGAGTCAGAAAGGATGTAATCACATAACTGATCAATTGGGACCGGCATATGATATTTCCTGAGCAACCAGAGTGCAGCTTTTATTAGGTTGACGGTTTTAGACAGCTTGACTGGTGTTATTGACAAGTGGGAATATCCTTTGACACGAACGATTACGATAAGTGGCGTTGGACGTGTGTCAGGTAGACGATGCCACAAAGGGGGGTCTGTCCAAGTACAGTAATCATGCGCATCCGTCGCTATCATCAAGTCACCTTGTAGAAATTAACCTACTGATTATTTAATATGAAATCTTAGCTTAGGTAATACGATACTTCTCCCTTTTTTCTGTGCCATTTACAGGTCAAATACAACGATTTTCATCAATTCATTATTATATGTTTCAAATTAGAGATGAATAACTCATAAAACACCGACGGCCCGTAATTCATTCCACCGGCATGCATAAGCGCTAAAAACTACCAATAAGGTTCCACTCGGAAGAATATACGAAGCTCTGCGGCAGGGTCAATGACGTCACGTCAGCTGCTTTGTCTCAAAGAGACTTAGACGTCAGCGGGAGCGAAAAGCGATATGTTTGTTTTTAGGTTACACCATATTACATCAAGCCATGTCGTCTTCTAATGAAGACTACGAGTCCCCATTACATGACATTGGTGCAATTAATGTCCATTGCTATTTATTGGAGCCAATACGAGAGTTGCATTATCCAAGTCAGACTCGGAGAACGAAACTGTGTGCTCTGACTCAGATTTCACTCTGTCGTGTGACCTAATCTCTCAGCATAGATTATCACTTATATCGACGTGTGTTTCCTTTCCTTCGTGGTTGAATCATCTGCCTAGCCCGCACAGCGTCGTCGGTTCAAAACGCGGCGGAATGTTTTTCAGCACACGGGGATTAATTGTTGTAATATCCTGTAAGGTTTTCGGTGGTTTTACGTGGACGAGCAATAAGTAAGGGAATCCCATACCAAGCTGAGGTACCCTTTTTTGGAGCAAGAAGATGCATCACTCTACAACATCTTCCCTACATGGACGCAAGCGGCATGCTGGCCCTATGATATTTCCTCTTTCCTACACTATGAAAACAGATCGAGTAGGTGTCAATTAGAAAACAAATTACGGAGACGTAATGTAATGACCATTTGCATTCTTACGTGATGTTAGCCCTCTTAGCTAAACCGTAGTGCATTGAAAATGCTTTGTACTAGCCCTGTCGATCTGATATCGAAGGGTATTAATCACAGTGGATCACTGTTCGCATCGTATGATTACGAGGGCATTGGTGTACGATGGCAGTGGTCGCATTTATGACGTAATATCTTATGATAGACGAATCGCCTTATATAATCATATATATTTTAGGTAAGTCACATCAAACTTTGTGACTTTGAGTCATGAGGAATTTCAATGTTAATTCTGAAAAGTAAATTAGACGACACAGCTGGCGAGAAGGCAACTTTAAATTCCTCAACCAGTAGGCGACATAGAATGTATAAGGAAACATCAGTGGTTGCAGGTGCAGAGAGCACACTCTTTGATTTTCCAATAACCTCTTTTCATCATTTTTGAAAGATGTTTTTAAAAACCACGCTTTAACTTCTCTAACACCATTACAGACTTCATGGATTTCACCCAAGCGAATACATTGCTAACAAGCCAGCATTATATTAAGCTACATTTAATCTGACATCCCAATCATTTCGTTCAAACATATTCATATGTGCTTGGCATTTTGATAGGCTACAAAACAGTTTCATGGCGTTTGCATTGGCGCCACCAATGTCTCTGAATTCATTCATATGGTTTTTTCACAAAGGCGCCGTATAGGGTAATAATATCTTAACATAAATAGATTGCCTTTCATACTAAATACTAGATTATATATCTCACTGTAAGCATATTTTTGTGACGCCAGGATATAGCACGTGTTCTACTAAAACGCCTGTTTTAACTGTACCGAGCTTTCATAAAAGTACACTTGGTCAAAAGCATGAACTACATCCCTGTATACAGCCTTTCCTTGTGATTACTGCATTCATGTTTGGTAGTGTGTTTTTTCAATCGTGTGGCACATCTCGAATATTATAACCATATCGCTGCTTTGATAATCAAACCTATATTGCAGTTGTTTAATCTGGTCAACGTCTTGTTAGACGGTTTAAGAAATAGAATGAATAATTATCGACCCAACATACCGCTTGCCATCTTCCTGTACTTTAATACGTTACGCAATATATGAATGTGAGCCGAAAATACCTTCTGTCTATATTACGTTTTTATAACATAAATGTTTCAAAATAAAGATGCGACTGACGTTTGCATAGTTGGAAGATGTTATACTATAGTAAATATGTGGTTAAGTCGATATCTTTGTCTTATCAACACTTTTATTGACATGTTGTAGGCCAACCTATCTCAATATCGAGGTACTTCGCGGAATCGATAATGTGCCTGTATTGCTCCATTTACACAAGACTAGCATTTATGACATCCACGCTGTCCTACTGTGCATAAACCAAACCATGTAACCTCACACCACATACCACCCATGAGGATGACAAATGTTTGCAAATTCATTTGTTACAACGGTATATCATTGAGTCCAAATGGTGGAATGATAGGTTTACAACTTATCGATTAGGAAACCATTAGGACCTTAGGAAGAAAATAATCATGCTTGTTTTACTTTGAACAAATCTGCGATTGCATTAGATTCATTGCTTTATTCCCTGCCATGACATGCGATAACGTATTGCATTGAATCACACAGCCTTGTCTGAGTTAATCTATATCTCTCTACCAGCTATTGTGAGCTGTGATTGTCTTTATGAAGTTTCCTGCAGACCAAGAAGTTTCAAAGTTTGCAACTCGTTTCCTCTTCTCTTGTACCAAGCGGCAATTAGACAACAATAGAGCTCCAAGGCCCACCTATTTAAGTGAGATTGATAAATGATGCAAATTAGCCTCAGTATGTATCTCAGTATGATATGCGCTCTTAATTGCTGATATATTTGCAGCCTTCGTTTTCATTAGTCTTACAATATTAGGTACATTGCGATTGTACTCCAGTGACATGACTGCGTCTGCGTCTAGAAACTCTCATTGTGTTTTACAGTCGCTTCATGCGACAAGCTGTAATTATATTAACAATGCCTGAGTTAGAAGATCAGCATCCGTACATCCTCTTACCACTCCTTCATATAAAACCTTACCGAAATCACGGACATTATTCTAAAGACGCCTCTATCCAATTAGACGGCTAGGTATGTTCGGAATAACAATTATAATGTTAATCAATGGGATTGAATACTTCAGGTTTTGCAGGACTGCCTATTAAGGTCATTGTATTTCCTAATTACATATGAATATTTCATAGAACGATGTAAAGCTAGATATATAGTTCTTGTCTAAAAATGCAGATGATACTATTTACTTAAAGAGTTTCGTTTATATCTGTGGAATTGGCGGAGCTGGCATGGCGCCAAATGACTGTGAATCTCAATATATGAATGTTAGCTCGGAAACCCGCAATAATAAACACTATTCACAGCCGAAATTGGTAGGAGGTGCCCGATGAATGATACCGCCGCGTATGGCAATGACTATTTGTACCAGGACCACATGTAAATGCAAACTGTAACTGTATAATTAATGAGATTGAGCAACAACGATCAATGTGCTTATACCAATGCCTCACCAACTTGCATCATCCAAAATTGTAACAAAACAACCATAGAAACGGTGTTTGAGGAATTCACTAAGTAGCACCAGGAGTAATGCCATTCAGTTTATCCAACGGTAGGTGAGCATTTCTGGCATTTCTGTTTCGCTTCAAACCGCAAAACCGCCCACGAGACAGCAATAAATTTGCTTGCAACTTAAGCGACCAATATTAATCGTATCGAAGGCTTCGTCAAATAATCACTAAGGAAACTAGTTATTTACGATTCTCCCCGTTATATTTATCATATGCGTTTGTGGTATTTCATGCATAACAAATATCTGGCGAGACTGTAGTTATACCTGTGTATAATAACATGGTAGATGCTAAGTTGAATGCAGGCACTGTAGCTAAACATATTTGTAACATCATGTTCATATTGCCCCTCATGCAACTATTTAGTAGCTTGCATATAACTCAGTTATGTTATGCATGTTGTCCACATTTTGAGCTTCATTGTCGCTCTTATTGATTTCCTTATTGTCTCAAATACACACATTGTAGAATAACTTAATAAACGACAAAAAAGTATCTTTTCACTAACCTTGCTTCAGGTTTTTACATAGCTAACTTTTATGATATATCAGCTGTGCATTACGCTCACTTTACAGGTTGACAAAAACAAATGAAGGTAAAAGGATATGGCTGTTTAATTGCTGCGCGGTTTTCATTTTACGGATGGCACCTTGCCATCAAGCTGCGGGCCTGCGATGGCAATTGTGGTCAACATAATGTATAGTTACTACAGCGTCGCCTAGAATCCGCAGGTGTGAAAGCAGGAGCAACTCGGGGCTTGCAGTACCCACGAACAATTGACTTACTGCTAATTAAATTACCTCACACAGCACATGCTAATGCACACCAATCCCTGTAACCCTGTTTCACTCCATATATCAGTCGACATATTTGTTATGGAGCGGGCGGTTAAGATAACCGGGTTGCCCTTGACACCTGCCCTACTGACGTTGGATGAATAACGACAGCCCTGGATTTCGCTGATGGCGTCCTTGCGATCTATACTGTTGGCGAAACGTGGCAACTTTCCAATTTTATTTGTGCAAAGCTGCGGGTGGTAGCTAGGCCGTGTATGTATTACCCCTTGATATTCGGCTAATTTTCATGTCGCTTAGATTAGAGTTACATTTTGTTAAACCCTGCGTTTGTGCCTGCCATTAGCCCACACCAGTTTATGTAAATCATAAATTTGTTGAGGAATCGCAAACTAGGACGCAAACTTGTTGTTTCCGTCGACACAAGACATCGGCAATCGTGTAAGGAATGTATGACACAGTATGCTAGCTTTGATTAGCAGTTAACATATCCATTGAGAATCTGCCTAATGCGCTGTTGTTTCACAATAAAAGGTAGCCCTTAAAACGTGATTATCAAATATGTTCAATGTCTCTTGGCGGTGTTTGTGAGATTGATTGGCTATTCAGTCATCTTGAGGACCTGATAGGTTGTTGATTTGGACACCTGTTTGGCTTTTAACCAATAAAGACGAGGTGCATGCTTTGTGTGCTCGTCTGTTATTGGTTTGTTGTGGGAGGTAGGTAGAAACCTTTCAGTGTGGTAGCCTAGCAAAATGCTTACCGGAGCTTTTTATATGATATATGAATGATGGGGTGGTGAAATAGCCAAATCCCCGTCTATGTGATATAAACAGTTCCATATGGTGAGTAGAGAATATGAACTCTTGGTTTGGCTTATAATCTCCGCGGATTAATAAGGGTTAAGAAATGTTTACGAAATATGTGCGTAGATGTTGTGCACACAACGAGGTTAATAACTTGGCTTTGAGCCCACGATTTTGCAGGCTTACATGTTGAACACCACGTCAACAGTAACGGTTTACTTCGAAAGGTAAACGAGTGTGTTGTTTCTACGGAGAAACAACCTTAATTAAGCTGAATAGTTGTCTAGGGCAACAGATCAAACTCATCAATAATGACAACATTTATATACTGCCTCATGATTCTAGAGAAACAAAATTCATGCGGAGGAATGCTTTTATGCTAGTGGTGCACATGGAAATATAGTAGTTGAAAGAGACAACTTTTCTAACAGTTTGGCATGCTTCAAATGCGTACATAAAATCATGCACACCATTTCAGTATAATGTAATAGAAAAATGCGTTACATAATGTGTTTTGAGCAATATACTACTATTCAGTAGTTGATTATAAAACGTTCTACTAGCTACAAACTCAATAGGTGGCACATACAATCAACGGAGAAGATAAATAACGCACTTGATCATAGATATGCAATGCAACCTTATACGTCCCACTAGTACATCACATGCTCATGGAAAGCAAACGCTGTTATTCTAGCCACTGTTAGTTTGATAAGTAATGACTCTCTTGTCGAAGACACTAAACTTCTTGCGAACACCTGACTTATATTACAAACGAAGACGCATGTGTGCTATAACCTCGGTTCGTTAACCAGTTGGTGCTAACTGGAAAATCAGGTTGCCACGAGCTGATTTATGAACCATTTTGCACGAGGTTTCTTGTTTAATTTGCTTGTGAAAGTATGAACGATTGTTTCAGACTCGTATTGATTTCCTCAGCCCCTGCCGCAAAAACCAATGAAATTCGTCTTGATCGCAGCCGCGACATGACATGAGGTATGCAAATATGTTGATATGTATATTACATACATACATACATACATACATACATACATACATACATACATACATACATACATACATACATACATACATACATACATACATACATACATACATACATACATACATACATACATACATACATACATACATACATACATACATACATACATACATACATACATACATACATACATACATACATACATACATACATACATGCATATAGCATGACAGCATCGATCGAATGTAGCTGTATCTGATTTGACACGGTATCGACGAATATTTTATGATGTCTTGCCTTTATGTGAATGTTGATGTGAATCTCGACCTTAGAAATTGATGTTTCAGTGCCCTATCAACACTGTACTGATAGTACGCAAACTGCTGGATAACAAGTATAGAACACCAAAACATGTTTTTGATCGACGATTAAAAAGCTCCAATTCTTATTTTGTGGGTATTTGCCGAGAATGAATCACAAGACAACATGCCAACAGTTTGTGTTTCTCCAAATGCATGTTATCTTTTAATAAACGCCGGTTAGTTCCTCTATATTCAGATATATCGACCCCACATCATCGATGATGCTCAATCAGTTGACAAAAAAACACGTGATTTTGGCAAACGTTGTAACTGATAAATATAATGCTGACATAACTATTGATAAAGGTATGATGGAAAAGCAAAGTGCGTCCAGCAAAATTTAGCTTTCAGGAATGATGCTCAAATAAGACATTTAATGATTCTTGCCACATCTTATGAGCAACTGTGTGTGACAACTACAATAACATTCAAATATTTTAGATTTCGAAGTCGCTTGTCATATTGCACAGACGTTGGGCCAAGGGGATAAGCAGATGTGTATTATTAGAGCTGCAAACATATGCATTCATTGAAGACGATGTGTAAAGTATTGGGCTGATCATTCAAATAATGGACGCCTAAATGAGCATAACCAGGATTATTTCTACGAAGATAAATTCTGCACAACAATACATTGCCATCAGTCGTCAGGTCGCGGACTGACCGCAGTACGTACCTCGTTCGAGGTACGTACCTCGTTCCCAGTACGGCGCACCTCGATTGAGGTACGCATGATAGTCGGTCCATCGCCCTCTGCTGTTTTGCATTATATGACATTATTTTCTGAAATGTGATTGGCTTTGATCGATTTAATTATGCAAATATTTGGAACCAAATCTGTTGTTGTGAGCGATATCGGGCGTTCACTAGAAGAGTTTTCACTTCCATTATTCGACAGCGACTGCAAGTTTTTCGACGTTCATGATTAAAATTTTGTACACACACCAACATGGCAGAGGTAAGGTCTATGTTTTCTCAATTACAAGTATATCATCTTATTATACATTATATGTTATTAAAAGTTCTATGGCATATGAATGAGCTATCGCTAATAATATAACACCCTGTTGAATGATTTTTCTGAAACAATGGCGTATTGATGCGTTCGTACTTAAATCGAAGTATGGTGTACTTCCTTTTGAATTGGTGCCATAGTCTGATAGTAGATCGTTCACAGATGAAAGAATGACACTTATGATTCATACGACCGAACCGCAGGTCGAATGTAGCCTTTCCTGGTGGTGTTCTTATATAAGATAATTTGTTTTAGAAATTTGAAACCTCGTACTTATGAAGTGACATAGCCCCACTCTGACGGTAGTATACATATAAATCAACAAAACGTCGTGCACGGCTTGAAGTGACAATGTCAGTTATTCCAACCAAATATGATTTACTCTGTTAATAGAGGGTGATATAAGAAATCTCACAAGAATTGCTGGTTTGTGTTGTGTACTGAAACATTGATTATAATATTTAATGTTTGTATTTCACTAGACAGTGTCTGAATTTCTTGTTTTTTTTCCAGAATTGAACAGCTATTGGCCATGCCATTTTCAAAACGGTGTGCTTCTGAAAGCCTTCATTCACAATGAGGATGTTTGGAAACTGGAAACCTGGTGTCAAAGAAAAACTGTTGGATTCGGTTGGAAAAAAAGAATCTGTCCATTACACAAAAACTGCTCCTAAGTTCTGTCAATCATGCATTGACGAAGTGAATAAATCTATCCAGACTTGAACATTCCTTCAGCCGTTAGTGATGAGTCCGTGCAGCCGCCTTCCAAGCCGCTGAAAGTTGGTTTCAACTCTCTCAATGAAGAAGCTATTCCTGTGAGGGGTGTACCAGGTCTCGCCTGAACAATAAACCCATCTTTTATTGTTTTCGTCTATATACTCAACCAGAATATTGCCCTTACACCGCTGAACAGGTTCATAAGACTTTGTACATATTATCCTCTTCCTCTCGTTTCTCCTATCGCGGCATTCAGTACCATCAGATATGTATGCAATAGGTATTTTACCTGTGTGGTGTTTCCACTTTGGATCTCTGAAAGTTTAAATAATTGTTTTCAATATATTCCATTCCAAACAACAGAGACACAGAGAGAATATTTTATTCTGGATTCCATTTTCATGAAAACATAGGTACGGGCGCATTTTGTGCAGAGTCGAATTTGTAAACGTTATCGCATAAGTCCTTATCTTTCCTCCTTGGAAGGGAAGAGGCTGTCCCGATTAAATCCAGCGCGGATAAGACCAGGTAACCAGCGCTTCTCTGTCTTTCGGAATTAGATTTCAACGACATCACATTGATTTGCTCTCTGTTCCAAACCCCTCCCCCTTTCCGTTTTCAATGCCATCCCACCTTTTTAACATGCTTTCCTCTAGTTTTGTCATTCAACACTCGCTGTTGTTATATGTATGTCTGTACACGTATAGGTATATCAATTAATCCTATCTGTGTCATGACCTATTAAAGTAGCTTTATCCTGCGCTGTGTAACCTGTCCTAGATATATCATAGTTATGTATCTCACTTTTTGCATCAACATCACACGTATACCTTTAGCTGTCAAACAGTCATAACGTTACTATACTTGTTATCATTATCTGTCTCATTGTAATACTGGTAATTGATTTGTAGTGTACCTGCACTCGGGGATTCGGTATCCTATTATGTTATACCGAATATTTTACGTATGTGATTTTGGACACAATTTGCTACTTGAGAATTATTTCTAAAATAAAATTAACTCAAACATTGCTGTTCCTCCACTTCTTCACAAAATATGGATCTGCATGATATATTATAAAAGGCATATGATTTGGCCGATAGAAACTCAATTATTAGCAGCATGTAGGATAAACACCATCATGAAGTTTACAGATGAGGAATATTCTGTCCACATTGCTATGGAAGTATTTGTAATAAAGCATAGAAAATTTCAATACAACCTGATCGGTGACCCCGTGATTTTGTGAACAATCCATTCCATATCTGGTAAACCTTAACTTAAGTATGCTAAAATGATATGTTCATTACATATGTAATGATTCTCGTTTCCATCTGTAAAGCCTTAAATAATAACCTAACATCCAATTAAAACAAGAACAAAAGTTTTCAAAAACTCGAACAGAACAGGCCAACAAAAGTATGAAAACTTGCTGTTGTGGTGTTTTTGGGGGCATTCTGTTCAATATCAAACACCTTGCTGCTTTGTTATTCTATTTGAGAAGAACATTCATTTTTAAACACAACCGAACACGTATATGAACACTCTCAATCAGACCCGGGTGGACAACAAGCGAGATTTGAAACAGTCATGGTACGGCGTACTTCGATTGGAGTACCCAAATATCGGTTGTGCAAATGGATTGACATGGGGTGTGATGTTATCATCCATAAGTCACAAATATGCCATACAATTTTCACGAAACTATATTTAATATCATCTAGACAAAATATGCTCCGCAAAAAGTAAGTTTTTAACTTTGCCAAACTGATACAAAATGATTCTTGCCTCATTAACCTTCAGGAAAGTCACGCGATAGCCGCCGTACTGAAGTTTAAAAACGATATGAAAGCGTTCTCGTGCACGTGCAACGCTAAACATGGTCCCATGACAACTAAGGGGGTTTCAACGATTTTACCCAACCAAATCTCAGTAAATGATGTCACAATTTATAACCTTTCATCATCTTCCATATTGCATGACACATGCCTGACAATTGGACTCTCGGGCGGGATGCGACACTATATATATACATATAGTAATATAAACATATAAACATATAGTTATATATATATATATATATATATATATATATATATATATATATATATATATATATATATATATATATATATATATATATATATATATATATATATATATACATATATATATATAAATGTATACATATATACATATATATATATATATATATTAACATATATATAAATACATATATATATATGTATATATGTAAATATATATATACATATTCATATTTATATATATATATATACATATATATTTATATATATATATATATATATATATATATTATATATATATATATATATATATATTACTATAATTATTATTATTACGCAATTTATTGTCCGTTATTGAGTATCTTTATATCATCATCGCCTGCGAGCCCTGCTAACGGCGCACTCAGGTGATATGTTGTAATAGTGTATTGAGGTTCCTTATCTACTTGGTGCATTGTGGCTATCAACCAATGAGCGTCAACTGTGATGGTATTACATATGCATTAATGAACCTAATAATATTGGTGTAAGATCGTCTTAGACCGAAACTTCTTAAAGGCACTGTTCTTTAGATAAATCTAATTACATGTCCACGTTTAGATATCAATGTAATCACAAGACCTAAGTGTAAGGGGTGCGCTTTAATAAACCGATGACATAATGAAAACACTTTTCATGAGTTTATAGAAACCCTAAGCATTGGTGTAATATATTGAAGGTTAAGCTAGCCGTTACCTCCCAGGGAGGCAAAGGTTAACACCATACAAGCTTCGAAGTTTGACATCAATATCAAATCATATTGCACTCCACACCACAAATTCCAAACAGCAAATCACGATATATTGCCAATAAGTTTATTACATTTCACGGGACAAATGCCATAAAAGTATTGAGCACGTCAGAATAATATATGGCTTTATGTCACATAGCTGAGTCATTCTCAGTTTGGTAAATAAGGTTGAGAATAACTTTCCGTTGGATTCATCGTTATTAGTTTTTTTTCAAAAAAGTCAAAACATAAAACACAACTTTTTCGCTAGTATAGCTTAGATCAGGTCTCCCTAAAAGACGGGCCTTTATTATCCCCATCGGATTCTGGTCGAGGAATTTGACTGCAGTACATGTAGCAGATACTTCTTGGTGGTCAAAACCAGACTCATCAAGGGATGTTCAGTGACTCTTTATGGATGACGACAACTATACAAAGGCGGTGGTCTGATTTGTTGGTAAACATTGTCTACTATGCTTAATCAGAAATACAGTCTTAACCTACGTCAGAACAATTAGTCTAATACATAAGTGTTTGCGCATGCGTCGGTGGAAAGAGTTCAATGGGGATTGATCAATAAGAATATAGTTAAACCAATGGTATCGGGTCTACATGATGACGTCAGCAGCAGAAGGTTTTGTCTTACCTCAGCTCGCTTGCGTTTGTTGATTATATGGACAGTTTCCCATCAAAAGAACAGACTTCGACGGTCAATGCATTTGTCCAAATATTGGCAGCCGTTGTTGAATTCGCTCATGTGTACTCCATGGCAAGCTGAAGTAAGATAGATGTGGATGGCTTTCCTTAGTTGTGTTGCCATTTGGAGCTCAATCCAGAGGATATTTGAAGCCATTACTCACGTTCTGTTAATGAGCCGTTGGCTTTACTGATATTTCTTGCTCTTCGTCCATATGGCCACCGGTTACATCTCACTTAAAGGATACAAGTTGGTCGTGGTAATCATTCTGCTGACATATGAGCACCATATTCGTAGCACCTGGCAGTATGAAACAAGTCCTACAACCCGACACCAATTGAATAACTAATCTAAAGTCGATGTTGTTAACGCATTGGTTTCGTATACTGAGCGTTCGCCATTGCAAATACATTGATGTTCTGAGCGTTTGCCATTGCAAATACATTGATGTTTAAAGGACAATCAATTGCAATCAATGACGCTAAAACCATTTTAGCCCTTAAGCAACTGCCAACTAGATATTGCTGCGACTTTGTTTTTGCCATAGACAAATGTTTGGCTTTATGCTTGACAATAGTTTTTTGTATATAACAAGACCATGGTCATGAATGAAAACATTTATAGCACATGCGCGATCCACATAAAAGCTATAGGGAACAACAAGTGGTGTAATTAGTACAGAATGAAAGGAGGCAGGAATATGGTTGACAAAATCTTAACCAGCTAAAACCTTACGTAGCAAGTGTAGACATTAAATGGCCATCGTTGGCTTGACAGCACCGTAATTATATGTCATTGGTTTAGGTCAAATATATCGATATCATAGCATAGCGTATCACTCTCTGGAGATGGGATTACGAAGCATATAATTCAAAGGATTTATGAACAAGCATCGTACATTATCGACAAAACTCCACCATTACCCCAAGAAGGGTTGAATATCAGTGTACACAGATATGATTGATAGACAGTTTATCCTAAAATGATTTTTGATCGCAAAGTAAGCTTTTGGTTGCTTGTTACGTCAACTCTTCCTGGCTGAAAACTTCGTGCGGGTATTTAATTCATTCGAGCAATCACAAGCAAAACTCTATGTCAGGAAAATAAAAGCGTCAGAGCCTTCGTTGTGATACAGGCTTCTAAAAGGAGCTATCAGGCACCCCTATTAATCAACGAAAGCAGATGGATAGTGTGAAAGCGACGCTTCATCGTTGACAGATTTCGTAAACGATAACCATGTCTATACTCACCAAACCCATTGCTTAAAACCGATATTGAAGGTTCTTTTGCTGTTAAAATTTTTCAAGACCCTTTCGTACAATGCAAACCCACGATGAAATCCCCTGAGGAGACATAGAATACGAATGCGTTGCGGTTCTTGCTAGCTACATGGATGTCAGATATTGCAATAGATTATCCTATGTATTCCCACATAATCTTCTCCTGGCTTATTCTAGGTTCTTTCTTTGTACAGAACCTTGTTCGATGCTAACTCACATGATGTACACGAATCAGAAAAAGTCTGTTGACGTTTAGTTTTAAAGCAGCTATTATTGGTATGACTCTAGGCGATAAATGACCAAACAAGAGCCATTATTCAATGCTCATAGATTGTTTCTAATTCTTGTAAATTCTGATATATTCACTCAAATCAGACTTTAAAATGCGCCTGCAAACCTGGAAGTGTACGCTTTTAATATGTTAAACCATTCAAATCCTACAAATTTAACAATAATTAGACCTAATATATAAAACATATTGCTAGTGATTGAAATCCTACACTCCCCTGATTGCCATCAGGGTCCAAATCTATCATATAATTACTGTCCTTTAAGGTTGCAATAGACCCACTGTAATGGATTGGTAGGTATATAGTAAGCAAACATTTGCAACACATCTCTTTCGCTACCTTTTAAATATAACCAAGGTGCAAAACGCAAACGATTTTAACGGCAACACAGCTAGTTTAGCCGCGGATCTACCAAAGAGTGCTGCGGATGATATGCCAATTAAATGTTGACTCCACTTTAATGATGAAATAGTTTTATTCACCAATCCCGGTAATGTGCAAAAACGCAAGCTGTCAACGATGCGCGGCTGCGTGGTTTCCATCCAAGTAATTATCGCGATCAAAAACTGCACGAGGTGAGTTCACTTGATGGGTGCAATGTCATATTAACAGCATCGCCCACTAGATCCATTTTGATGACACTAGGCAAAATAATGCTTAGTCCATACAATTTCACAGCATATTTCTACCGATAAACACGACGGCAGACTTATTTATACATAATATGTATGTGGTCAATCAGTATGTGCCTTTATTATCATTTGTTTGTAATGGTGCGTTTTTCCCCCGTGTCGTATATTCAGTGTGTTGCCATTGGGGTTGTTTGATAGGGTAACTGTGAAGGCGACTTCTCATTCGACGAAACCCCCTCTCGCTCTTTTAATAATTAAGATGGCTTTTTGTGCGTTCTGGTTCTGCCATATTCCGTGACAATCTGTCGATTGATGTAGGGGCGTGTTTTGTCGATACATCGATGAAATCATTGTGTGATTTTTACTCTGCGGCTCCGAATCATACTAGTACAGAGAAAGAATTTGTGAATATTAATTCCTAATGTATGGTTGCCTTAGGCAGCCACAAAGCTGATCACAAAAAAAAACCCGAATATTTGCAGTGATTATATCAAATATCAATCCGACATACATAATGAGCGTCCCATCTTGTCCAGTGCGGATTATAATACGTCCAGCTATGGGGCCGTTGATTACATATGCATTTGTATTGACGCCAAAAAATGCAGCTGAGTAAAGCGGAATAATTATGCATGCTCATGGTGGACGATGAATGGTAATGACGAAATGGCGTGAATGGGTATTTTGATAAATGATGGGAATGCATTCATAAGAGAACATGCTAGCAAGGTATCACTCGCAATATAGTGCCTCAGTTGTCAATCATTGCAACTGAAATGTGAAAACAACGATGAATAGGTTGTACCGAAATTTATCGAACTTAAGAGATATCTTCTCCCAGTGCGTCATATCTGATTTTATATCCAGATTTTTACTGCTTTCTAGCTGGCTCCTCACACAGACAAGATGAACAAAAACAAATCTGCATCTAACGTTAAGGGCCCACTTTATCTCAGGTTACACATTCTATATATTTTTTGTTCTTTGATGTCAAATGACAGCTAACCTAGAACGATTTTGCGCATGCTGGTTGCTTACTGTTTCTCCTTTATTTAGTGACATTAATCGCCGTATAGGCACAGTTGTTATCATCCGAAATAAAATATATCAACATAACCGTTTGAGAAAGCATTTCTTATGATTATCGAAATGTTTTGAATTGGGAATGGTGTGCCATACATCACATATGTTATCAAAATTTAAAAGCCTAATATGTGTGGTCACGTGCTAAATCACACGGATTAAGATTGTTTCAAGGACCTGTCGTTATAACGCCACACTGAAGCACGCTCTATTGCATTGGCTAGTTAATATTTCGTTGCAATAAATTAACCAACTATTGTACCAACTCTATTGTTGTCAGTAAAACGGCTTTTTTCTCAACATTGGTGCACTGACGAACAACAATCGTGGCCTGGTTCAGTGGTGGCGATTGATTCCTTTAACCTAGCTTGACCCCTACATCTGATGTCAGGTAACGATGATGAGAGGCTCGCCAATTGGAAACATATTTGCCTGATTTACCTTTACCCATACTCAGGTTGCATATCTGTTTATACACTAGCTGCTTGCAAACACCTGATACCTATTGCAAGGGGGGAATACATTTTTGTTATTACCTCCAACTGTCGTCATTTAACTTTAACCAGATGGTGCTGACGAGATCGTAAGGTGGCGCTGAGTAGTAATATGATACAATTCACATCCCTCACATGATACCAAAATGGTATTCATATATCTATTTATGATGGATGTCACATACTTTTGAATGCTTCTACTGTACCATGTACGTTATGCTCGTTATGAGTTTAATGGTTACATGTAAAATTGAAAATATAATTTCAATGCACCGTACAAATAGATTCTGATTTTAGATGACGAGTTCCTTCATAATCGTCGTTTTACCTGTATAATCAATGTGCTTTATTATATCAAATGCTTGCCTCAGTGTTCATACTACACCTCGAATGTCAAAATGTTCAATTGACGAAGGATTCAAGATACTTTCTCGAAACATTCTTGTATCCAGTTTTATCCAGTGGTGCCCAATTGGGATACCCTCCTCACACATGCCTTTCGTTACGCCATTTTATGACTCTGGTCAAGCATGTGTGCGCTGTTACTCAGCAACCAAAAAGACGCATATTTGCATTTGGTGATATGCATAAACATCTTGCAACCACAAGCTGCGTGCAATAGCAGCATCATTGGGTGTTGCCAGGTAACTAACTCTCTGTTTATACCCTTCTGGCCTACATATGTTTTTAATGACAGTCCGTAAATAAGTTGTCTCACATCATCTCCAGGGTCATTTGTAGGCTGATGTACATGCAGCTATATCGATTAAAGCCTTAGCAAATTTAGGTAAGCCAATCGACGTGCGAATAGAAGACAATCATCCTGAATGGCGTTAAGATCCAAGCTTATACAGAGATGGCAAAAACGATTCATACATCGGGGTATCGGATCTGGGCAAGTATACATGCTTTGGGCACGGTAAGACAAATTGCACCCAGTGCTTTGCTTTGCAATCTTGATATCTGTCATCCCACTCTGAGTTTATTCCTGACTGCAAGGAATCACGATTTATGTTGATTTCTTCATTAATTTATTAATTAAACTGAAAATCTGAAAATCCAACATTTCATACAAAATCGTTTAATTGCAATCAATAGTTATTAGCCATGGGATGCACAATATGAAGAAAAAAAAATATTTTTGTCTTTCTAGCTTTAATAGTATTAACAACGGTCCAAGCCATAACAAACAACGCTACAAGGAGCACAGTTTGATAGTGCGCAAATGTACTTTCACCTCTTGTAATTGATTGCTAGGTCTGTTGAAATAGCCATCGCATGAAGAAAAAATACCAGCAATAATCTACCCTACGACATCATTTTTTCTAGCGCAATTTGTCAAACAATGTGCTATATGTTTGTGTCTGTACCTCATATGCAATAGCGTCCGTCTTTAATGATTGTGTACATATGTCGATATGTGATTAATTGGACATGTCGTCTTTTGATCGACGCCAAAGAGAAGTAGAATAATTATAACGCCATAGTTCTGAAAAATGAATACCAATGGTTGTAAACAAAAGCATAACCGTTAGTTTAAAGAGCATTGTTGAATATTGATATGTGTCACTGTAAGGATGTGAGCTGCGCTATTCAATCGGATGAGAAAAGTGAAACACAAGGTTATAATATATTGGCTATCATTACGTGAGCAGTCTCACTCAGAGGGCCAGTGTACTACGCGCACTCTCTCGCTAAATGGGCTGGCACATTATATGGGCTGCCTGAACTGTTATAATACATTGGCTGGTAATTTGATTTAACTCAGCATGGGGTGTCACACTCAGTTTGTGTAACTGGTTTTGCGGACGCATCTAATTGGCTGTTGCACTTTTTAGGCAGTGACACGACAGAAACAAACACTTGTACTTTAGTCTCTGAATGTAGGCCAAGATTCCTCTAGATTATCCGATCATACTTTACGACAAATTGCGGAACATTTAGCGCATAATCCACTTTTTTATGTGAACAAGCACAATGAATCAGATGCAACCGGAGGCTTTTGGCGTTGCTACCATATGAATATCCAATGGTGATTGAAATTAATCGTGACCATTTTGGCACAGGTATTTCAAAAAGACTGCAGAATGTAGTTGTTTGTATATCAGAGCATCATTGTATATCAAGCATTGTATATAAGTATATTGTGTAACAAGCAAACCAACACTAGTGTGTTAAAACATGAATGTAGCTAAGGATAACTGGAGTTGTCGGATGGATTATATCACATAGCGTTAGAGCATAATTGGAATGCAGCACTTACTAACATACCACTCATTCGCAGTGTAGCGACGCACCCTCAACCTTAGTACCCTAAACCTTCTCATTTCTGCCAGTCACCATGTGCAAGACTGATGCGTATAAAGGGAGGACACTGGCGGCAAATGTTCTTTTTAACGTGTGATGCATGTCTTGGGGTGCTATTTATTGAGAGCGTGTCACCGAGTAGTGCTACAGATTTACCCTATGTTACCTAATTAACAGCCATGGCGCCATAGATCGTGGCAGGCACTACCGTATTTCGTTTCATAGCGTCGTCAGGGACTAATTTTAATGTAATAAAAGCGATACTGTGACATGACATTAATTTACTAATGCCATAGTGCAGAGCTCAAGTGTGTTGTGAATTGCTCATGCACACCCATTAAGCAGGATACACGTCTCAGCTATATGATATACCTTTTGTAGGTAATATTGTTTGTATCCCCATGCTTGAGATTATGATGGCAATATGTACCCCCATATGACCACTAAATCTATATCTCTTTATCGATTGCTACCGCCTAAACTATTGCTGGTAGGCACTCAATGATAAAGGATGTTTACGTTTACCTTTCGAAGAATTTTTCATACATTAATAGTCAGGTGGGTGACAACGTACAACAAAGGGAGTTTATATCTTCTATTGAATGGTCAATCATTATCCTTGATCAAATATGGTAATCTATGGAAACGTTAATGTCTGCATATGAATTTTCCTCATCTTAATTTCTTCGAAAGCTGCCATGAAAATGTCTTGATGAACGCTTGAAACGCGGAGCCTTTTGTGAAGCATATTTTAGACGTACGCATACCTCGCTTGGTTTTGAATACTGGACCAATTCAAAAGAAACATGTATAAAGCAAACGGATTTGAAATAAATAAAATATAGGAACAGTCAAGATCTTGTATCTGTTCAGGGCTCTCTCTCGGAGAACAGATTTTAAGGGTCCAACCCCAAAGTTAGGGATCTACTGGATATTTAAGTGGTCCCAAACTGATCAGCGAGAAATTGATAACAAGTTTTGAAAATGTTTAATTATCATTATGCACTATATACAGTAACATAATGTACATGTGTTCGACGCGCATAAGATTCAAATTGTTCAACGAATTACAACTCAAGTGTTCGGTGCCAATGTTTCGGCGCCCAAACACACACAAAAAACCGGCTGGGGCTCTGATGCGTTGCACAAGGAAGGAAGCAAGTCCTACCCCCCAAAACACACACCCGTCTGCCCCACATCCTTACCCCACAAGTCCCGTCGCAATCCTTTTTAGTCCCTATACATAATCTCATAACCCCCAACTTCTCATTCAGTAAGTGTTGGTATGCGACCAGCACGATCCGATTGAACCAATGAAGTCAACCAAACAATGACTTATCTCTTTATGAACCAACAAAGAAATGGATAATCACGGATAGCCAGGTCAGTAAAGGGGGTTAAAGATGACATCATCAAAATCGAGTTTTAATTTTTTTATCCATGACCACATTTCCCAAAAAATGAAACCAACGACTACGCCAGGGTAATTTCCAACAACAACAACAACAACAAAAACAATGAGGATAGATCAGCGACTGCAGCGCTGCGCAGCGACTAAAGTCGAAAAACTTTTGTTTACCTAGGAGCGTTGCTGAGCAGCTTAAAAGGCAACCACGTTCCAAATATAGGGAGCTGGACCCCCTCTTTACTCACATCTGAGTAGCTCCTCCCATAGAAGTGGCTTCGTCTCACCACAGACATTTTGCTATAGTAATGTATCCTGGCAATTTATGATAAAGCAGTTAATCAGGTATCTTATCAATCACGCAATTTGCATCTGGTAACTCTGGTTCATTTCTTATCCTCTCTGTTACATCGGATCCAGACGCATGCTTGCCAATTCACTCAGCGTGCGTGCTCAGTGCGCACCTGCATATTATATGCATTATTTTGCTGTTAGTGGTGGCTTGAGATCAAAAGAAAGACTTGAATGTCTGTAGTCAAATATGGCATAATGAAACTTTCTTCAGTATGCCATTGGTATTGGTGCTCGCAATATGAGAGCGTATCACACGTCAACTTCTTGTACTGTGCGGTTTGTCAAAACCACGTAAAATGCTTCATTGCATAGCAAATCATCCATATCTAGGCCCGTATGATTTCATACAGGCAGAGAATAAGAACGATTATATTATCTGTTCGGCACTTTTAAGCCCATTGTTATTGTTATTATAATGGGCATTCCCATAATGAATTGGTGCCGATGACATTTTTCTCATAATAAACATTTCCCTCCTGGCATTATGGAATAACAGCACATGAATATTTACCAAAGTTGTCTCCTCCTTGTCAGATTGTTTTCTGATGTCAGGTAAACGACTGTAGAAGATTGGCGGTTTTATATATATTATGCATTGTCTTGATATGCAATATCGATTTTGCATATTATACGATTAGTTCATCTCAGTGTTGCTTCGCTAGCCTTACTTGCTCTTGTATTAAGAAAATATCTCGGGTAATTACCTTGACGTCAACTGCAAAGGTAAGGTAATGATTATAAGCGTTCAGCCAATATGAAAGACATTCATCAGGCAAGCTTAATTTCGTCTCTTGATAATGGTCCATATATCTACCAGATGCTTCCAAACAGTCCAATCATAACCATCACAGACGTCCGTGGTGCCAATTACTTTCAACGAGTTCTTTCCAGCCACTGTAACCCGGTCGCGCAATATGTTAATCAGCAACGCAAAAAGGTGCAACACAAATGAATGCTGCCGCGCTGCAGTATTCCGTAGGCATGTCATATTGTGAGTAAAATACTCTACCGACGACCAAGGCAGCGGCAAAACGCCTCAAAGCATCTGTGAATTGGTCAGAATCGCATCCAATGCATTGTATTTAATTGGCATAGAAATTCAACTATATTAAGGAATCATCGATTTCTGTTTGCGCATGCACGTTTATGTGGCCACGGTCGACACGAGCGATTAACAACCCGCCCGACTTCTTTAATACACTGCTAACAGTGGATTGACCACTCCGTTTGAAATGTCATCACATGAGGTGCAACACTAACAATAACCAACTCAATGGCTCGTTAAAAACGCCCGTTTGATAAGCGTACCTAAAACCCTACCGAACAATGAATACCCATTAATGTAAACAAAACAAGAATACTCATTTTGAAAAAGACCACAGTACGTTTAATCGATAGGTATCGACTTCACATATGCGTGTAGCACTAGCGACAGATTGATGTGGCTCTATCAATACACACATTGGGAAAGTGAAAAGCAGGGGTTTGTCGCACCTGGACTGGTACGCTCGGTGAGCTGTCACCTCAGATGCTGACTGGGCTGTCGGGAAATCGAATAACGTTGTAGTTTACAAAGCAAACATGTACCACTTCTGCTCACTCTTTCCAAATGTGTAATACTGTGAATTCCAAAGCAATTGATACGAAGTGTGAAGCAAATACACACTCTACTAGCTTACACGAAAACTGGTACAACATCATTGCATAATCACGATAAGATTAACGCAGTGAAGACAATTTGCCGTCATGTCGCAATAAGGAAATACGATCAATACTGTTTGCGTATTCACAGTACATCCCGTAGCTTATGGCTTGGTCGAGCAACGTTATTCTATCAGGTCATATATATGAAATGAAAATAATAAACAGTGTCTTCAAATGCGATGACTAAGATTCATCCAATGATTGAAAGGTTCTAAGTATTAATTCAATTCAAAAGCTATCAACCAATTTCTGAATTACATTACGGGAATGACTCGATGAACAGAAAAATGCATTGTCATGATAAATGCAAATGTTGTTAATAACGACAAAAGAAGAGGTTATATCTCTTTATGCTTACAAACATTTAGCCATACCACATGTTGTCGCCTCCAATACAAACTAGCAGCTGTAACCCAAATTTGGCATAACGATTAATTGGATTATTCATTCTTTTCAATGCAAAGTAATCACGAAAGGAGACTTGTCTAAATCATTAACACTGGCCAAGCCAAGAGCAGGATATGAAAGACTCAGCAAAGGAGAAGACGGGTTGTTATACACCAGATCTATGGTATCGTCCCGATGAATACTAGCCTGCGGGCATCACTGTGACATGTCCTGTGTTGTCAACTGGTAACGGAAATCCGGCACAATGAACTAAATGATGTGACTGGCACTGCAGCTCAACGATGCTGCATCATATGCAATATTTATCGTAATTGGTTTACAGGTTATCCATTTGATAGCAAAGATGTATTGTGGGTCATTTGGTCCCACTGTATCCTCCTGCATGTCATAATAGGGGACTAATAGGCGGTAATCTTCTGTAGGCTGGCACTTATGCCGATGGAAGTTCTATTCATGAAGTTCGCGATGCGGATCCACCCTATGTTATCGCTAATTGACAGCAATTGTGCCTAGCATATCATAACGAGTTCTACTCAGGGCGGCCCTATGTGGTTTGATGGTTCAGTCGGGAACCGATAATTATGTGACTGAAGCGAAACTGTGTCTGTCCATGATTCACTAATGCCATGACGTTGAGCAGAAATCATCATATATTTGTGTCGTGAATTGCTCACTCACGATGAGTAAGACCATTACTGCGCAAAGCAGGTCTCAACCAAAAATCAGACGCCATTCAATGTAATCTTCACCAACAAGACTGATAGCAGAATGCCTTAACTTCACGCATTCAACCCGTGTGTGATCAAAATTATACAGCGCACGAAAAATAAACGATATGCGTAAGGATGCTTAAAGTACAATACTTTGCAGTATTCCCCAAATGAAACCACCAAAATAACATCAATTTCCCAATGAATATATATCGATTTTCATAAACGCGTAGATGATCATTCCGCCGCTTGATATTGCGATTGCGGCCATCATATTTCTTCCCAATGCCAGGAGTATATCACCCAATCGCTATTACGTTTAAGTTGCACTTGTTTCTCGCTTTTTGCGTTGGACCATTTGCTTTTCCCGCTGTTCTTAGAAAATAAGCACCAAAACGGTATACAACGGTTTTTTTTTTTTTTTGTGGGGGGAGGGGGGGGGGTGTTATTATGTGCCGACAAGAATCATGTTCTTTGTGTGGAAAGTATCCGCTGATCACAAATGGTCTCGGACAGCATTGGTCATCTCCCGCCAATTGTGCTGTGTTAGAGAGTCATTTTCAAAAATAGACCAATTGAACCAATAGTATGACATTGTGTTTTGCCATAATTAAATGCTTTCTGTTGCCAAACGGTCGCTAATGTGTAGTTCGGTTCGAAATGCTGTTTTATAATATATTAACTTTAATAACAAAGCAATGACTCGGCTTGAAATGAGCCCATTTGGTGCCACTTTACATGGAATAAAATTGGTCAAGGCATTATAACAAGGACTGAAAGGTGAATTCGGCCATTTTTAGTTCGTTGTTGTTTCTATCTGCTTAGAAAGATAAACTAATAGGTCGATTTCAGATCCTGTGCGATATGTTCTTTCCCAGACTTAATTTTCAAGCAGCGCTACCCGATTTAACCAGATGTGTAGGTTAATACTTGACAGGTCATATAAATATAGCTGTTTGTTTTGCTTAGGATATAATGCTGTTGGTGGGCTGAATACTGCTAATGCTGCAGTAGGGAAATCGCTTTTGATATCTTTTAGCAGCACTCCATCCAATAAACAGAGGAAGCGTTGTTGCCAATGCAAACTGACGGTGTTGCTATAAACAATTTTTTTGTAGTCTCTCGATGAAATAATCGGCGATTCGTACCAAGGAAGCTCCAGCTGTGGAGTGAGTGGGGAGCCACTGTTATCTATATGCAACAAAACAGCGTAACCTTTTTCAGCATCACTTCTTCAGTGTGTAATACAATTGATGACGCCGTCAATATAAAACAGGTGAACGGATTACTGTCTCCCACGTCATGACATATACTGATTATCGCGAATTTTGAATTACACACCGCACCAGCCATTAGCAATGCACTGACAGACCATGTGAATGATTGTCCAATACCTTATTTATGCACAAATCTTACTGAATCAATAATTGGTTTCGGCCTATTACCGTGCGCCCAATATTAAGATAATTATAAAAAAAATAATTCACTTGCAAAATAAACAAGCCGTTACTTATAAATTCAATAGCGGTTGCAACCATATAGCATTGTGATTAAATCTTCATCTGTTTAGCTGTATTGAATATATAGAGTACACACATTTTCCTAATAAAGCTGATTCTAGGAAACACAATTTATCGTTGCACATGGCCAGGAGCTAACAATCGCCCTGGTTTAACAGTTCGCTTTGTTAGTTTTTCTCAACAAACAAGCCTGATTGATAGATTATTTCCAGTATGCTCTGTGAGATTATTTGCACCGATGTAATAACACGGCTGTTTATGTAAGATTTCAACAAAGTGAGCGCCCAAAGCTTGACCAAATATGTAAACCAAAAACATATTTCAAAATTGACGCAATGTAGCTGAGATCAACATGTGAATTTCCCCATGCTGGCAGATTGACTTAATTATATGCGGTAGCACGTCGAGCAATAATCGGTCGCAGCGTCAATTAACATTTGCAGCAAGGGTTTCATAAATCGGCATGTTTATGGAGCATTTTATGATATGAACCATGTGGAATTAATGATAATATCCCCCATGCCATTTATTGTTCGGGGAGTTAATTCGAATATGTCAGCATAAGCCTATGGAGCAAATTATCCAATAATGTTTGCACATAATATCAACTTTTACATGCCTCACGTCTGGCTGACAGTTCAGAGGACTGCCAACCAAATCGCACTGTGTTGCAATTGGTTAATCCCCCGCGCTAATATTGCAGTAAGAAAATAAATGGATGAAGAACATTTGTAATCATTACCCCTTCTTTTATGTTTATATGTATGCTACTGAGCTGGACGGAAAACGTTCCTACACATTATTGTCAGTGATATGACTTGAGTTTAAGTGGGATCCAAGTTAATGTTATGATGCATGACGTAATTTCAATCAGTACTGTGCTATAAGGCGAGCATAAAGTAGCTATTAATTTTTTTTAAACTGACAAAAAGGAAATGCCGTGAATATTGCAGAGCATATATTTTGTACATTACCTTCAACTCTCGGTTAACCCCTTAAATTTCATCCCGTTATCTCGACATCAGATTCGTTAAATTTATTGGTTGTGACTTCAGGAGATCGATGGTGGATATTATTAGCCTTGAAGTTTCAAAGACTATACGTAGCGGACAGTCTGTTTTACTTAAAAGTGTATACAATTATTACATATCCGAGTCAAAGTCGCACTTATGCTTGGATATCACAAGTTTGGTATCAAGACATATCTTTTTGATTCACGATAGATACAGGAATGTAGACGTCTAGTGCATAATCAATCAAATACAAAGACCACAGTTGGTCGTCATATCGATTGTGAGGTGTTGCACAATGCTGCAAGAATCAGCCTATTTCTCTATATAGTAAGCACATGACTCAATTAGCCTTGCACGTTATTAAATTGATTGCTCGCTGTGCCGAATCGTGAGAGGAGACTCTTTACAATGCCGTGATTCGATTAGCCAGTACGTTGTAGAGGGGGTTGTCTTAAGGATTAAAATAGTAACCTCTATATGTATGCGGCCCATTAATGCTTGCAAATGAAAGAGAATAGTGAACAGGCTTATTATGCTTAGACCAGGATACACATTTAAAAATGCAAAGATACATAAAAAATTTAAACGTTCTAGTGACATTCGCGGCAGCTGCTATAACATGATTATTTCATTCAAGGTTGGTGATTTGTGCCAATATTAAGAGATAAGCTTCTCCAACAAATCACAGCCATTGGCTCATTTGAAATTTTCCAGGTGTGTACACTCGCCTGGATCCTAACACAGGCAAGGTCAAACAAGCATATCTGCTTATTATCTTAAGGAACCATTTTTATGTCAGGTAACGCATTCCTCATATGGGTGGTGAAAAATCTCAATTGATATCAGTTGCCAACTCACCAAATAATATGTACAAGGAGAATATCTGAAACATAAGCTTTTGGGATACGATGATTAAGAAGTGCTCTAATATAAATCTGTTATTTCCTAGTGTCTTGAAACGATACTTCACCGGCGCACTCGGTGGCTGTTGAGTCATGAGCATACATCACACAATATCTTGATGGGTAAATGAATAGTATTAAACTCGAGCAAGAAAAAACCATAACGATTGGTAATTGTAATAGCTAATATAACGAACACGTGATGTTCTAACACAATTCACAACCAACAAAACACCCAGGTCTGTGATATTGTGTCAATAAATATTCCACAAAACATAACACAGCCTGTGAACAACTTCAATTACTTATGATTCCTATGAACCTGTCGTGTGTTACATTTGGTATGCTTCACACTTCGTGCCATATCGTCCAGCAATTTGCTATGTTTTTTTATGACGGCGAACATATGTTTGCATTTATGACAGCAAAAGTTGATAGATTTCACCCAAGTAACTTGACGGCAATCGCTGATGTAAGAAAGGGATGATGAAATTACGACGATAAGAAACACATTTGCATTTTGAGCTTAGCCTTTGTTTGTTAACTCATATGTACCTAATTTCTGATAAATGCTTGGCATATGCCTCACTTATTACCAACAAACTGCTGCAAGGTTACCTTCTTTGACCAGATGGTGCTGACGGCATCGTTCCTGGAAGCTGGTGCATTTTGGCTCCGCAGACTATCTACTTCAACCTTTATAAAAACACACTAAATATTGTTTTCAATATGCACCTATCTCGTTTGTAGTGATCAATTTAAATAATTATCAGTGGTTTGTGATACGGTATACTGCAGGATTGGCTACTATGATAAGTTTCTCAATTCAAGTTCGTTAATATGCACATTATCTGTTTTCAATTTGCCCAGCATTTTTCAATATTTTTCCCCATCATGGTATAATGCATATTGTGTCGTATACATTTTTGTAACGGTCCTTTTTGACTACGGTTTACCGAAGAAGCACTGTTGTCAGATATGGCCTCGTACCAGGGTTTATTTAGACCTTTTCATCATGTCTCCATTTGGTGATAGTCAATCACCCTTTAGTGACTGAGTCGAAAATAATTTATATTAATGCCCAGCAAATCACGACAAGCTATCTTAGGGTATTACATGCACTGCACATTGGCATGAGAGTTGGGTTCATCGGGATAGCAATTTTAGTTGCTACTTTACTTGGCTAAGCTATCCCAGCAGGGATCACTCATCGAAAATTTATACAGGGGATCTTATCCCCGATCAGGAACATCACGTCAAGCTACTAGGAAATATTATTGTGACAAGATAAAAAATAGCTATACTTAGTATGGTCCAGCAACTTATTAACCGTGCCAATCGATCCAGAACCACAGCTCGTTAAATATTATTTGTTTCGCCATGTCACTGTATATTCTGCAATAAAGAACTATTCATAGGTAGTCATAGAGTTTATACAGTTGAAAAATGTAATTTGTGTGTCCAAATGGTTTGCTCGATGCCCATGTTTCGTCTATATTTGCAAAGTTCAGTGGCATCGCAACCCCACCATATAATCTCACAAAGGCTATCCAAGTTATAAAAAAGTGCTAAGGATATAATGGGGTTCTGATTCATGAGCTAGACAAATAACAAGACGTCTAGTGCATAAACTCAAAAATACGTTAACACTATTATTGAGGCTTTACATATATTCCTTGAATATTGTAAAATTAACCTCTACATGAGCATGCACTGTGTTGTACTTTTATTTGAGTTCAACTGACTCCCAACCCCTGCTGCAGCACATTCTAATTACTGGTTCCATTTATTAGAATATTCATACTTGTAATGATGTTTAGCAAAATCTTGATCCGTTCTTACATTGTTGATGTTGACAAATATCTTCCTTTATGACCCCTTGATCAAATAACCTTGGCATCTTGGTCAGCGCCGCGTATATGACGCCCCAGCGAACATCACGATGACGTCAATTTCATAGCATGTCAATAAATCAGTCCAACTAAAGCCCCACGATATCTTGCTAATGGCGTTCAGCATCAGCCTCTTTGTAGCGTCGCTTTGTCTACCGCACATTAACCATTAACGAAAAACTTACAACCATGTTTTTTCGAATATCACTTGTACACACAAACCAGACTCTCTGAAATATCAGATTGTCGCCAGTTTCTTTGCTAAAATACTCTTGCACTATTATAAGACTGTGTGTCAGCTTATTTGACGCAACACAACAGGTTGAGTTATAGTAATGGCTAAGATAGATTTTGAGATTGGATCACTTCGTCGCGACAATGATTGTTACTTTGTGAGACTAAACCTTTCATAACAAGTCACATCAGCATCATTCATTTGTACATCAATACGAATGGGCACAAATGACAATGAGCATATTCTAACTTATGCGATTACGTTCTACCCACATCAAAGTAACCATAATTTTGTGGTGTCCAATGGTGGCCACCGTGCCAATAAACGAATAGTTTTGGTGACATCACATTCAGCAAGGATTTACCGTTATATATAATATACCAACTCGCAAGTTATCATCAATATGTCCTATGATATATAACAAGGGATGTTACTGACTTAGATTGTGTGATGTATCACGAGAATGTTTTTTGTTTTACAATCATATCGTGCTCACATATATGTTCCAATATAGAATAACTGCGACTTGAAATATTTAACTGCACCTTAGTTACATATGGCTTTACCTCCATAACAAAGCATATCATTGTAGCAAATACTGATGGTTCAGCTTCACCCCAATGAAACATAATGCTACAAGTAATAAATGCAATTATACTACATATAAATACGACCATATTCGTACACTATGTTAATTTCAGGTTGAATTCAACCATATTGTAGCTATACAAAGTAATCGGTCGATTATTTAAATTCCAACCTTACTGAAGCAGGTTTCAATCTTTAAATGTTTCCACGCACTGGAAATACTAGGTTCATGCCCTAAGTTGTTCACGTAAACACGTAGTGTTCTTAATGAACCGCTCACAATGAACATGGTCCCTTCTTCAATGAAGCAATGTGAGAGAAAACTCCTGGGCTCCTAGAGACCTTCTTTGTTTACGACATTTATTTACTTTGCTTTCATCATCTAGACAATCAGCAGTGCTTGCTTAGGTTCACACGCCAACAATATGTTCCCGAATGGCACTTGTGAGGAGTTTATCTGTGCCAGCGACCTTAGATTTATTGTGCATCACTGCTCTTGCAGATAAACATCATCTCTTGAGTTGATAACAGCTGCACTCGGCATGAAATTCACGTCGCAAATTGAAATATAGGATAATGCAGCGCTTTAGATAAATTCATCTGGCCGTTAAACACAATTAACTACTGCGGGCGCGATTAGCCTACATATATATATAAGTGGCGGAAAACAAGATATAATAAAATCACACCAACTCATATACTTGTATGCCTAACACGAGGTGTGAGTTAGCAAACATCTGGTACCATAGATCAGCGCCATTGGTAGTTAAAACCTCATGCAAAGCTTACCCTGCATAAGTGTTTATTGAGAATAGGGTATTCTCTGGGCATATGCTGGCTGGCAAAGTGATACCAGATATTCCCCGATGTATATTAGCAGAGCTTGATGCAACTTTGATACAGTTGTTAATCTAAACATTGCCAAATAGATTCATATGTGTGGTGAGCATTCACCATCAACAATAATCGGTGAAGGCAAGAATTACATGTTTTAGTAGAACAACATATCAAAACATATCAAAAAACTGTACTGGTTGTGAGGGTATCATATGCTTACGTTGTAATCCGGTTGAGAATTGAAGAGCTACATCGTTTTGTCTAATACCGACAAATGTGATATCAGGATGTGATATCAGGAATAAGCACAAGGCCTGCATTAATTGATAAACTACGTCTGCCATCAAAGTATGTATGCTGTATTAATCATTGTCAATAAGGAGCGTAACGGCAATCAACTTGGACAATATCTACATATTGTTTACCTAGGGTATCTCTTTCTCTCTCTGTTCCTCTCTCTGTTGCTCTCTGTTGCTCTCTCTCTCCGTATATACACAAACACATATATGAATATATATATATATATATATATATATATATATATATATATATATATATATATATATATATATATATAGAGTATATATATATATATATATATTTATATATTTATATATATATATATATATATTTGCTGGATATATATACATATATTTACATATATATATATATATCCATATATATATATATATATTATATATATATATATATATATATATATTGATATATAAATATATATATATATATATATATGCACATATATATATATATATATAAATAAATATATATATATATATATATATACATATATATATATATATATATATATATATATATATATATATATATATATATATATATATATATATATATATATATATATATATATATATATATATATATATATATATATATATATATATATATATATATATATACACATATTTAATTAAACTGTTAATGGCTGTTTTGAAACTCGACCGTTTGCACTATGAGCAAGACAATTAGCTCCTTCTAATGGTAAATTATGATTACTTGGCAGTAGACGTAAAGACATCAATCTAAGTGTTCCCTAGAAACTCAACTCAGAGTGATATTTCTAGCGCCAATATGCAATATGTTATGACGTATGCTGCAGTTAGGCATAGCAAAAGCTCTCGGGTAGGCCTAATATTGCAAGCATCAGTTGGGAAGCCAATTTGCGAACTCCGTTATGCAGATTACAAATGATAGTATGGCTGGTTTTGTTGGATGTGATTATGTATTAACATATGTCGTTGAGGTTATTGCATATGCTGTGAGGTGATCCGCAGATCCTGTGTGATAAATGTGATTAACTCTTCAGCAACATAGTGGGAATGATAAAAAGGTGCCTGGCAAAAGTTTGCAAGAACCTGCTTTCTCTCTCAATACACACACACACACACACACACACACACACACACACACACACACACACACACACACACACACACACACACACACACACACACACACACACACACACACACACACACACACACACACACACACACACACACACACACACATATATATATATATATATATATATATATATATATATATATATATATATATATATATATATATATATACGTATATAAGTATATATATATACATATATATATATATACGTATTTATATCGATATATATATATAAATATACACATATGAATATATATATATATCTATATATATCTATATATATCTATACATGCATAGATAAGTAGAAATATATATGTAGATATATATATATATAAACATGTATTTATATACATATATATGTATGTACATATGTATATGTATATTTATACATATATATCTAGATATATATAGAAATAAATATATATATATATATAAATATATATATGGATATATAAATTTACATATATATAGAAATATATATACATGTATATATATATATATGTATATACATATGTATATATATATATAGATATATATATAGATATACATATAAAATTATTTATATAAATATATAAAAATATATATATATATTTATATATATATGTATATGTATATATACATATATATATATATATGTACATATTGATATAAATATTCATATCTATATATATGTATAGATACATATACTTATGTGTGTATATTTATATATATACATATATGTGAATTGATATATATTTATATATATGTGAATATATATATGTAAATAGATATTTATGTATCGAAAAAGATCTGAATATATATATATGTATATATACATATATATATATATATATACATTTATATATTATTATATATATACATACATACATACATGTATATGTACATTTAAATTTATATATACACATTAATTGATATAC
This sequence comes from Urechis unicinctus, assembly GCA_034190875.2. NCBI lineage: Eukaryota > Metazoa > Annelida > Polychaeta > Xenopneusta > Urechidae > Urechis > Urechis unicinctus. The sequence goes on along the minus strand of CM067350.1, from coordinate 57,451,636 downwards.
ATATATATATACAGATAAATATATACATGTATATATATAAATATATATATATGTATATATTTATATATAGATAGATAGATATATATATATATATCAATATATGCATATAGATATATGCATATATATATATATATATATATATATATATCTAGATATATGATTAATTGAATTTATACATGCAATATATGTAGAATTATATCTGTATATATATATATGTTTATATATATATATAATTTATTTATATATACATATATATATATACATATATATATATATGTATATTTTTGGATATATATATATACACTTATAAAAAATATATATATATATATATACATATATATATCATTGCATATATATAAACATATATGTAAATCTATATATATTGATATATATGTATATATATATATATATGCATAAAAACATAAAAATATATATATATGAAAATATATATATATGCAGATGTATATATATTTATACATATATATATATAAATATGTGAAATTATATATATATATATGTGAATATATATATCTATATATATATATAGATATTTATATATGGATAAATATCTGTATATATATACATGTATATATATATATCATTATATATATATATATATATATATATATATATAATACACATACACACATAAATATGTACATATATATATATATATATATATATATCCACATATAATTATTTTCATATACATATACAGATATATATGCATATATATATATATATGTATATGTATATATATATATAAATTTTATGTATATATATATAGAGAATATACAGTATATATAAATATATGAATATATATACATGCCTAATATAATAGATGATATATATAATATATATAATATATGATGCAGAAATATATATGTAGATATATATATAAATATATAAACATGTATTTTAATATATATATATATATATATATATATATATGATATATATGATAATATATGATATACACATGCATGGATATGTAGAAATAAATATGAAATAAATAAATATAATCATGTATTTAACAATATATATGTGTATACACATATATATATATATATTAAAAATATATATATATGTATCTATATATATATTTGTTACTATATATCTAGATAGATATATATATATATATTAACCACATATATATATATGTATATAATTATATAGTATATATAAATTTTCATGTGTAGAACTGTTATATATATATGTATAAACACATTTCATATATAAATATATATATATATAAATATGTATGGATATATATATAGATAAATATATGAATATATATAAATATATATATATATATTTATCTATATTTATGTATATATATTAATATATATATATATTATATATATATCTTATATATATATATATAGATATATTTAGATATATTTATATATATATACATTTGTATTTATATATATATATATATATATGCATATATATATATATATATATACATATATATATATATACATATGGATATATATATATACAGATAGATATTATATATATATATAATATACATATATATATATTATGCATATCATATATATATATATGTATATATATATATAAATATATACATATATACATATATATATATATATGTTAATATATATATATCATATATATGTAAATATATATATGGATATATATTTGTATACATATATATATAATATATAGACATGCATATATATATTATATATTCATATATATACATGCATATTATGTAGATATATATATATATATATACATATATTTAATAACATGTATTATATATATATATATATACATATATTTATATATATATGTGATCTATATATATATATATATACACACATATATATATATTATATATATATTTATAATATATATATATATGTATTATATATATATAGATATATGAATATATATATAAAAATAATATATAGAAATATATATATGTATATAAATATATATGTATAAATATATATATATTATATATATATAACTAATATATTATATATATATATATTGGATATAATATCCATATTTATAAATGTATTTATATATATATATATATATATTATATATATATTATAATATATGTTATAGATATATTTATGGATGTATATAGTACAATATATATATATATATATCTATATATATGAATATATATATATATATATATGATATATATATATAAATATATATATATACATATTCTCTATACATATATATATATATATAAGATATATTATATATATATATGTTATATATATCTATATATATATATATCGGTACACATATATATATATATATATATATATAGATATATATGTAGATATATATATGTATATATTTATATATATTATATATATATGTATATATAAATATATATATATTTATAATATGAGATAGATATTATATAGATTTGTAAAATATAAATATATATATACATATATGCATATATATATATAGATATGATTCATAAATATATACATACAAATATATATATATATATATATTATATATGAACTTGTATATATATACATACATGTGTATATCGATATATATATATATTTAAAACATATATATGATATATATATATATATAATATATGTATATATATATATATATATATATACATATATATATGTATATATATATATATAGATAGATATATACATATAAATATATATATATATATATCAATATATATACATACACATGAATATATATATTTATATATATGTATATATATATATAAATATGTATACATATATATATAGCGATGAGAGAACCCTATATTTATATATATATATAAATGAAATGTATATATACATATATTTATATGTATATATATTTGTACATATATATACGTGAATTTAAATATATATGTGAATATGATGTATATATGTATATATATTTATATATCGATAAATATATATATATATATACTTGTATATATATATATATATATCTTTTTATATATTTATATATATATACATATACGCATAAATATAAATGCACCGATATATATATAATGCATATATATATATATGTATATAATTATAAATATATATATACATGCTTATAAAGATGTCTATATATTTGATTATATATATATATATATATATGTATATATATATATATACATGCATATATATGTAGAAATATACATGTAGATACATATATATTTATAAACATGTATATACATACATATGCATATATATATATATATATATATATATATATATATATATATATATATATATATATATATATATATATATATATATATATATATATATATATATATATATATATATACATGTATGTATGTACATTTGTGAGGAAATGTACCCTACAGAGAAGATGAAATTTATCCGGCAAATGCAATGCGTATCGGCATAGCTCCTTTTAATGGTAAATTATGGCTATTTTCCGGTAGACGTAAAGACACAACATCATATATAATTTTGTAATATCACAAGTATTTGATTATTTTAACTCTGATATCAAATGGTATCAACAATTATGTAGTTGCAAAAGGTCTAGTACAGTTTTGCAAGCTTTTTTACGTAGACATATTGGCGACATGCAAGTTACAGGCATAATTTGTAAATTAGCTGTTGATTTGGTTATTCGATATCCAGGCGGATAATTATTTTACTCCTTCGTATATTGTGTGGTTTTATATCAACCATAATATATGCGTTTTACTGCAGTGAAAAGACTGATTAATCGTCTGTGCATAATGCGCTTACATACATTTCAGGACATAAAGGCCGCATGCAACTTCAATTGGCCATATCTGATTGGAATGTATCATTCTATGGTGAAAAATACTGTATCCTCATGCTTTTACTAGATCATTCACAGCGTGTTTAATCGCATCGGTAGATATATTAGTCAATCCCAATGTCGTGACAATAGGGGAACATTTGTGCACATTACCAATGCTGAATGCTTATGGCCAGCTGTTCGTCATATTTGTCACCCGAATTTGCTACTTCACCACCTTTAGCATGGTGGGTTATGCCTAAGAGTCGTATATACATCCATTATTGTATCTTGTATGATTGCCATCGGGTGAAATCGCTTAATGTATCAAAATAACAATTGGTAAGCTTTGCGGCTTATTTGGCCCAACCTCACTCCATCTACCAATATTTACACACAATATTGCCACTCTGCTTCATTAAGTCAATCATCAAAGAAACCATTCTCCCGGAAATCTTCACTTGAATAAATGGTATATAATGATGAGACTAACGTTAACATAATGGTATTTCATCATAATTTTTCAACATTGATAAAGTCTCCTCACTGCTCTCTGCTCGTACGATGAGTCAATTCGACTTTTGCCTGAGCCACATAATATACAGATAATGTCACGGACGTTCAGAGATGTTATGAATGCTGACAAAACACTTATTGGGTTAAGCTTTTCAAGTGTAATCAACAAGACTTAGACATATTAGAAAGAGCAAAAAAGCTCATAACCGTTATGCCTGATTTACATTACGATCAAAGAAGACCAGTGTTAGTACAGACATTTCTTAAAACACGTCTTCCTGCGAATCTCATGCAGTATGTAAAGAGAGCAAAGGATAGTAATTGCAGCCTTGGCAACGCTGGGGACAGCCGCACCTCTTAACGTAAGTAGATACATCTTGATTCCTATGTAATATCACTCGTCGCTAATTGTCGTTGTAAAATAAGTCGCAGCTTCATTTAACTTTCAGCCATTTACTGTCATGTTACCAACGACATATTGTGCATGGGTCGCGCCACACAAGCTGATACCAGTTCATTTACATTTACATTAAATGCAGCAGGTGATGTATATCATTTATATAATCGCTTATCGGTGACGTTGACTGCATACGGAGTCACTGTTTGCGTACTCGGGTAAAAAAAATTTCGGTATCGAAAACACAGTATGGATGCAACGAAACAAAGTTGATACTGAATAAATGACAGAAAAATCTTAGGCTTTTCTGTTCCGATTGTATGGTTTATCAATTCAAACGCATTCTTCTGTTTCGTGTTTGTCACATTGAAATACAGAGGCTTTACGCCTGACATATTTGAACATGACGTTGAAAGAGCATGTGTTGAATTATGCACGTGTATTTAAGTTAAATCACGAATAACTCCGCTCCGGTGAGCTTCATTAAACTGTCAGGTTATCGCCCAAAAAAGTTCTGTGTTTGTTGATGCGTTAAAAAATAATGAATGACTGAAAATGTATCGATTGAGAAAGATGAAAGTTCCCATTTAGCGTGACTAGCTGTCATTATTGCACGACAACAATAACGTTGACTGACATCTATGGTAAAGATAGATTGATATTGTAGCATGAGATTTCTCAACCTCTGTAAAATGCGTAAAGTTGGGAAGAAATTGTAGTTTCCGATTGCATCATATACTATCTAACACGCTTTGTAGAAAGGGAATCATCCAATTCTTCTGATGGATTATATAATATGTACCACTAAATTCAATCTAATGGTATCTATGGAAGATGCATCACTCATATATCCAATTAATTCACGGAAAAACAACGCAATCCAGCCTTGGTGCTGATGTAATTTCTAATACCTTCAAAAACTAATAACAGGTGGTCAGAAGGGGAATGTGTTGGATATCTTTACATATTCCACACTTTAATTAAATGTATAATTAGCACATTTAATGCATCTGCATTAAATGTATGTGTCATACAATTCAATAGGACTGTGATACGATGAAGGTCGAAAAATTTAGACGATGTGGAATAAAAACCGACGCTTTCTTTGACATGTTGCAACATATTTTCCAAAGTTGCCATTATTTACCTAGTGCAGGCTTTCCTTCCTGGAAAATTGTAGAATTGACCTCGAAAATAAGCATTCATTGTAGCTGAATTACCTACAAACTATCTACGTTAACGCTGTCAGGCATAGCACCGCCGGCTTTTTCTGATTGACTAGTTTTTGCCATACATATTTATCAGTGTTCCTCAAACAACAAAATGCAACTACATAACACAACCCACAATTTATCAAGGCATTTGCTATGACCCTGCCTGTGAGATTTACTGGTTGAGCTAAATAATAGTTAATATATAAGGCTCTTAAATCATTTGTTTGCGCTCAGTGACACCATGACATTACCGGAATTTATTGTTGACATATCCCTATTGCAAACTATACAACTATATTCAGTATCACGATGCGGAGAACACGTCGAAATAAGATATTTACCATTCCAGATAATCATTTTTCCAACTCCGTATTTTTTTTGTGTCGTTTCACAAACTAAACAATCGATGTATCAATTTTATAAATATAGGGCTTCATGGTAAACCTTACCAAGGTTTATGATGGAAACTGAATCGGTCACTATTCAATTTTCACTCTAAGTCCACACTATACGATTGTGATGATCATGTAATTAGCTAATGTCGAACCTGTTCGTAAGAGATTCACCTTCTGCAGTGCATTCTATTTTTACCTAAACTGACTTTTATCCGTTATGGAGTATAATCAAATTACTGTTTGCAATGCATTGAATCTTTACGCTCTCTATGCGTATTAACAATATTGATGTCAACAAATGTCTTTTGCTGTACATAGCCTCTCGATAGATTCGCCAGTTGTTAGCTGTAGCAGCACCACCAGCAGAGTGTGCTGTTCGCCACAGCGTCAATTTCAAAACATGTAAATAGATCACCAATGCCACACACTTGCTTTTATGTGTACTAGCTTTAGGCTATTTTTGGCAACAACTTGTCAATAACGCATATGCCATTACCCAAACATTGACAACGGACTGTCAGCCATGACAGCTATGTCAGCGAAGTATGCCACGGGACACCAAAAAAAGGCGACGTCAAATTATAAGCATGCAAATAAACCAGTCAGGCCGAAGCCACACGCACTTAGTCATAACTAGCAGCATCAGCCTTTTTGTAGTGGCAACCTTTCATGAGCACATTAGCCATTATTGAAACTCTGCCCACCAGGTACTTCTACTGCGATTGATTTACACAAACCCGACTGTACGAAATATCCAGTTTCATTGTTCATTTACTCATGCACTAAGAAAGCATATAGTAAAGGACTGTGTGGTGTTATTACAAAGCTTTATTTTGCAAAGTGAAAGGGGGCACTCATCACATTTAGTCCTAATTCCAGGGTATGTGCCTGTTATGATTATATAATTGGCTGGTATCAGGCCGCTGGGCTCGGCAAGGTTCTCAAGAGGTGCACATCCAGAATCTCAGTTCTTTTTTACCAGACATTTAGGCTCAACTGACACCTAACCCTTTCCAGGATGTAAACTTATCCCTGTTTTTCTTTGCTTGATATCTTCACGTTAATGTCAGGTTATATGCTGCCAATGTTGTTTTGCGTTTGATATGTAACAGCATTTTGCCCAAACAAACCGAGGAAGCTCTGCTGTGTTTGATAGGGAATTACGCAGGCCAATCCGTGCTTATAATGTTGGTGTTAACTAATGTCTTCTTCTGCTCATATTGATCAATAAACTGGCTGTTAGCTGAGCAGTTCTATCAACAGAGCGTGTACGGAGCCTTAGCGCAGCTTATGACGCCGTCTATTATAAAACATGTAAATAACTCAGAATGGCCACACTAACTCATAACTAACAGCATCAGCCTTTTCATAGCCGCAAAATGATCAAACCACATTAGCCATTAGCGAAACATTGACAACCAATGTGAATGTTAAATCAATTACAGTCATACAGATAAGCCGACTGAAATATACGAATCTGGACAGCTTCTTTGTATATCCTTGGGCCAATAACAATTCACATTAACATTAAACACCCTTTCTTAATTCAGATGTTTAAACATCAAATGAAGTTTCAATGATTTCTAAACTTAAAGCACGGTGGTAGAACACCTAACCTCTTTAGCTAGGCGTAATACATACGATATGCCATGATTGTTTAAAGTAAATGGCCCGGAGCAGTTTCCACACGAGCACTCTTTCTGTCTTGCCGAATGATTTTGTCGTGTTCACATGACTTGACTGAATTTTAAACGGTAAGCCCATGCGTTAAGATCTTCCTCTATAGGCCAAATGCTATACACTCGCTATTTGTAATTGAGATCGTAACTTGTAGCGTTTCTTTCAATAGAAGCTACCTGCTATACACTCGCTATCTGTAATTCATAATCCGGCGTTGATTTCTATTGTATTCAGCTACACTTTCTGAGAGCGTATTTGAGTCAAATGCTAACTATGGCATTATAATAATTATGATTCATTTTAAGATTTGTACAAAGCAAAGCAAGAAAATATATGTTCTCATGTCAACGTTACTTAGAACACAAGTTATGTCATTAAATATTGTTAATAGTGTGATTAAGGAACATACCATCCATTTTTTTATAGAGATACAAGTCAAAGCAGTGTGCTTGACCAAGCAATGAGCCCGTCGAAGCAGTGCGTCAGCAAATATGTCAGCCCATGTATAGTTCCAACGCATTCAGGGAGACGACCCATATTTTTGATACCCATGATGCATTTTGTGTACTTAATTTGTGCTCAAAAGTTCTGGCTGAATGATATATCGAATTATGACAAGCGAATTAGAAGGTTTGTAATCACAACGCACTCTGTTCAAACGGTTGTAATTACCATGATGACTGCCACTGGCAGTAAAGCCTTAGCTACGTATTCGCTAAGCCTCCAGAGTATATAACGTCCGCATAGTTTAAGCAAAATACACCTCCTAGTTTTCCATATTGTTTACACTTAATATGCTTTTAAATTAATAAACTTCATCAGTCGTACGCTCGTGTACGGTTGTAAAATCGTACTATACCCGCACAAATGATTTACATTACAAAGCGTTTATGTGCACGAATGGATGAAGAAGGATCTACATATAAAAAAGATCATTCTGCACATAGCGCTCTCTTTTCGGTTGTTATCGCATAGTCCATATCATGCTATATTGATATGTACCTTGGCATCATGAGATTAGAATATAGGCAAAGGCGATATAGCCTGGCTAGTTTTGCTAGCACTACAGCACAAATTTATCGGATTCATGAGTTGAGCGTTAGTTACCTCGTTTCCATAGGAACGAACCGACTTCATCGTAAGGTGCTGTAGGCTAAACAATTTGCATTATGTTAAGCTTCGAAATATATTACACTAACATCAGAGCAATACAATTCTAGAACGGCATACTTATAAGACTTCAACGCCCGCAACTGTGTTTGTTAACTTTTGTCTATATTTGTAACATCGTTAAAATAAACATACAGGGATTAACAATTTTGATAATCAATGCGAGGTGTTTATAGCGTTCTCAATATTGCTAGAACTACAAAAGAAGAACAGATAGATAAATTATCAACAGATATAACACTTGTGAGAAATAATTATCTGATAATACTAGCATTCGGACACCAAAATCAATGGACACAGTTTTAAATGAACGTAGTTCTACTTGAAAGTTACAACCCAGTGACTTTCACTGTGGCATATCCAACTATGCCTAACGTAACAATACATAATCGGTTCTTATTGCATCATGATGATTAGCCTTTGCGTTCTTAAACTAGATGGTGATTGTTCGATTGAAATAACAAACTGTTTCCATGCAATTTGTTCCACGATTTGATAATTGTTCACAAATGCAGGGTTGCCGACTTGTATGTGGTGGTACGCACCACATTGAATTCATAATTAATGCTCTTCACATTACCTCGTCGAATTCCATTACTCACTACACCATTCACCATGAATCCGTTATCGCCGCTTCTTGTTTCATCAAGAAAGAATGCACCCTAGATGGTTGATATTTATCAATACCTGACATGTAGTAGTTCCAAATGTTGAAATTGTATCATTGGTGACCACCTATGTCCTACGAATGTAGATTTCCGTAAGCAGGAATGGAACATCTTCTCATATTCGAAAATCTGCAGTAGCATTTTGTGATGATGTGTTTTTTTTTTGTCGTATGCAAAGCATAACATGTTTTTACAGGAACTAAGCGTTGATTCCTTTTGTTATCACTTACAAATATTCCAATTTCTTAATAGTGATAGAGTGTCTCCGGTTCTAAAAACAATATGTTAATCAAGAAACAAACATTTGTGATTGATCGATGCGGCAACCAAAGCAGTGCGGTATCCTGAACTCGATGCGTCACATGTTGGTCGTTTGTACTTTCTTCGATTGGCACTTAACTGATTCAATAGATGATCCACCTTTTTTTTTTGCCCATGCAAAATATCAAAATTCTATTTTACGTACCCAAGAAGTAGCGGGTTGTTAACGATATTTGAATAGTCTAACGGTTGGTTTTGTGTACGTAGAAATGATAATAAATAGCTGTAGGAGCCGCTATATATTATATTGTCTTCATGCTCATGAGCCTTATAAGTAGCATCACCATTGTTGCGTTTTCTTGCGTTGATCAAAGCTTCATGAGTGTTGTCGTAAAGAAAATACTCCTCCTGGGCTCTCAGAAGCTTTCGGTGCTTAAGATATTTATCAACAATAATGGTTATTGTGCTTGAATCTACATGACAATCAATGGTGCTTGTTCAAATGGTTGATACATCAGCAATAGTAAGTTTTTGGTAGGCAAACTAAGCAGTAAAATTTGCCTGCAAACCACAACTGATGGTGCATATTAAGGTGTTTTTGAAGGGTTTACCGTTTTGATATGTTCCCATGGGTCGTTATGCGTAAGCATCACACAGCAGAAAATTCACAAAAATTGAGGATGCATTGCGTAAAATACAGCCATCGGTTTATTCGACTGACTACTGCTGTGCACATATTTTAGTTGCCGGCATCACAAAAACAGACCCTAAGCATAACACACTCATGTGTGATTATCTCTGACTAGATCTATGAGCTAGGCAAACGCAAACATCTGGCATCATAGATAAGCACAGAATAAAACTTTTAGGGGGTGCTTAAGTCCTTGTTGTTGTTGAGTATTCTCTCATCTTTTACCGTTTCGATGAAAACATGTGAAACCCTTCAATATTTATCCAGCATAAATAACCTCGTTAGGATAGGGCCATAGCGCATCCCATGAATAGATCATTGTAAAAAACTTAAACAGTTAGATTACAGCCGTGCCTTGTCCAATTCGGATACGGTGTTTAGCTACTAAAAGTTTGTGATATAACCGTTCCATATTATGTTCATAAATGAGCTGCCACTGGTCAGTAAGAAGCTCCCTTGCATCGCGTCACTTTGATTAGTCTTCATGACTTTGCATGACAAAGTTTGCTTTCACTGACGGCTGTGGGTTTCTATTTTAAGCCGATGATGAATCATAGTATGGCAAAAATCTCTTAACCGCCAAGTTGAGTTGCGAAGCAAATACGGTTTTAGATTGCATTGTGAGGTATTCAGCGTGCTGTGCAGTTGAGGATAACATCCTTCTGATGAATCATGTGATATGCAATTTTAGATGCAATCTGATGCTATACATAGAAGTTGCAGCACTTATTAACATTCCTTTCATTCTCATAGCAGAGACGGATTTCTACCTCGCTTGTGATGAAACTGGAAGGAGTATTATGTCAGTCGCAGGTGGTCAGAGAAGGCGTGATTAGACTGGATTTTCAGATTCTGCACTTCGTAGATCATGGAAATGATGAAGTAGGGCACTCATATAAGTGATGATGCTCCATGTACACACCGATTCATTGTTTTAACTACGAAACAAATGGCACGGACTTGCACGCGGCAATGGGCACACGATGAAATAAAAAAATTGGCTATTCCTTCACAAAATGGCTTAGCTTTGCACATATAGGGCATTCTCCCGCCATTTGGTTGTTGCTACATGCCAGGCATATTTCGATTAATGGCATAGATCATGCTCGTCTACGCGATAAGTTCACTTCCATGGGTGCATCTCTATTCCACCAGATGTTAAGGCTCACCTATTCCTGATCATAAACATATAACTGTATATATATATATATATATTTATTTATGAATGTGTATATATACACTTATATATGTATATACATATACACATATAATATGACATTTGTGTATACTATATATATGCATATATATTGATATACACCTGGACATTTGTTATGTATATGCACATATTTAGACAGATACAAATTTAAATAACATATATATACATACATATATATTTATATATATATATATATATATATATAAATATATATATATATATATAAATACATATGTAAATATATATATATAAACATATATATACATATATATATATACGATATAAATATATATATATAAATATATATATATAAATGCATATATATATATATATATATATATATACTCGATATATATACATGTATATATATATGTATATATATATATATATATATATATAAACATTATAATTTGATCAATTTCCTTATTAATTCTAACATATATATATATATACAAAGGGATCAATTTCCCAACACGACAAAGCGATTGCAACTTCGTCATGATTGCCTGTCACTTCATTACGATTTATAAGGAGGTCCGCATGGAATTGTACAGCTTTGTTCCGCTGATAGCGGTCTGCTTAGTTTAATTATAGCTTCTGTGTTTCAAAGCAAGCACCAATGTAGCACTGGCTAGGACTGTTCAACTGTAGACATCCGGTTTTATTTGTTTCGTCTTGTGCGTCAAAATGTTCATCTTTCTAATATAAATGCCGACGAACCGAATCCTGATAATTATTGTTCAATATAATATTTATATCTATACTATTGTGCCTAATGCGTGCAATTATATCGACATTTAGATACTCAAATCAAAAAGCACGTTTTTTTGGGCTAACACACTTGGCAAACATGTGGTGGGAATATTAAGCTGAAAAACAAAGAACGATTTTTACGGGGAATGTGTACCGCTTTTCTCACGGTCTCATTCTCTCTCTCTCTCTTTCATTCTCTCTCTCTCTCTCTCTCTCTCTCTCTCTCTCTCTCTCTCTCTCTCTCTCTCTTCATTTACTTCTTACTTTCGCCTAGATTTTTCAGTGCTTTACTCTCTTCGACATGATTGTTACATTATCACCAACGCGCATTGCATATTTATTAATGTCAAATATTTTCATATCCTCGGAAGAACTCCACTGGCTATGATAACCTACAATTTCGTCATGTGACAGTCAGACTTTAAAAAACAAATTGCAATATGGCAGCTTCAAATCCATCAAAACAGGGACAAAGCCGACCAAATGATCGCTACATGGTTGTTTTGTGCTAGTACTCGCACATGCGCACATGTATTTTTCTTATAATAAGGTCTTGTAATGCACACCCTTAACTTCGAAGCAAACGAACTATTTACAAGAAATGTGGCAGTGCAGATAAGAACATCACCACTTCTCCATTGGAATGTTAATTTGTCACTTAACGAAACGTGTGCTACAAGTAATCATATTTGACGTAATGTAAAAGCTAAGATATCTAAACATACATATATGACTGTAAAACATTTGTAAAAGGCTGCACACTTGATGGTGATACCGTTCCTCAGGTTTACACGAGCACTTATCTTCCCATATCATCACATCTATATTTTTCTGAGGCCCTAATAAAGGTAATCAATTTTGTCTCAACTTTTTGGCACCATATAAAACTATTTTTGACTGAGCGAGAAAACTAGTTATATGTAGAAAAACTATCGTATTCTTGTGTACTGACATTGTATAGTAAGATATTTTCGCTTTTTACTTCCTCAATAAATGCGGGCGTCATCATAGTGCACGGTGTTGCTATTGATACCACTATTTGCTTGCAGAACACAGCATGTAACATTAAGAAAAGCATCTACACTGGTATATGCAATAGGACCTGTGTTATAATCAAATGATTAAAATATCGGCATGTCATCTTTAACATTGTCAACGCAAGTATTCAACACGCCAGCTGGCGGGATTATATACGCAATAAACAATTTAAATTTAGTATATGCGATATTTGGCTTCATAAGAGTACAACGTTATGCTATTTTATTTTATCTTCTGCAAATGCAAGTCAGCATTTTACAGTACCTGGCGTGATTATAAACACAATAAACATGGTGTTCGCAACAAATGCTTCACAAGTCGCCTCATATACAAAACTAATACGTCTATTTATGCGAACTATCATCATCTGGTCTGGAAGCCGAGTTTTCGGCCCCATGCGTTATAACGAACATCATCTCATCATCATTCTGTTTGGCAAGTTCCTGTAGCCGTTCTGTTGTCGTTTTCAACTACCTTACTAACAAAGCACTATTCAAAACAGTACAGAAAAGTCTGTTGATATTTTTTTGGTGTTAGTGTTGTTACCAATAAGCGTGTGGCAACACACATACCAGTTGCTGACACGTATTCTGGGATTGCAAATCATCGATCATTTATGTAGGAAGCTGTCAAGATCTACAGAGATACAATTGGTTCAATATATTGCTAATTCGATGAATGATGCAGAAACTCACTGCATTGGCTCTCTTATGGGTTAGCGCGAGCCATTATGATGTAACAGTAGGAAATAGATGCAGTCTTTTCTTCAAGGCACTCAACCTCGGGGAATTTGCACATTGCACATTGGAATTAATTACGCGATGTCCAATATCTGACCTACCTAATAAAAATAGATATCAATGCGTTTCACCTATGTATTGAGCCCTAAAGAAACGCGGCTCTAGACTCAGTTTTATCTGCCTTAAACACCATACAAACAGGCAAATAATCTAACTACCGCTATGATCGAGGTCCGCGTTTTCAGATGCGCTCGACAGGAATTGACCGGGAGGTTCCCTGTGCTGTATTAAATGATCAGCATTGTATGCTTTTAAACATTCGATAGAATAAACCGCTGATAAATCAGTATATCCTATTACACTGGGCGAGTTCGTTCTTGCCTGATGGTACACTGCATAGAGCTGATATGGATATGATGTGCCGATGAATGAGAAAGCAACCGACCTTTCCAGGGGTTATAAAGGACAACGACAAGCTGCATTCAGTATTATGAATAATTGATTGATGGGTTATCCCTTGACAAACAACCACCTAGAGCAGCAAGCTGGTGGTTTCACAGCCAGGCATAATAGTAGGGATGCCATGGCTAGTTTTATGTTGAACACCACGAGGATGAGTAGATTGTTGGATGTTGAGCCAGGCGGAATTACTGTATGACAAGGAACCTATTTACGCATCAATGCACTATGCTACATTCGGATGCGTAACGCTACTTGTAATTATTCGAGATACTCTGGTTCTAGATAATGGAGAATTCTGATATCTTTGATATAAATTTGCTTCAATCGAGCTCTCAATTATAAATTGTATATTTGTCAAACATCGAACACAATGACACCTTTGATGTGAATTAGGTTGGGTAACTCTATTGGGCAAATCTAATTTTTGATGTACATTGTCACTCTATAAATAAATCTTTGCCCCCAAAAAACTATCAAACTTTAGACTGCAGCGTCATTCGCATCCTTGATGTTGCAGCAGTCGATATGCAATTCATAGATTGTATCATATTTAAATGAAGGAGGGCTACACAATTGTCCTACGATGTATCATGGCGCAGAATATCAAGCTACTCCTAAGTATCAAAAGGCCTCCTCTTGGTGCTCAGATGGATATAATAAAGCGTATGAGTAGCTGCGGCAGGCACATTTTCAACAAACACGTCCGAAAACGGTTGTTTTGCGATATGTTGTTATTGCAAAATAAATGGCTGCAAGCAATACAGTAGCAGGATGTAAGAGAGCTGGGCAGAATGTAAAGCCACTCTGGGCAAGAGATTCACAGAAAATCGAATGTTTGCAGGGATAAGGTATGCATGCCAGATATGTGGCTCTCCAATGCCGGGACTGTCTAGACGAAAGCAATAACATTATTGCTATGGCAGTCCACAGAGATCGTGCTGAGTATGTTGAGCGAGTTTATTCTGAATATTGATGGGGATCAAACAGTCTATTGAATCGTATAGTATTGCTTGGATATCACGATTAACAATTCATTATATCCTCGACGTTGTAATTACACCGAACACACTGATACCATTAACAACTTCGGGGAAAATATCGGTGACAGACTTGTTATGCCTCTATTGTACGCATCGCTAATTTCACTTGAAGCACTGTGCCACTTATATCTACTTTTCGTATCATGCCGATCTAAAATTAATTCGGCACAATCAGTTAAGTATGATAATGTAGCAGGTTTTAGTGGCAATTTGACAAGTCAACCAACAATGATAGACAAGCCTTACATGTTATGTTCACATATCATCATCTCATTAGCTCATCCAGTCTTTACACTATTCCATGGGCTGCCCTACAACAGCACATTTACGTCATATCTTTTGTTATGTGTTTTTATTGAACAAATCGACGTGCAAGACATCTTGGTATGTGTCTTGTTCTCAGTAGCAGGCACATACATAAGAATGATCGCACAAAATACATGTGACTGGTGAATGACGGCAGATGCTACAACAGAATGCCTTGTATATCTATACAGCAAAGGTATCATTTTGATAACGGTCGTAGTAAGCTAGAGAATATGCTGTTAACGGTAGCATCGCCCCTTGCAGTTTCCGGTAATATTTGGCTTCGTTTCGTGTTGTAGTATTGTATATCTGCGGGCACCATGCGAAGTTCATCTTAATGTGAAAATTGGTGATGCAAAATGTGGCTGTGATATAGCAATACGCATCAAAAAGCAGAAAGTAATTTAACTGTCGCGTCCGCAAACCTATTGGTCCATTAATACCATTCCCTTTTTGTGCTTAATCAGGTCTCTCTACACTCGATGCTTGCGTCGTTCAGTGCTTCACATAAATATGTATCGTGTTTGCGTTAATCGGATATTTGCAGCGCCAAGAATTTGTCAACTATGGTATACCTACTGCTCGGTTTTTTTACCATAAAATAAGCTACTTTGTTAGACGGACAGTAAATGGATATGGTCGGTGAAATTTTCGAGAAAATGTCTTTACGGTTGAGGTCGATCGTTATTCGACATTTCATTTATCGTTGTAGACTGTGAAACTTAATTAGAAGCCATTTATTCAGAAGCAAATAATCATCATCCTAACACGGTCTTGTTAGGCTTGTCAAGACCTGATCAAAATTTATGTGTTGGTTAACTACCAGACACCTGAATCAATTGCGCTGCAATGGTTTTCATCCATTAACAAGCCACAACCCTGGAGGGGTTAAGTAGTCACCAAAGACAGTTCAATGCAACGGGCTCATAAACAAACTACTTAGCGCAACGTTTAGCTGAATTTCGTTAATCAAAGATCGAATACGTGGTGATGTGACCAACGCAACTTTATACATGGATAGCACTATCACAATTGAATTAACAGCGCTAATATATAACTGAGCTAAGGATGTGGTAGCTTACAATGTTCAATATTTATGGGAGGCTTTGTGTCGGCGAAAACATACTTAGAATAAACATTCGAGGCTGTGCACTTCGCACACAGCAAAACGGAAATAGTGCTTGTTCGTCAAATGCTTCGGGGGATCTGTTACAATAAATCGTGTGTTTATCGAGATTCATGCGTGTACCTTATGTATTCTACCCCGCTGAACATATGCGGTCTCTATTAACTTGCTTCGTGTTTTGCAATTGTTGATTCACTGTGTACATAACGACTGCGCAAAATTCGTATTTTCCAATTGAACGCATTTCCTAATCAGATAAATATTTGGCGCTTGCAATATCGAAGTCATGAGAATATAATACGAGAGTATTTACACATAACCAGACCAAAGCCTGTTATATGATGCTGTCACCTTTTCATGAATGAATAAAACACGATAAAACATGGACTGTTCCGGCAATACTTTGGTTAATGCGGAACTGAAAAGCTTTCAATACGTATTGCAGTGTCAACCTTACTGATCAACTCATGTATTGTGTACATACGGCGTTATGTGGTGCAGTAAATTTGAGTACCCTACCCTCCCCGCCACCTGTAGAGCGGCATTTCAAGTCATAAAGATGGTCTGTGGATTGGTACACCTTGCATTGCAACAAACAAGTTCCGCTTCCTCAAAATTTTCACTTACACAAACACATGAAAGATAATAAAAAATGATCATTTCGATTTGTATATGAACAATGACTTCAAAGTAACATTACCACTAGTGTGATGGACAAGTTATTCGAACGGGAAAGATATGTATTATTGTATTCCAGCAAGAAATACTAATCAGTATAACAGCATGGATAGCTTTATATCAAACTGATTGGCAATAAAAGAGCAGCCACATTGTGTTAATCATCTCCAAATCAAAACACCATGACAGCCATATAATTAGTTAATTATGTGCATGTTACAAAACATCTCCCCCAATATGCGCTTGGACAATATTTTTATTATAATACTTTGCAATGGTGCTTTCAGAATGCCACCCGGCAGTCTTAAAGATTATATCGGACGGATATAGCGCTTTTAAAGCTGCTGTTGACGATGCACCCCAGTACTATGTGGCTTATAAAGCACTGTGAATACCGAAGGCTGATAAAGTCGCTTTAACCCAATGATAAATAGTAGCCCTGGTTATGGAACCAAAGGCTTCACATAAGATATAAATAACTAAGAGCGAAGTGATTCTTGGGCACTTGTTAACACAACAGAGCGTACCTCTATGAGAAGATGATGTTTTCCTGCTCGCGATAGTTTTACCAATCTGTTCAGTCGAAAGGTGAAGGCCCTTTCAAATTTCTCGTATCACTAACAAAGCTAACACAACCAACTTCATGGAGAGCAGCTTAAGAGATAAATCCTTGACCCGAGGCAGGTATCTGAGAAAAGCAGAGACTTCCCATGCGGTTTGACACCGATACAGCGAAGGTCGCATAAGGAAAACGCTTATAGAAATCTGATGACAAATGGGTGACTACTTCAATCGCAATGCCAAGTGACCCCACCATCACCCCCTGGTCTGTTTAAAGCAGACACGACAAATATCCTTAGGATACTGAAATTCATTGATGTGAGTGTGATAATATTATCATGATCGATAATCATCAAGATAACAAGGGTTTCATTTACCGGGGACAAAATAGTTACGCGTCGTTGATTCAGCTGTCAAAAATAGTCTCCGAGTTCTGCACATCCCAGCCAAGCGTGCGTCGAGAATATCGGTCTGTATCCTAGTGGCATAATGTGACCCCGCTGATAGGAAACCAAGAGCACAAAGCCTGTCCATTTCGCGTTTGCTCTTAGTTTATGGTATTAGCAGCATCAGTAGGCCTATTCCATGCAGGAAAATATAGGGGCCTATTCCTTTGTGTATATGCATCACCGTAAACATCATGCTGAAATGAGATTAAGACACAGGAAAGAGAATGATAAGCCGCAAAACAAATCTGTATTTTACATCATAACATCCCTTAGAATGATATATTTTTTGTCGCAAATCATTCCTTTTTTGTTGAAATACCAAAAACTACACTGACTTCAAATATCTCTCTTGTAATATAATATCGATCACAGCAGACTGTATATTCAAACGCATGTGGTATGGTTATGGCTTAAGTATTTCTGAAAAGATAAGATACAAGATTATTTTATTTGGGCGGATCTGAAGATGATTGGATGCTGACTTTATTCAAATATAGCTCATCTAATTTATAGTCTCACAGTAGAGCTGCCACGCCGATATGCTTCGGTAACACGCTATGAAACAAGAATAACTACTTGCCATGCACAGATGTGCTTCAGCAATATGCCTTTGCATACCAACTCATGGGTTACAGAAGCAAGTTATATGACAATTTGTGCATTGAGTGAACCAAATCCAATAACAATAATAATAACCAAATACACCAGATATTAGCGGTTGCATTTAATACCTCAGTTAGTGTGATCTGCACCTGCGCACGGTTTCCAAAACCACCATCAGTTGTGGCGTTGACAATACAGGGATAGATGTACTTAAATGCTAGCGACGGCAATCTTAAAAAATCTACCCCAGTTAGGGTTGTTATTCTCTTGGCAAATATCAAGTCAACCTTATTATAATCATTAACGTTATCATGTTGGAACATGACTTATCAACCATAATCATCAAACAGCATTTACACGTACCGTCATTTAACAATTGAGGCCCATGTGCCGGATAAAGTTCCCCTAGCGACCGTAAACACGAATTGAATAATTATTTGCTAAGATGCGGATCCGAAATTAGCTCAGCCTTCTACAGCTTTTTCTACTTTAGCCAATACTGTTCATGGCTGGCCCCAGCTCACGACCAGAAGAGCATGCATAGAAGTGTATGCGAAAGTAAAGCTGCTGTTATGTTCAACGCATAATACTACGTTGCTATAGTAAATCACCTACGAATGAAACTCATCACAACGATGAACAAAATGTTGGGGTAGTTCGTCAAATAACGCAAACAATTCACATGCATTGATGAGTGCTTGCTGTTCTGACACAATAGCTGATGTTGACATGGTGTTTGAACACTGCATGCTACTTTCTGTTCATCACATCAAGGTATAATCGGTCAAGTTTACCTGTGCTACGGCCGCCTTACGTAAATAACAAACATATCCCTCTTAGTAGCTTGTCATTAAGATGCAACTTTATGGACCGTTAATGTCACCTCACCTAATCACTGATGGGAATATATGCATGATGCCTTAGAGCATTACCAGCAACCAGTCCGCTTTCACATTGAGACCAATTATTTACAATGGCGTTTCAACTAGAGCGTGGATTTAAAATTCGTTTCATCAAGCTGACATTGTTCTACCTTGGTCCTACATACGGTGTTATTTATCATGGATCGAATGCGGGATATGCATGCAATCATATATCATAGACACAAAGTAACACTAAGTTTATGAGACTTTTAGCTATCAAACAATCTTAATGCTCAGGATATAAGCCCCAGTATATACCTACGAAAAGGAACCACCATGTAGGCGGATTCGTTCACAATTCACCTTCACTGAAAATAACATTCCAAGGGCCACATACTTATGTAAATTGTGTAATTCCACTGAGACTCCCCGTCTCGCCACTGCAGGCGTTAGGCCATACCGGAAGAAGCCATAACAGTACTAATTTATGTGTTGCACATAAATATTTGCAGCTTGCAGTTGATTGCCCACTCCGTATGAATCATCGTCACTTTTAACACCAGCATACACCCACAAAATGTATCCTGCAAAATGAAATACTCAGTGTAATGTATAACATTACTGTCACATATCACAATGATGTAAGTGTATACAATACATTTCTCTGTGTGTGGTTTTAACGGACATACATTCTTAGTATTCGCAACAAAATGCTACCGAGAGGTACCGAGGTAAATCATACAGGAATAACTGTTAGCTAAAATTAACACCTGACATTGGTGACTGTTACCTACTTGGGTTGTCGCACTACAAGGATTGACACACTACTAGTCTAGCACACTACATGGTTTGTGTTCGCTATTGACCTGGCAGACTAATGTCATTTTTCGCATTGCATAGGCTCGCATACAACACGGGTCGTCGCTCTTAAACACGCTGGCTATCGTACTGCTTAGACTGGCGCACTGATTGTACAAAAATGCATATTATTGTAACCAAGAATTAATTGACAGTGAGTGACTAGATACGTTGTTAAGTGAATGTCCAGCCAGCGAAACTCCTCTAAAATCATCCGAATGAAGCTGCCAGTATTGCTAAAACACTAATTGAAAGTTTGGTACAGGGTTACTGGCTGCAAAATAGGCAAGTTGTCTATGAGCATATGCTTGTTGTAAAGGATAAGTAGATCCTTACGAAGGATTATATGATATTCATGTTTATAAGTTAACGGCTGCTACATATGGCAGATGCGAGGCTCATTTATATGCCAATCACTCATTGGGGATTGACAAGCATCAAACTCGTGAGCGAAATGTCCTATAACTTTTATTAGTTGCTAGGGATAAATTTGTCACCAGCATACAATAGCTGCTGTTTTCGCCATCTATCAATCAAGAATCGAGTGATTTTGTCTGCAGTGAATTTAGAAATGGCGGACTTGGATGTATTTACAGCAGTACATATACAAACAATGGAACGCCTATTTAGGATTAAAATTGGTGAAAAATGAAATGTTCTGAATTTTGGAACGACAATGGTCCAATATTCGGGCAAATAGCCCGTAGCCTCGGTAGCCTTATCGTCCAGGCATACATTATGTTTGAGATCGCTGGAGACGAATATCTGTTAATCAGCCAATAACCGAACCCCTTCACAAATCATCTCCACTACCCTTTACGTCGGGTTCGGATTGCAGTGAGAACGAGACTTCAACGGAATAATGGATAATAATCCAGTTATCGGCGACATACGGGCTGGAATTAAATTCAGAGCACATTTTGTAATGATAACATTCTCTGCTCGAGTGACGGTTCTTCCAGTATCAAGCTGTGCTACTCCACAGGTGATGGATTATAACGAAAACGTTGCGAATTGCATAAGATGCAAATAGGATTACATCTGCATAGTCAATGAATCTGATAACAAGAAATGACAAATAAGAGTGAATCTTCATATGTTGTTTCGTAGCAAAACATTGATGCCTCCGTTCTAGATAGCCATCATCGGTATGTATGCCTTCAGACTACACTATAACTATACTTGTTTCATGAGGCCGCTCTATGCTCCAACACCAAATTGTTGATAAGCAACAGGCATCCGCACATAGCTGCAACCACAAATAGGCAACTGTTGCCCCAGTTTAGTCAAACGATTTGTATAGTGATACATAAGAAAAATGCCGAAGCCACTGTAATCTCTGGAAGAAGCCTCGTTCTAATCATTGCTAACGTCCTATGATAGTGAAAGCAAATAGTATAGGCAACATGGAATTCTTATCAAACAAAGTCCAATAGCACGGACTGTCAGTGTTATAAAATACTTATTGCCAACTAAAATTGGCTGTACACAACATAACATGTATCCTTGCTTGCAATGTGGCAAGCGCAAACTTATATATCTTCATACAGACCAACAGCTAAGTGCACATGGAGGTAATACATATTGTATAACAATGCAAGCGAATAATCATTCTACGATTGAGCAGGGGCCGATTATGTTATTTGCATACGTTCAATGAAGGTGACCCAAAGTGGATGAACAAGAGGTATTCAGCACAAATCGTTGTACTTTGTCCATTTGATTTTTCCTTTACATTCAATGATACGCCGTATACTGTTTGTATGGGGGGAACACCAAGAAGCGTATACATTGCAAGAGGTAGGGTGCATAAGATCCGAAGCTCAATGTCTCGCCTATTTTGTCCCAAAAGGCTCAGCGAATACATATCAGTTGCTCTTGCCAATTTCTGTTTATTGTATGTAACACAACGAATCTGGATCAGCACTCACTTGTAAACTATGTTCGTGAAATATCGATTGAGCAATTAAAATTATATCACGATAGAGTAGAATAAGGGACGAGGAGGTTAACATCGTCTTTTGAAAGTTTAGTCTCGCTGAATTTTCATAGTCTTATTTAATATAACACATTTCGTCTCCAATTTAAATAACCGGCCAGTCTTGCTTGGATTTCTCCATCAGCAGCGAGTGTGAGGAAGCAATTAGTATCCACCCAGTGTGCTGCAAAACTCGTTGCGCCGTCTAGTTCAAAACATGCTAAAAGATCAGTAGGGCCCAGACCCAAAAACACCGTTAGTCGTGACTCACAGCTTTCACTTCGTCGTAGCGATGATTTATTTAAATCCCACACATCGAGGGCTAGCATATAGCCTGGATTGGTAACCCCATTCTTTTTGCAAATGATGCCCCTTGCATCATTATCTCAATAAGTGTGGCACCGTGTCTGTATATGTAGGGAAATATGGAGATTTGATGCATGGCTTTGTTTCTTGTGACAGGAGTACAAGCAAAACAAAGGACATTATTTCGTTGTTATGAAATGCCAGTGGTTTTATAGATCTAACCATGCATCGGTGTGTGTATAGACAGCGAGGGCATTATTATTTCTATATGATCTGTGTAAATCTATTATTAATAATCAGCATGACACAATTGAGAGACTATCAGTAAGCATTAAGTCAGCCCAGTTGTGCTATGGTCTCATATATCATATAACAGACATAATGAGTAATAATAATGTACTTGAGATCGATAACGCTGGATGGGCAAAACATTAACACCAGATTGCCCATTTCATCGAATAAAAGTCGGTACAACCCGAACATATATATATATATATATATATATATATATATATATATATATATATATATATATATATATATATATATATATATATATATATATATATATATATATATATATATATATATATATATATATATATATATATATATATATATATATATGCATATCTTTTGGATTGTTGCGAAATAGAGACACAGACGGCCTCTCGATGTCGGTATTGAGCTTATCACCTTCATATAACCTTCATTGAAGTGAAACCTGCAGCAGTGCCGAATGAATATTATATTTCGCCCCGGTTCTTTGGTACATAGCAGCAGTATATAAAGTATGTATTTACCATACTTGCCTCACAAGCCGCCTCATAAACCACCAGAAAAACTCTGTGTGCCGACGTCTAATTATTGGTCTGTGAAACGACTTATATTATTTGTAAATCGACAGTGAATCTCAAGCACCCACTTTCATCTTCATTCTGCTTTGTAGGAAGAAGAAGTAGAAAAAGTTGCTATAGCCAATCTGCTTCCGTCTGGCAGGATCCTGCATTTCTCTGAAGGTAAGGTAAGCTTAGGGTTTAACGACACACCAACACAAGTGTTTGATATGGAAGAAGAAAGCATAAATCGACTATATCTTCATTCACATTTCAAAAGTACGAACATCATTGAATAGTTATCCGTTTCGAATGAACGGGAGGAGTAGTCATCAAGTCATATCATGCGTTTGCATGGGCAAAAGAGATCTTCACTTGAAGCAACACAAATCATTATTATTGAAATCTAGCTTACTAATGACAAGCTAACGATGTTTAACAAAGAGGCACATGTGCTGTTAATACATAAGATTAATCATTCACGCAGGCAGCTGGCAATATGAGCTGCAATAGCGCACGAATCGTTTTTATGTGCCCGGCAGTAAAGGCAATTCATCAATGGCTTCCCGACGAGTTAGCTTCCAGGTGTTTGAAATGGCCTGCTGGAGGTCCAGTATGCAGCTGTTGGCATAGATTTAAAATGAGTTCATTATCAGGTATATGGTTTACTAACATGGGAATTACTGCGATTAATCAAGAAGTGAAACCTGAGGAAACGCCACCAGATCATAAGCTACACCATACCATGAGCACAGGTGATTAGAAGACCCGTCTTCTAGTATCAAAGCCTCCTCAAGAATCTGTTCTCCGACTCTTCATATAATATGGGATTAACTATGCGTCTTCTACTCCGAATCAATTGGGCTAAATTGTTCGCACTGCTTGATTTTATAGAGCTGCCTATCATGCTACCTTAGGTCAAGCTACAAATTATGACACTAAAACGGAAAAGTGCTGCTGATATCCGTTTGATCCCATTTGATGGAATTAAGTGAAAATGCTCCCGTCAGTAGATTGAACGGATTAATAATGCCCACATAACTATAGTGTAATATGCCGCTGTTGAATGTGTGGTCCATTGGTTGTTGCATCTCTATATATTTCCTTGTATCTTGCTTCTGTCTCGACCAATACAATTATGTTCGACAATATGTATTAACCCTTATCCTGTCTTGCTCCTCTTTAGTGTCACTTTGGTCGTGATCTGATTTAATACGGAAATCAAGAAGGGCTACACAGCTACACAAGGGTGAATTCATTACGTCACATATCAAGCTAGTAGTGTGCCGTGGGCCAATTTACCCCCACTTTAACCAGCTCCGCAAGGCATACTAGCGAAAATGATGATCCCACATTGTATCTCAGTTGATACATTACCTTGGTTTAGAACTGCTACGACCAATACAGTTCCCCAAAACCACAATAATAGACAAATGCCGTCACAATACACCTTTGGTCAATCATGCAGGACCAGTAAGGCGCATTTACAGCATTTGTTACAGTGCCATATGCACATAATACAGTCCAGTTAATTATGCGGCAAGGAATAAGAACACGAATGCATGCAACACTCTGTAGCTTAGTATCAATTTCGTGCTCTATTGATGGTCCGAGCTAGTCGCTAAGCATCGTTAAATGTTCAGTGCTTAATAGATGGTGCCAACTTCTCTGCAAAGGGTATCGTAACGACTGACACACGTATTCGTTACTTACGCTGCTAGTTGTCCAGAAGAAATCTTTCACAGC
Source organism: Urechis unicinctus (assembly GCA_034190875.2). Classification (NCBI taxonomy): domain Eukaryota; kingdom Metazoa; phylum Annelida; class Polychaeta; order Xenopneusta; family Urechidae; genus Urechis; species Urechis unicinctus. The sequence continues at coordinate 57,425,308 of CM067350.1, read as the reverse complement.
GGTCTTCAACATAGCTCGTTTAACCCACATTAATGATTTCACCAGATTTCGTCATTGAACGTACCTTTGCAATATTGATATTTATGGGTTCATGTTACCTAATCTTACTTCATAGCGCACCAGGAATAACGAGATGGTTCAGATACCAATTCTTTATACATATTATGTTTAGATATATGTAGTTGGAACAAATCACTGCGACTATGCGTATGCATGAATGATAATACAGTCAGTGGTATAAAAACAAATAGAAATGATCAAAAGACAAAGGGTGAAGAAATTCTATCACCATATCAGTAATTCAAAGAGTTACTCCTAGTAGCTTATATGAGCATATGTTTAATCTGTTTCAAAACGTCATCAACATTTGATTTACTAATCTGCACTGTGGTATGGACAAAATCATGATCTGACCTAGAGCAAGGCGATGCAATGCACACTTCAGGACTAACGTTGACAGGTAGACAAAATGAAGGATAAAAGGATCAAATTGAAGACTTTATTTACTTTTGCAGGTAGGTCGCTTTCACATCTGTTTGGTTTGCAAGCTATGCACATTACACCGGACTGATATTGGCTCTTTAAACCTTCTTGGCTGCCTAAGAACACAAGGTAGTGTTATGATAAAGCATATGTCAATATTTTCTGGTCTGTGTGGCTCGTCCCGCATCTTGACGCATTTTATGTAGCTATTAGGTGCTGAATCCTTTTAACCCCGCTCTTTGCTGACATGTTCAGTAATTCATAACCCTTCCCGCAAGACTAATGCATAAGTAAGTACCACTTACTATTTTATCAACTATTGGAAGAATACTATGTGATTAACACGTTTTGATGTTAGCAGAGCAATATTTTATATCTATCGAGCAGAAAATTGTTAGAATGACTCAATTACAGTGCAAATACCATCAATTATCGAATTACCTGTCGGTACTATTTTGTCGGTGCCAACAGCTGCTATTTCGTTGAACGTTTTATTTGATCCACTATTTTAGCTATAATTATGCAAATGATAACTTACCATAAATTACAAATAAGGACGAGAGGGAATAGAACTAGTATTTTTCTACTACCTACAACCTGTTTTGAAAGTTATCCACCCCCACCCCCACCCCCAACTCAAACAAAATCTTATCAGAGCAATTCACTGAAGCAAAGTCACTGAAGATGGAAGTGGACGCCAATCGAACATTTAGCACTATTTGGTTCACGTAGCACATTATGCATATATCAGCTAGAATATCAACTATATTACGCATACATATGTTTAACTCATTTGTGCTCGTTGCTGTTCTTTGGGGTTGTTATTGCCAAATATCAGCGGATTCCTAAGACTATCTTAGTAGAAAGTTTGGAGTAATGCTTGGGCGATGTCATAATCATCGAGTGGATTGTCGGTACCATGTTTTACAGCAAGAGAAACAAGAAAACACATCCTTACTTGGCATGCAGCTTCGCCATACACAATAGTGTGACAGGGCCCACTTTACATCACTAATGTAATAAAAATAACTAGTGAAACACAGGCCCCTTTGGATATCGATTGATTGCGCCTGTAACTTTCGTGATGGTATTGTGCAGAACAACACAAACGAGCTATTACCGTCAAACTGTGGCAACAAACAGCGCTCCAATATCAAAAACTTATTTATTCAATTTAAGTAATCTGTGTATCATAGTTGACCAAAATCACACCAAATTTTACCCACATAATGATAAATGAGCTACCAATATTCTAGCAGTTCCTCAAGGTAATAGTTGAGAAAGTATGAATATATCCATCGACGTTAAAAACAAATGTCTGGTAATGTTATACTTTCTTGCTATATGTCCATGTATGCATACTCAGCTTGATTTTAGAAAAAACGGCTTGGGTACCGATTAAACGTCAGGGCGGCTGCTACAATGAATCATGTGTGTACCGCATTCAATGGTAATATATATATATATATATATATATATATATATATATATATATATATATATATATATATATATATATATATATATATATATATATTTATATATATATGAGGATGCACTCTATCTTCTGTTAAAGTCTTCACTGCACCAATGTGCAGGTTAAGCACATTAATTAACAATATTATTATCGCCTTCTAGTATCACACACCAATTGATCTGATTGGTATCAAATGGACGTCGTGCGTCGTATCTTTAGTAACTCTATCAACTCTGATGTTATTGGCCTTTCTGTGTCCACTAATGCATAGATGATCAGTAAACAAGCCGTCAGTATTTGCAAAAGCATGCGCAATATTTGCACATGCGTACTTAGTATAGAACATTTCGTCCGTTTAAAGGACCGCGATGTGAAAATGAAATTAATTAATTTGATTCCATGCTAGAACGATTTCAGCATGTTTTATACCGTTAGAATAAAACATTTTGCATGCTTCACATGGCTATCGTTATTGTTTACACAGATAAATATACTATGCGATATACGTACAATATTTTCTTATAACATGTTATCTCCGGCCCGACCTTTATTATATGGAGCAAACACAAGGGGTTTACACAAGATGAAGGGATGCACAAGGTGCGTCATAAACCAACCAAAAGTAACCTGCTATGTTTGCAAATCATCATTATCAGTCTATAAGCATCATAACTTTGCTTTCATTAATTTCCTACTAGATTGAGTCGGATCTGCTGGAGTTGTTATAGCCGCTCTGTTGTGATCGTTTGCTGTCATACCCTGTAGTTAGATTGTATACAGTCTTTGATATCACGAATCAGATCCTAAATATTTACTTTGTGGGCAGCGTATTCAATTAGTTTTAAAATAACTGTACGGGCATGATTCTGTGTCTTTTGTTTGGGGGCTATACGAACTGATACTTCACATAAACAGCACGAGGAGACAACTGGTTTGGCCATCGTTCTGTAAGCACACATATGTATCGAAATAGCATCATTACTATCCCCCTAGATGTAAATAGAATAATTGCCAAACGGGTAAAGTAGCTTACCATATCAGCCATTGACTGCTTGGTGAGGCACAGATATTTGTTATGACCCCAATACCTTCGTCAGCGTATGAAGGCGATTTGTATTATTCGGAGCATCTTGGAAATCCAAATCAGTATGAAATCACCAACCCCAATAGCGCTATAACAAGCACGTGTGCAAACGTTGCACATCATCTATCATTTGAAGGTACCGATGTGCACGAAACATTGCTGACAAACGTAGCAACATTACAGCGATAGTTGAAACAAGTAAGTGGGTGATAACAGTAAACACTGGACTACGAAGATCAATTGCCCGTGAAGATTATGTATCGACTGTTCTCAGTCGCTAGCCCTCAATGTGGTCCTGGCTTTTATTGACCATTTTATTTGGTACCAGAGCAGGATGTGCAGCTTTGTTGACGGAGGTTGTAGCAATTACATTACAGTGGTTACAAAGATTAAGCGAATGGTTCGAATAATTTACTAGATATCAGTACCACTTTATATACAGTGATTAATCGTGGCAATGTTGCAGGAAAGATTGTTATAAAACAGTGCCCCGTGAGTAGAAGGAACATTACAGCAATGCAACCATAGATAGACCTCCATTTATACAATAACACATTTCTCTGGATGACCGAGACCTTATCCCTTCTGTAGCTGAGGTTAATGATCAATAACACCGATGACCACGCCACAAGGTCCTGTCAAAGTCAATTGTATTATACACGCAATGTCGCCATTTCGTTACCGTCATATCAATGTGTTACAATCGAGAGAAAAAAGGAGAAATGCAAAAACAAATGCAGATGAGATAGAAACTGTAATAATGTCTGAAATGTGAAGTTATGTTTTTGGTTAAATATTATAAATTCTTTTTTAACATAGTTTTCGGTTCATATGGAAGGTGGTTTTATTGAATCATTTGAGCCACGTGAATAAATATCATTACAAAATGAATATGAAGACCAAGTGTGGTTTTTACATTGGATTTAAATGTCATCCAGTATTTACAACGTAAATCAACTCGGTTTTGCACAGTGGTATGTCAATACACGCTGTTTTGTAAATGTCATTATATGGCATCCAAATACAAGTATTATGCTGTAACTGGCCTGTTATGAATATAACTACGTCAGACTCTAACGATCGATTCCTTATCATTATTAGGAATGATACATGTGACGTCAAGTCCAATCGGTGTGGCTAATATAAGTGTAAAGTAAAATTCCTTATTTTGATCGTAATATGGTCAACTGACCAAATAGCGCACTTTGTAAAGGAAGACAACGGGCCGATCTCATAACAGAGAAAGTTGGAATTGCCCATAAGTATTTACTCGACCACTTCTTATTGGAATGTTATGTCACAAAGGGTTTGCACGCTGCTTTGAAGTCTTCGATATCGATTAACTAACGACTATATGGAGCTACCAATGCCAAATTTATGTCTTATAGCTACTAGATCAAATGGCACCAAATACAGAAAATTCATTTAATCACCGATAATTGCATCTTAGATACCCGGTGACTTCTTCTTGAAATATTATGGCACAAAAGGTTTGCACGCTGCTTTGAAGTCACCGATATCGAGAATATAGAAAATTCCACTTAACACCGATAATCACATCTGAAATATCGTTCGACTTAATTGCTGTTATACCAGGCTCTTCTGACGTATAAGCTCCTGGAGTATCCATAAAATGTCATATTTGTCTCCAATACATTGAGGCACTATCCTCGACACTTACATCGAATGTCGCCCCATTCACAAGCAAAGATATCTTATTCAGGCACACTTCTTCATCAGATATTTTCCCATATTTTTCATCAGTGAGGGTATCATAACCTCTCTCATATTCATTTTGGCAGACCACAGAAGCAGCAATCGCCAATCTGCTTACACAGCCGCTCTCCGAGGTGACTTTTTATTGAAATCAAAATGTATTCATTCAATTATCCCATCAAATATAGCTATTACAACACAAGACTGAAATGAGTATACATTGCACCAGGGCAAGGACTAGGAGAGAATATCATTGGCTTAGATATCATTTGTTAATACATGCTTGCTGTTAAGACATTTATCTATGGCTTTTTAATATTAAACCCATCGCGCCATATCTTTCTTTCCCTGTAAATCATATATAAACCCGATCTTCTTTCCGTTACTCATCCAAACCTGCAGCAAAAACTGTACAAACATACAAAATACCAAAAACATACAGTTTGTGCACTTCTCAAAACCTCACTGCCTAGACAGATGCTGATGCATTATAACTATGGCCAGCAAAGCAGAACCGATCAGGTTCGTTGAAAGCATTAATTTTATACAGTCTACTCAATCACCTGGCAGAGATTATCGAAATGATATATATGGTGGTAATCACGGAATTAAATCTATATTATTGCGAATATGGTACGCCTTTTAATTCGTTTTCTTTATACCAAAGGACTGTAAATGTACATTTTCCGATATCATTAGTTTCTATCACACCACCTTTGTTCAAATACATCAGCGGCTTGTGTAGCATGTGCTGTGAATGGCTCTCTTATGCGAAAATAATATTGCCTCTTGTATGTTTACGCCCCATAGTCATATTAGAGGGATAAATAAGAGATGCATAGCACGTCAGAAGGAGAATATCATTGTTTATTGTTCATGTAAACATTCCCACCATATTCTCGTAGAAACCCATACGGTAACAATCGCTTCATAGATAGGCACAGAGGCTGCTACTGCTTACAGAGGAGGCAAGATGTATTCGATTGTATAAGATATCAATCGCGTTGAAGATAACCGGCTTGGCTAAATTACGGACTTAATTGTAGACGTTAGAAATACACCATCAATTAACACATGACCTATCCAGCCAGGTATGTATAAAACTACACTAAAAGGCAAATTGGCTTTTTGGGGTTATCATTTTTAAAGTTTAACACGGTGCAGGTCTCATCCTTGTCTCTAAAAATGCCGTTTACATTTAACAACACTATTGACACAATTGTTAATCTTATGCAGCTTGGCGTTTTCCAATATGAAGTATGTTTGTATGCAAAAGGAGGCTTGCCTCTCTGAAAAACAGTAACATAAAGATAGCTAATTAAACACAGCTCTTTTCTGTAGACGACCTAGTTGTTTTTAACATATATATTATCAATGAGTGAACCAAAGATAAAAAAAAAATTTAGTTACAAACTGCTTGGCAATGTTTCTGCTGTACATGCATGGGATGTATCTGACTAGCTTGGGTACTTGAGGTTAAACTAAAGGAAAAGTTCAATGCCAAAGTGCATTATGAGATATTATCGGTGAAATCAGGTCAAACTGGTGACCCTGGCTGTTATATTAGCCTTTGTAAAGTATCATTCCATATTTTGGATGTAAGGCATTCAAGGCACGTAGTATGGATTTTTAGACACCCGGGCTGTCCCGAACAATGGAAGTCGGAATCGCCCATGAGTATTACTCGACTCGATCGCTTCTTATTCCCATGTTTTGTTAAAAAAGGTTCGTAGACTGCTTTCAAATCACCGATATCGATTTAGTATCGAAGATCTGGCGTATCCAATGGCAAGAGAATGTTTAAACGGAGGTATTGTAACTACTGAACAAAAAAGCAAAGAAAAATGATAATTCCGAAACAAAACCGCCGAAAAAAAGGGTATTGTGTGCCCACCCAGTTTACTCATACATTAGAGACAATATACGAATAGCCTCGACATTTCGATCACATGCCGCTCAATAAACCAGGGGAAAACCTTTGCAAGCAGACCTCGGCTTGAAATGCGACTTTGATCCTTAAACATAAGCAGCGAAAGCGGAATAACCTGTTTAATCTTCATTTTATTTGGTCGAAAGACGAAATCAGAGAATCAGTTATAACCAATCTGTTTACTCCATCCTCTGCTAGGCTGAAATTGAAGAACATGCATTCATATATCCAATCAAATATATCGATTTCAGCACTAGGCTTCAATAAGTGCACTTGGCTACAGTGCATGGATGTTGAGGGGATTTCATTATCGGCATAATCAATTCTTATATTTGTTCGATGTCAAGAATTTATCTATGATAAGTAATTGTTCCTCACCATAGCAACATGTACGGTGGGTTGTAAATACATTGAACACTAAAATATAAAGCTTTTGGAAAGTTTTCAATCTGCTTTAAGGAGAGTGCATAATGAAGTCAATAAATTTATCTGGTCATGGAGCTCGTAGCTTTGCTTAAACACATACATTTTAGCGCAAAATGATAATCGTGGTATGTAATCTTAGCTGTAAATGACTATTCAATATTGAAGCCATTGTGTACTAACGTTTTCTACTACCTAAATATACGGCTAAACATATTATAGGCAGATCTAGTTTTTGTTACTATACCAAACGCCTCACCAACAGGCCATCAAACAAAGTGATAACCGGTTGAAAACCTCCTACACTTCGGTAATGGTGATTACGTTACCTGTGAGTATGCATTCATTCGTTGCACTGCCAGTTCATTTTTCAACGATGATCAAGAGTGCTGCTTTCTCCCACATCATGGCATACCGTTGGGTCTTTCTAATATATGAATGAGGCAACCATTGAGACGAACAGAGCTTGTCGCCTTTTTCACCAAGGTAAAATAGAAAACAAAGAAGGAAATCGTTTCTTCAAAAGGTCGACAAAAACGTCTTAGTGAAGATTAATCTGGCGTACAATCATTGTATTGAAAGAAATGCTCTTATTTGTTTGGTTTATTGACAGCCAACAGGCATCATCTGCTTAGATCTCACAAATACTAATTGCCTCTAACAGCACCACATACAAAGGATCATTGGAATATGCCTGTGGCTGAATGATCTTGGCAATGGCTGCATAGCTGGATTGATCAAATCATTAGGCCTATGCAGTACTACATAAAAAGCTGAAATTGCATATTTGTCGAAACAGTTTTCCTTGAACAGAACTTTGGATTATTACTCCACAGATGTTTGTCGACGTCAAATTTAATCTATTTCGTGTCATGCAGCTCAAATACCGATTACGCAGTACAATTTAGAATTAACAAAAGCAATGAAGCTTTTTGCGGAACAGTTTTGACCAAGCTTCTGAAAATCCACTGTCGAAAACCACCGAAGATAAACGATTAATGCAGAAGAAATGCATGCGATGAAATGCTACAATCAATCTCAAACCCAAGGTGAGGATAATACCATAGGCTGCCCCTAAAGGTTAAATTGAGAGGAATATTTATCGAGCTGATGCAATATTCTCATAGTCTCAGGTTATGACTTCCTTCCACGCTACTTCTTTGCTTTTTGGTTAAAAATAACCGTAATGGACCTTTAGGCACACACACAGTCGTTTTACCACGATAAAAATCATCTCCCTGGAGCCTATAAATGGTAGTTCTTAAACTTTCACTGGCTCATGATTTCAGTGAGGTTATATATTGCTGAAATTAAGTCACATTTGTAATGAAACTAGCACCTGTGATGTGATTGACGCCTTAAATGCGTCGTTGTTCCCTGAAACAAACCGCCTGCATTTGCAACATTCATTTCTGGTTAGGCAATGGTAGGCATATAATTTGCGTACACGTACTGAAATACAATATTCAATTCACTTGTTTAATCAAGACAAATATTATCCACGTAACGTACTGAACTGGTATAACAATATGCTAAGGTCTATTGATTAATGATAATGAAAACATGCACTGTTATATTAGTATACCTCCAACGGAAGCTTTTAAAATTAGTCCAAGGTCTTCACCATATTAACGTAACCATAGCGCCTAGGGGCAATATGGTAGGGTATCAAAAACTAACATCATCTCTAGTGTGGGGCTATGCGAAGGTCTATTGATTAATGATAATGAACTTAACATGCATGTTATATTTGTTGCTTATACCTCCAACGGATTGAGGGATAAAATCATAAAGGGTTTCACAGTGACAATCAGGCCTCGCCTAGGGGCTTAGATGGATATGATTATGGGTATCAAAAACTAAGCCTGGAAAATGTGCAACGGTCTCAGTCTGGGGATATATTGCTGTCAGTAAGTACATAGCCGCTAGAAATGAAGTCAACGGATGTTAGAATGGACAAGGATAAGGCATCCGAATATAATATACATACATATGTATATGTATATACACAAAGCATATATATAGTATATATATATATATATATATATATATATATACTAGTATACATGTATATCCGTGCATAAATGTAAATATATGAATATATGTATAATATATGTGTATATATATATATATGTTTATATATATATGTATATAAGCTATATATATATATATATATATATATATATCTTATATATATCCACATGTTTATAGATAGATATATAAAATAACATATGTACATGTATGTATATATACACATATATTATGTATATGTATATATATACATGTATAACTCTATATATATATAAAGATATATATATATGTATATAAATGAATATATTATATATATATAAATATATATATATAATATATATATATATATATTTATATATATTATATATATATATATCTATTTATATATGTTCATATATATTTATAAATATATTTATACATATAAATACATATGTATTTGTATACCAGTACTGTGCGTACATTGGGGAAGCAAAATAGTATGGCAGTATGGCAGTGAAATATCCTTGACTGTACAAGTAGTTGTGTGACTGAGCGCCATTGTTCCATTGCGAATTTGAAAGGAACTAAAAGGAATTAGGATTTAGGCCATGCTCAAGAACCATCTCAATGGGCCCATATTCTGTTCAATAGATTAAGCGAGCGATTGGCCATTGGGAATCGCTTCACTTTATTCAGCTAGCTCCTGGAGTTTCCGATTCCACCTTGTTTACGATAATTGGTCACAATGAGTAGTACCCTCGTTTGAGCAAAGCAACTTGAATTCGTATCGTAAGATATGATTAGTACGGAAATAAATTATCTACTTACTCTATCACGTTGAACCCAAAATGACATTTTGTACGAACAGCATATGGCAAAACACGACATAGATTATGTAGCTGGCGCGTAGTTATTGCATTATATGTCTCATCCCCATTTTCCTCTACAGTCCTACGATTATTTCTATAGATCGCGTCGTTGCAAATACCGATATACTTTAAGGTCCAGTATTTTAAGGAAATTTCTTGTTGCTGGATTGATTGGTAATTGCAACTTCTATATTGTATTACCATGTCGTGGTCAATATTATGCAAGCGCTATTCTTTTGGCAAAACATACGTTTTAATCACCCTAAAAAACAGCCATCCGGGCTGTATATAAGTTGATATCCTGTTAAATCGATGAGAAAAATTATCAACATTAGGAAATGATTTTTCTCTTGGCATTGCCAAGTGAAGATAAAATATGAATTATAATTACATCTGAAGTATCACGTTATGTAGTGGGTGAAATATCATAACTTTTTTACATAGCTGTTAGTGTATATGTTTCAAGTGTACCACTGCCCGGTACTGTTCTTTTGCTGAAATTGAAGTACAAACATTCATATATCAAATAAAATATATAGATAGCAACACAAAACTAACATGAGTGCACGTGTTGAGGAAATATCATTGTCGACATTAAATAATTAGTAAGATTTGTTCGCTGTCAAGAATTTACCGATGGCCTGTAAATGTTCCTTGCCAAAGAAATCTGTAGGATGTGGTGTAGATACATCAAACACAAAAATGTCGACTCGATCGTACGTACACGCTGTATCACCAAAACATATCGAGTCTTCAGAAAGTCCCCAATCTGCTTAAGGGTGAGTGTTGCTAGTTTAGCTTAAATTGATACTTGTGGCATAAAATGATACTAGTGAAATTAAATGCTCTCTGCAGATGACTATTCAACCTTGATATCATCACCTTCCCAGTGCCATAAGATACTGTAATAGATATGAAAGCCAGCTCTGGTTTCCCTAGCTATACCAAAACTCTCACCAACATCCCATTAAACTCATTTAAACCTATAGCAACAAAGTGCAAACCGGATATATAACCCCCCCCCCCCACCACCACCACCACCACCACCACCACCACCACACACCACACACACACACACACACACACACACACACACACACACACACACACACACACACACACACACACACACACACACACACACACACACACACACACAATCCTACTTAGTGTTTACATTTTGCATGATATGCATGTTGTTTTTACAGGAAATTCTCGATGAATTGATGAAATTTTATAATAATGATTAAACACTGGAGGTAATTTAAATGTGAAAATATCGGGCCTTTCATATGGCTGAAGTCCATCCCGACGGATAATACCATAGGCTGCCTAAAGGTTAAGCTGTCAGAAGCGTTTATTTTCATGCTAATGCAATATTCTCATCAGCCTGTGTGACGGCTAGCATCCACAGCAAGGGTAATGGACTTTGAGGCATGTACAGTCGTTTTCCCAAGATACAACCGTTTGTTTTACACTTTCAACGACTCATAGTGAGATGATACATATGCTGAGATTGCGTCACATTGTTAATAAAATCGCACCTGTGATGTGAATGACGCATCATTTCGTTCCCTGAAAAACCCGTCAGTATTTGCAGCATTTCTGGCTATGCAATGGTATGCATATCGATTGCTGAAATAAAACTTTCACGGCAGTTGTTTAATCAGGACAACTACCATACACGTTACCATAGTGTCAACATATTGTTATGGCAGCTGGTAAGATATAACAGCCTCTCGCGGACAATATATGGTTTTTATTGACTAATATGAAGAACACATATGCAATTAATATTAGTACAATAGCGCTTGGATAGATTTTAAGGCTCCATATAATTGAGGCAATATATATTGTGAATATTCCAGACAACTGCTTCGGTAGTTGTCTCATAAACCAACAGAAAAGCTCGCTATGAATACAAACCTCTAGCATCAGTCTAAAAGCTGACTTATTGTTCTACATGGATTCAAACTGAGTGTCGAAAGCCTCCTTCATCTCTTTTTTGTTTGTCAAAGCTGTTCGTACTCTTCTCTTGCTGTTGCTCTACATACATGTATGCATGTAGAGGGGAGAGGGGGTTGTGTGCGTGCATGTGTATGTGTATGTGTGCGCGCGTGTTTGTGTGTGTATGTGTTTGTGTCTGTCACTGCTATGATAGATTACAACAATTGACCTAGAAATAAAGATTTTGTCCGGTGTATAGATAATTGAATCAGTATATTCTCTTTATGCACAATCATGTGTCGTAACTTATATCGGATCGTTTTATAAGGGGAACCATGGGAGTTTCATATGTATTGGGCCGTAATGAATTGCATCGCATCCTTCCTACAGTTTACTTGCATGAAAAACTAACAACATGCAAATCTATCATTTACAGGGGTTGATCCAGGTAAGCGTTGAAAGTATGGCCGACCAGATTTTTGCATCGCCCAAGGTTAAATGTGTCTTCGAATGATTTACAGCACTGATATATCTGTTTTGTTCTCCAGCTTTGGCTGAGCGGACGTTTCATAAATGGCAAAGCAAATACCTGTTATTGTACAATGGGTTATTTATAAATTTTCACCGGCGGATCTTGTACTTGACAGTTACGTTAGTGGGGTGAGGAAAGCAACCCACATAGTCGACGACAATTTGTAAGGAGCGTTGCACCGAAGGGGGTGCTCGCATGGGAAAATCCGCACATTTCTCAACACGAGAATTCCGAAACAACAACAACCATCTACATCCGTACCTAGCGGCGCCATGGAACGGGGGCTGGGATGGGTAGCATGGCTGGTTTGGTGCACCAGGCCTTAGTTCTGAATAGTAAATTTTTATATAAAGCTAGAGCTGAGAGGCAATCAGGCCTCGCCCAGGGGCTTAGATGGACATAATTATAGGTATCAACAGCTAATCTTGGCGTATATGCAACAATAACCTCGTGGTTGAGGTCGTTATGTACAATACTGCTTAAAATACAGCAACAGCATGTGCACAAGCACGATGTTTAGGTATCCAATACCCCCGAGCACCAGAGCTGCATGGAAATTCGTATATTGGTGGGAGGATATATCCAGGAAAGATACCTGATAGGTAGTTTTCCAATGTGGCGTAGGCATATCATATTGGCTCTATGTTACTATACTTTTTCTGTTTGGCGGAAAGCCGAGGCCCCAAAAGCTGCTATCGCCACTTTGTTTTGGTTAGTTACTGCCCCTTTCTTTGCCGAAAGCGCATTATACTATGAACAAAAGTGATTGTAAATTTATGGTTACATAACGGCATTGATGAGAATATCATTGAATAACTGTTCATCTCGGAAGAAAGCAAATATACAGTCATGCTGATGAAGCGATTTATCATATCATTCATTGACGACTTGGACCCAAACTGATCTTTATTGCGATCAAAATTTGAAATTATTGGAAGCACATCAACGCATATGAAATGTGCATAAGTAAGGAAACAGTGCGAGCAACGGTAGTTGAACACGCATGTATGGCGTTATTCTTTGAAAGAGACACTGGGTTAGCTACACAGAATGTTAACACTCTTTGATATTACTAACAGATAATCTACCCACATGGGCGAAGACATTTACCCAATATTGAAAACAACACCAGACCATGATCTACAACCTTAGAGGACCTTGAGTTCAGTGAGTTCAAACACCAATGTTGTAGTTCTAATTAAGAATCAAAGGGATGTTTCAACCAAGTTTCCACAAAGAGCGTCCCCTTTCAGGTATTTGGGTTAATTGAAAATCCTACTTCCTCGATATGCGACACAATAGAATACACTGCGGCTACATGAAGAATTAAGTGTATATCATTGCGAGGACCGATACACCATTAGAGACCTTTTCGTCACACGAACAGACTGCAGAGGTATATATTCGAAAATAACTAAGTTCAGATTTTATTGCTTCGCCAATGTGTAAGATGCATCAGCCTTAATATACATTTTCTTGGGATTGATACTCTTGGTTATTAATCCTCAAAGAGTCCCTTTAGGTAGGATAGCAAACAAACGATTAACAATGTGTTATCAACAATCCGCACAATGTAAACCACTGACCATAGGTACTCTAGCGTTACTCTTGTTTGCGTACAATAAGTTTACGCCTCAAGGTTAGATTGGAAGAATCGAGTGGTGGATACAGAACGCGTCAATAAGGAACACCATTGTTTGTTCTTGTAATTATCCCCACAATATTCTCAAAGAACACGATATCAATCATTTTAAAGAAGAGTGCAAAGGTCATGGCAATGCCCCTTTAAACGGCTGTTTGTTTTGAATTGTATTGGATATCAATAGAATGAAAGACGGAAAGCTTGGCTCCCTTCCAGAATCAACTCAACATGATCTCGATGTACGTTTTTAGCTCTTGACTGCCGTTGCAATTTTCGTGAGCTTAACATTTGATCATCTATCGCATTGCAAATATTTTACCTTCCCCACCATTTGATACATGTTTACGCATCATAACAATTATATTTAGCGGTGATATTCATGAGTTGGAAGATCCGAGTGTTAGAAATGCTATGATTATTGATCAATACAGCAGATGTATCCCTGCAAACGCTGGCTCACTGCTGCATCTGAAATAAACAATCAATCCTTTGCTTGTTTATCCCTTAAAGTATTTGCTATCATTATCATAACCGTTCGAAATATGAATAGAAATAGGTTATTATCATCCGTTTGGTAGTACATATAACAAAGAATCTCATATCCGCAACCTTTACAATGCCGCGTACCTCTACGTGTGGAATGAACATCGTGTAAATGCGTACTGTGGATACAAAGGAACATCTATAAATTTGCCTGTAAATAATTTGCGTATGATGCATCGCATTTTACGCGAAAAGGAGCAATATTACGGCACGTATGTTTCAAAGATCGATGCAAATGTTCTGTGTTGAAATAAAACAAACCCATCCCATTGTTTTTGCTACCTCAACCTGTAGAGTGACTAGATTTAAGAGAATCCAGATTCACACCGATTCATAGTAATATATTTTAGCCAACAATACTTACTATATATGTTGACGCGCTATTATTCTGATCTCAAACTCTCTTCTTCCTCAATCACTGGCTAGACTCCTTCATCTTCATTCACATCGAAAAAATGCAAACCAGCCAGATGTGCTAATTTCAGTTGCATTTCTACATTCGTAGCCGGATGCTAAAAATAGCCGATTTGATTAATTGTTCTAAGAAATCAATATTGGTTGTGTAACTCACAAATTATTTGAGATTAATCTGCGTGTACTGGACATCAACACAAACATCGTTACAAGAACCACAAAAGCGCTAGAATATTAGGATTTGTTAAGTGCGTTGTATAATTGTGGAAATACATGCGACTCATTGCTCAGTATAAAACAGGCAGTAGTATTATTTATGGCAATCCACCGAACAGGAATATACCAATAGTGCTAGCAAATTCCGAGGAGTAGTCTAATTCCAAGGTCACATGAGGCATACAGGTGCGAACCGGCCCCGTACGGCCTTGAGAGCCCGTAGGAAATTATCCCATGTACAACGTTGTGGTCACATGCGTTACGGGTGGTCTGCGGGCGTCCTACGGGTTGTTTTACCGGAATCTGGCCATGGGTTCGAATTGACCAATCCATGCACTACACGAGCTCGTAGGGAACCCGGTAAGAAAACCACAAGGGCCTTCTACGGGCTTAAACCCGTCAGTAGCCTGTGTCTGAAAGCAGTGCATGTCCACGGACTAAACGGGGTTCGTGTAGTCCGAAAATCTTTAAAAATCCTAGTGGCCCCTCTCGGTACTGCACGACACGCCGTGCGGACCCGCATGCACTACATGGTTTTAACCAGTACGGAATCCATAGACAGGCCGGTTAGTCTCATGTGACTTAGGCATCAAGTGGGGTGCAATTGAATCTATTTGGCATTTACGCGGAAATCATATTCATATAGGCGGGGTGAATCTTTTTCAGTGAAACACCACGTGCACAATGTTCCTCAAACCAATTGTAGTTATCAGACAAGTATACAACAGTTTGAGTTAGATTAGCATTGAGCAATGGATTGTGTTCGGCGCATTCTACTTTGGCTTGTCACATGGCGATTTTCGCTTTAAAGTTCTTCTTCAACTTTGTCTTTCGTGTAATATAAAGATGATAGAAAACTACAATATTCCATATTTTGCCTCCTATACGTTTACTGTTAATTTTCCTCTCTCACTCGGTGATAGTCTTACAGCCGACCTCACCTATCGATCATGTCGCACGAAAATATTAGAATATCGCATGTGCATGTTAAGCGTGTAACTATACACGGATCAAGTCCACCGTACGAATTTGACATGATATTGACTGCACAACTTGCTCTATTTAAGATTCACAGATCGTGAAACATTCCGGATACATTATGTGTTCGGTTGCCGTTTGTATTTTGGTGAGCTAGAACAGTCGGTAATTTGATAAGTGCAATAACATCCTTTGAACTTTAACTAGTTGGTCCATACATTCATAAATCGCTAATCATTATAACAAAGCGTCAACAATGTTCAGACCTGATAAAATTTGACCTTTTGGAAAGGCGGTCAAGCATCGCATCAGTGGGCTCGTATTATATTATATTGCGTGAACCAAACATTGGCTATGGGAACGGAACGTACTGACACTCAGCTGTTTTATGTTATTCAGCTAGAACCATTGGGTTTTGCATTCAACCTTGTGTGCGATATTTTATACACTCTTTTGTAAAAGGCGTCTTATAACAGGAATGTATGATATGAAAACTGCTGTATATTATGCTATTTAGTCTTCGACAATCAACGCTGATTTATTATGTCACACACAAACATTGTAGCCTTCAATTTGACTTCGGTATGAATAGCCGATTTTGGCTTTTGTATTTTGTCACCCTATAGTAGTAAATGGATCAAATTACACCCCCCCCCACCCCCTCACATTGCGTTTCATCGATTAAAACTTTTATGCTTAGCCTGTTTCGTGTATCGCTTGGACAGCAATAAAAGGGCAACATGCCAACTAGCTCAGGGGTGACTCTTGTTAAGCAGCATGCAGAACCTCGAGTAAACCAAACTATTGAGGTTGGATCATCAATGGCCCCTTTTTGCAGTGTACTCCGATTCGTGGATGTACGTTGGCATGACAAGCAGCACTTAGCCAGTCTATTGATGTCTCGCACGGCCTTTATATCGCAAAACAATGCTACAATTAACACGAGTCTTGTGTAAAACCCAACAAGCATGCAAATTATTGATAACTGTTTACTTTTCCTGGAAAAGTAACATTGGGATTTAACGTCACTTTCAACAACGAGGTGATATCGCGACGGTGATTGATAAGGATAATTTTGATGCTTGGACACCTCCCCTTAAAGGCCCACTTGGCACAAACCCGTTGCCCAGACCGGGCTCTTAAATCCACGCCATTGATCTTTATGGTGTTACTCAAGGGCATATGTTAAACATAGCTAAATGTACTCCAGCTGTTGCATCTAACCAGCACACAAAATTTCGTTCGTTGCCGCGCAATTGTAACTCGTTGTATAATCGGCTGCTCATCACAGCTCTGCGTTGGTGCATTTAAATATAGTGATAACATGTAAATGATGTTTACTGCACCTTTGGCGACATTCATTCCGGAATGTTTTCCTATTCCCGTATCATCACATACATATTAGTCACGTCTATTCTACACCGTGCACTGTTGTTGATAGGGATATATTTTTCTACAGTCTCTACTGACGGAACTGGGGGCACGACGTGTAGCGTCATTATCGCCCATTTCGCTCAAAGCGGAGGGACTTTGTTGGTAGAATCCTTCGCCGTTAACTGTTTAAGATATTTGATAGTTATCTGCAAATGTGAAGTGCCTATTGTTATAGACCATGCAGGGGATGACACCTGGTACACAGGTATAGTTTGGATGACCTTAAACAATTGCCCTTACTAACTGAGCAGAAGTTGTTTGATTTTGTGAATGCGACAATTTGTGTCGTCACATCAAATAATCAGCTCGCTCTAGCGGAAGGGGTATTCGGATAGCTGTGAATAATATACATAAAGTACGCGCAAAATAAAGTCTTTATAGTTACAAACACGGAGTTTGTATCGGTCACTCTTATCAAACCAGCTGGCTGTTATAAGATATACTATGATTTGATCATACATGATCAAGATACATTGATGAATTTTACTGCAAGCACCCTGGGCTGGACAATCGAAGTATTGGTCAAACTGTACACCGTGCTATGAAGGACAACAGACGAATTATTAAAATGGTGGGAACAATAATTTGCACAATGTTTACCATATCTAGAAAGAGGGTTTACAGTTCACATTATGTCACTGTTGTTATCACTGGTTATGAGATGTTTTGTTTATGAATATCGACGCGACTGGCATTCGTTTATGTAGCTTGCTTGATGGGAAACATTGGAAACATCTTATTCTTGAATGCCGATTGCTAGTTGATATCAGCAATGGTTCTCAGATCATTAGCTCGTTGCAGGCAATTTCTCTTGATCACTGCCTTGGTTCTTACTTAGTGGTACTGTTATAGCCATTTGCAGTTTGTGAATTATGTACAATTTTCAATGTTAATTCAAAGGCAATGCTAAGTCAATGACGACAACAGCTTTGAACAACCTCATAGATAAGCAGCAACAAGGCAGTTATTCTGCTTTATGAGGTTAAGGCATATGCCGGCTTTTGTCAAGATTGTGTAGTTGATTGCTATTTGGTTCTGCTGACTTTAGTCAGAATTGCAATTGACTTACTGCAAGAACATGACGAGTTACACAGATATTCCATGCTTTTCTGCATACACATAACTTTAGACGTAGTGTTCATCCAGCGTATCACTTCTGTTTTACACCTGAACGAGGTAAGGTATATGAGAAGGTTTAGAGGCAGGTGGTGAACAGGTTTGTACAAATAATGAAAACAACGCATACAAGCATTTGGATAAATGAAGTAAGTTATCTGCATATTGCTAGTGCAACCGATCATTGAAGAACCAACATTAGCAAACCATAGATTATTCTACTATAGAAGACATGTAACAGGAATAGAAAAGTTGCCATCTTACAACCCGGGCAACAAAATGCGAAGAGCGAAATTGAAAAGCAATATTCCCGAAATATTAAGCATGTTATTAGGGTTAACGCATGTGTTGCACACATTGGACAGAATCAAATGGCTCCATTTCAAAGAGTTGCTCGCTGTAGCTTATTTTCTTATATGCTTTAGCATACAATGTCTTGCACCGATTGATTCGAAACTTACATCATTATTTCACTACTGTTATCATCAAAGTGATTACAAGAAAAAAAATTTAAATCTGATGTAAATCGAGATTGAAAATAAGGAAGTGATCTTGAGTAAATGGTGTTTATGATGCAGCTAGTATAAAGGAGCTTGGAATGATGAATAACGCGCAATACAAGCGTATTTTAAAGCTTCTCTGGACAGGTAGGTGTTATTCTCTTTTGACCAAGTTGCGATGATTAATTGTCGAGAACCTCTTGGGCGGATATACCGCTAATCCCATTTATAGGAATAATACACGATCTGCTGCCTAAACATACAAGACTATATAAATAAACTTATTTATTTATATAAATATATGTACATATACATATATATATCTATATATCAATGTATTCATAGATATATATATATATATGAATATAAATACACATGTATAAATATGCATATTTATATATATACACATATAAATATAAATATATACATATATATACACATATATATGTATAAATATATATTTATATATATATATATATATATATATATACATGCATATATATACATATATATATACACATATACATGTATGTATATGTATGTATATGTATGTATGTATGTATGTATGTATGTATGTATGTATGTATGTATGTATGTATGTATGTATGTATATATTAATATATCAATAAAAACCCAATATATACACACACAGGTATGGATATATATATTCATTAATATATTTACATATACATATATATACATATATATATATATATATATATATATATATATATATATATATATATATATATATATACATATATATATAAAATATATATGCATATATATAATATACATATATATATATAAATATATATATATATATATATATATATATATATATATATATATATATATATATATATATATATATATATATATATAACCATGTATATGAATATGTGTACATGTGTATGTGTATATATGTACAGTGTTGATTGAGCCACCTTGTAACAGACAATACATCCATGTGGCGCATCGTAGGGCTTAAGAATCTCGTGTAACGCCGCTTCTTCCATATTTGATGTAAATTGATAAAGGATACGACCTCCATCAAACTGCGCTTTGTATAAGGATAACACTTTCTGCAGCCAATCGTAAGTCAACAATATGAAAAAAATGAAAACATATATATCCGCATATCCTACGTATGTAACTATAACAAAAGCTGCAATGTGCCATATCAGTAGACTGTTATCAGGTTTATTTCTAGTATCGATTCAATACCACATTGTTTAACCACCCACAGTATTCCAATATATTGCGTTTGTATCATCAACATTTGCATTGAAAGCCGTCTCATAAACAAACAAAAAGAACTTTTATTGAAATAGTTATTGTAGGCCTGAACGGCAATGTTTTACTTCATACATCAACAACCAGTCGGCAGCAGTCTCTTTCATCTTCATTCCGTTTGGCAGGAAGAAGAAACGGCAAAAACGTTATCACCTATCTGTTTCCCGCATCCGCTCTCCCAGGTGTAAGTGTATATCTATTCCTTTACATGTACTGATCATAGCAGCTCATGGCCTGGTTGGTTACTCTTGTCATTCTAATGGATACTACTAGATGAAGTTGGGGTAATTACTTTTTGTCTTCAGTTCGGGTAACACTGAGACTAATATATGTACTACCCATCAACTAGTACGATGTATTTTTATCACAAAACAGGACTATACAGTTTGCTACATTCTATAGCAGGGAATCGTCGGAAACATACCCGTAATCTGTACTAGAGTGCGTGCACAATAAAGTATTATTCACTCTTAGCACGCTTCATTCGGCATAAAAGTCTTGCATAATATTAAGATGCAAGTTTCATATTGACCTCAAGTGATGCAATATGTGATCACGTCATGCATAGGTATATGCACTGCTTATCGTCTGCAGATCTGCCCTCCATTAGCAGTTATTACATTTAGTAATCACCAGTATATGTATGACCTTAAGACGCTCTTAGACATGGAATATCGGATTGAAGTTTTGTTCGTAACAAGTTCTAACGCTCACTGCTGAATCAAAGCACGAATATTATGCTCATCGCTGTCTCACTTGTCACTAGTAACAATACAGTTCCCTTCAAAGAAACCAAACTAACCCTTTTATGTCTCAGCGTATGGCCACAGACATTTTAATTGTTTTACCAAGAGGAATAAACTCCTGATTCCGTCCTTGATCACAACGTTATACTTATATTCTCAACATCCTAATATGGGGCCCTTCAGAATCACTTAACGTTTTTTGGCCGATGGACAATCCCTACATCCCCTTTCAATGCTCCATAATATTCTAATTCTCACAACGCACCCTAGTGCATTCCCACACCCGGGCTTTCCCCCAACCTACCATTTAAACGGCCCCTTACATTTGCACGGTTTTGATTCATTGACCTCTGCACTGCATTGTCAATGACTGTTGTATTGGGTTATCTTTATATAGGAAATGCTAAATGATTGATCATTTCCGTCAACCACTATAGTGCAGCTATTGAATGCCGTGTAAACCTCTGGCTTGCCGTCAAACTCGTGTTTGTTTATACAGACATGACTTAAAGGTGCATTTCATCAAATAATCACACGTTTTTTTAAACGACAAAATAAGTTGCTAACTGCAAAAGTATCCTAAATGGTGCTGATATCCGGATTCCCAAGTTGGAATGGTCGTAATGAAGCGACCCCAACCTCTCGATTTATGATACAGTTTAACAGTTGGTTCAGGAATATTCAACTGGTTTGCCCTTGATAAAGCACTGATAATTGCATATGAAAAAATCCGAACAAGTGTCATCCTCTTTATATTCCAAAACGTGGTAGACTAGGCAAGAACGTTGGAAGGATTTGTCTGCAGGTGTGACGCCATTTATTGTTCAATTTACGATAGAGTTCACTTTATTCAGGCGGGTTTTTCTATTTTATACAAAATACGAAAACTCATCCACTCGCAAGGGTGCGGTTAAGATACCTTTGCATATTGTCTACTCGGAAGACTAACTGCAAGTTTGATAACATTTGACGCAATTATTTGATTTAAATTAGTTTCCTTATACTAAATAATTGTTCAAATTGTTCAAAGTCAGCAGGCGTTCAAATATATATTGGGAAAAAGACAACACCTCCAGGTTAATTTGTATTTGTATCTTCATTTGGTATCGCAAAGAAGATATACTTTAAGGATTGATCTTGGATACAGTTTAAGTTTTCTATGCTTAATACAGTCGATTCAAACTGATCGCGGTCTGTTTTGCATGCGCAGTAGAGCAGATATGGGGCGTAATCACGTTAAATGTGTTGGCCCGAAGGATCGAGAGAATAAGAGAGAAGGGGACATGTAAAAAATGGTATTTGATTACATTGTAACAGTGGAAACCGTTAAGTACCATAAACCAAGCCCTGCTTTAGCTAAGCTGACTATCGTCCATTGGATTGATGTTAATTACAATCAATAGTTTGCCCTTACATGAGCACTAACACAATAACGGTGCCTATCTTAAAAATTATATTTTTCATATGCGGTGCTATGAGAATATTTTGAGTAGGCTTACATTAAGAAGAACCACGATGTGTTCTTTCTGGCGTGCCTCATTATTCACACTAAGGAATTTCTACGCTTATGTTGACTGGTGTTTTATGACTCTTAGGTTTAAACATTTTCTAACCAAGCAACCTAACTGAGTGTCTATGATATACAACACTCAAACATGTGTATACCCTTTTTTACCAGAAACGGAGCCACATTTTACGATAATATTTCTGAAGTAGTCCAATTACTGTGAACTGTAAAAAGTGTAAGTATTCGATATAGAGGCCACATGACATCTTCGCATTCCCGTTTTAAGTGCACTATATCGTGTGAGGATAGGTTTATGTGTAAATATTTGGACAAATATTACTAGCTGATAACAGATCGTTGCTCGTTTATTTGCGCAAAGCCCTGTCAATTAATTAGTGATATTTTTTCTTGAAATGCCAATAAAAAGCCCAGTCAACATAAGCGTAGAAATTCCTTAATGTGAATAATGAGGCACAATTATAACATCTGACCAGACTGTCTGGCATATATTTGACGTTACAATTACTGCTTCCAGTGCACCTTATCGGTTTCGCGTAGTTGGCCATGTTAATAATCTAGCAGCATCTGTCTAGACAGCCGAGGTTGTAGGAAACTCTTTATCAGATGTTTGTCATGCATATATCCTTCATGCAAATGTCCGATTAATCTTCCCGAGATTCTTTGACGCTGAGGGGTGTTGATACTTCATATCCGTGCGTTTTACGGCCTACTTATGTATTGGTTCTGGAAATATACTGAACCACTGCAACATATCAACAGTCATCCACTATGTGATCTTCCTTAACAGGTTGAGATTCGTTTGCCAAGCAGAGCTAGTGCATGAATGTATTATTCAAAGCACCTGGGCTGATGGGCTACAAGGTACATTAAGCCCTCCGTTGTTTCTGTATTTTATTAGACAACCATGACCGCTGTTAGAGATGAATAAGACATTATAAGATGTTATGCATTGTCATAGCATGCAAGATTATTTGAAACTATATGAAAACTATACGATCCGATAATTAGGCCTTTGCTGTAAATCTACATTTGCATGCGGTCTTAACGAGAATGAAATTTGAAAGCGTAAGATGGAATTACGGAACATTCCTACATATCCTGGACATATAGTTAGTTAACGCAAGTACCTAAAGCGTCTAGGAACCAATAGTGGCGTATTGTACGTCAGCACCATTGATATTATTGACATCTTGATCCGTTCAGACTGGGCTTTACCGATATAATCGTTGGTTTGTTGGGCGTTCCTGTGGTGATGTACTTAGGAAGGGTAATTAAGGGTCTCCACTGGTACAATATAATCAATACTGACTTGTTTCTTTGTTATGTGCGCTCTCGCAGAAAGCTCTGTGTAATACTCAATCAAACAACCAAGTCCATTGCATTAGGAAAAGAAACAGTTTACTCCATTGCATATAACGTTATATATAATGATTTCTAAATACCAAAATACCTGATCGAAGACGCTCTTAGTAGAAACTTCTCTGTCATGTATATTTTTTATTTGATGACGGGCCTTCCTGTGCATACGGCAAATTGGTTGCGCTCCCTCAAATTTCAATACTTATTTATCCTCTTTCCTCCCCTTGTTTGTAAATTATAAAACATTCTGCACATATACTACTCTTAGCCATTTTCGCTACCATAGCTAATGCCTAGTCGTCAAGAAACCTGCGGCCAAGCGCATACAAACGATCCGTGCAATCGTGCGGCTCATATTGCTAACTACCTGTGTGCATGATGGATGTTTTGCCCTGACAGCACAAATACCTCCTGGGTAAACTTCGTTAATTGTAAAGCCGCGCACATTATGTTTCTAAATCACCATCCGGAATTTTTAATAGCATCGTTTGTGCAGTTTTGAGGATAATTTGTGTTGGCCGTAATGAATATCTATTCTCCTATCGTCAGCGCCTATAATCACCTGTCACTCCAGGTGATTTATGGTTATTTTCCTTTGATCATAGTTATGTGGCTGCCGTGCTATTCGTGTTAATGGGCCATAGGATGAAACACCAACCAGGGGGACAAAACCATTGGCCCACTAGAACCACGTTAGTGATCTTTCTACGCATTTGCCCACCCATGAATATATTCATGACCTCAGACCAATGTTTTGATAATATTCGATCGTTTTGAAACTTACACTCTCACTCTTGCAATGTCAACGTACGCAAACCACTATTACCCATGGTATACATATATGCATACATTCTGAATTCAATACTCAATTCTGATTTATGAAGAGTAGATGTCGGATTTGTAATAAGGTTGCTTTGTGTGGCGCTTTTTATCGTTAGCCTATGAGGCAGATGTGAAGAACAGCATGCTTATTGGTACTGTGGCGGATTACACGCTTATCTAGCTTATATATGTAAATTGGCATAAAATGTTAATTTGTATGATCCCGTCAGTGGCTGGAATGTTACCTTTCTGCTGAAATTAAATAGAAGACGGGATTGAGAATTATCTGTAAAACACATTCACATAGTATTTAGTTGGCTCGATGAATGCAGATGACGATATCATTGTCAAGTACATACCACTGACTTTGAGCTGACATTCGTCTTCAATCACAATGTCGTTGCTAATTATCTGAGACGGGTCACAGGCATTTTATGGTAGGGGCTAAAAGTAGCTTACAGCCGGGATAAACAAAAACCGTAAATTTTGTTTATCATCAGAAATGGTGTATATATGACTATAGACATAAACAGCTATAATAAACAACAGGTACATGCCTAATAGCTGTAGTGTTATAGACTGTAAGGTGTGCAAACCGAATTCCCGTTAATGAAGATCGGAAACAAAAATGGCTTGGATCGATAAACAGGACGTCCATCTTTAGGGCGGTCAGCGCAAGAGTGTGCAGCAAACATTTTATTTGTGGTAAGTTCAGTTAACCAATTCCAAAGAAATAATTATATTTTTGATTTATTTCGCGAGAATAAAATGTGAAGTTAACTATATAGAAGTCTGCTTCTGAACATGAAGGTCTTATGTCCGATCTCTTGTTATTTGACAGATAGCAATGTATCGATTTGGGCCTATAACTGTGTAGTGCGTATGAGTAACATTTGTTCTATAGAAAAAAAATGGTCAATTGTTAGAGAATACATCGTGGTTTGATCCCCAATATTCCCACATGTTATGACTGCAACAAACGGATGTTTTTTGTGACCATGGGATACCAATCCTTCACCTGCTGACAACACAAACAGCAGCGATGATAAACCAGTTCCAGGTGTGAGTGTACAGATTATCCCATCATAAGAGGACATTTCTGAGAGTACGCAGACTGATATAACGGGTTGTCTCATAGACAGTGTTGTTTCTCAGCTTAAAAGTGGTCAAACAACTTAATCCTAACGATGTTGTGTTAGCTGACCGTAGGTTTAACATGTCCTAGGACATGATTCCGTCGTTCACTAGAGGAAAAACAGCAGTGGCCAATCAAGGACATTGAGAAATCGAGCATTCTTGTTCATGTTACATATGGAGCGGGTTATCCACACGTGTAGGGACCTATTCCAATTTATGTTGTGAAACGCAAAAGCGATGGCAAACATTCAACTGCCGACCAATTAATGCGCGTGTGTGTTGCTTTGACAAAATTTGAACACGCCTTAATTAAACTAGGCGTTTTATTTACTAGAACTGTTTTTTTTGAATATCGCCCATTACGTTAATTTATAATACATTGTTATGCTAGTAGAAAATAAAGTGAAATTGATTTTGACAAATATGATCTATATATGTTTTTATATATATATATATATATATATATATATATATATATATATATATATATATATATATATATATATATATATATATATATATATCGAATATATATATCATATATCTATATCTATATCTATATATCTATATATCTATCTCGATATATCTATCTATATCATCGATATCTATATCTATCTATATCTACATCTATATCTATCTGTATCTATCTATCTACATCTATCTACATCTATCTACATCTATACATCTACTACATCATCTATCTTCTACATCTATCTACATCTATCTACATCTATCTACATCTATCTACATTCTACATCTTATATACATCTATATACATCTATATACATCTATATACATCTATACATCTATATACATCTATATATCTATATACATCTATATGCATCTATACATCTATATACATCTATATACATCTATATACATCTATATACATCTATATACATCTATATACATCAATATACATCTATATACATCTATATACACATCTATATAACATCTATATATACATCTATATACATCTATATACATCTATATACATCTATAAAACATCTATATACATCTATATACATCTATATACATCTATATACATCTATATACATACATCTATATACATATATACATCTATATATATCTATATATATCTATATATATATCTATATATCTATATATATCTATATATATCTATATATATATATATCTATATATATCTAAATATATCAATATATTGATGGTGTATATCAGTATTTCTGTATTTACTGTATATCTGTATATATATATATATCTGATATTTCTGTATATCTGTACATCTGTACATCTATGTATATCAGTATATCTGTATCTGTATATCTGTAAATAGATATATATATATATCTATATATCTATATATATATATATCTATATATAAGATTAGATAGAGATATATATATATATATATCGTATATATATATATCTATATATCTATATATCTATATATATATATATATATATATCTATATATATATATATATATATATATATATATATATATATATATATATATATATATATCTATATATATATATATATATATATATATATATATATATATATATATATATATATATATATATATATATATATATATATATATATATATATATGATCTATTATATTCTACATTCACACCCATGGAAAAACAAATACAAAGAAATCCAGATATTGTTTGGACAGACATTACACATTATACGTCCAGTGCAATACCAATTCCCCGGGGGTGGGGTGCTTTCATATGAACACACTTCATGTGGAACCATTCCACCTTACAGTTTTCACCATCACAAGCTACCAATTAGTCTTCATCATAACTA
Organism: Urechis unicinctus; assembly: GCA_034190875.2. Taxonomy (NCBI): domain Eukaryota; kingdom Metazoa; phylum Annelida; class Polychaeta; order Xenopneusta; family Urechidae; genus Urechis; species Urechis unicinctus. The sequence continues at coordinate 57,397,301 of CM067350.1, read as the reverse complement.
CAGTCTAAATATGATGGTCGCAGGTCAGTGTGCAAATTTCCCCGTGCGAATAAAGAATTCGCTCATCACTTCAAGTTGAATACTTGTCATGAATTGCAGATCTTTTGCTATATATTTGACGCGTATCCCTATGGGGGTTCAGCATGCTTAGTGGCAAAGTTTAATAATGATGTTTTTTATCGAGGCAGGATTGACAGAGCGAGGTGCTTGCATTGTGGTGTCTTGCGTGTGAAAATCTATGTTGACATGGGACAGCTTCGTTGCTGCTGTATGATCACTTCACCTCCATCACACCAGAACCCTTGCATGCTGCCGATTACTGCATCACGGTTTGCCCGTTAAAAGAGAACTGTGGGTCAACAACATGACCAGAGGGCCGGATCTGATAATTTTGATGGTCTTTTGTCATTATCTCTTTGTGCTGTACCAAATGCTGTCCCAAAGCAGTGCCTTCTTTTTCTAACCACCTCCGTTCAGCTCCATTACCCATAATTTGATTCAACCGACTTTGGCTGGGTTTATCGAGGGAAGTTTGCAATAGGTATCTAAAGTTTGATGCCTTTAGTCGACCAAGACGTTGTTCTTTCATGACATTTGCTTTACTTCTTTGCTGCCTTTTCGAAGGACTGGAGTTTGGTGTTCATTAAGCTGCATATATTTTAGATATATATATATATATATATATATATATATATATATATATATATATATATATATATATATATATATATATATATATATATATATATATATATATATATATATATATATATATATGATATGAGCGTAAACTGAGATGATGAGACATTGACGGCTATCATACAGAATACAAATCTCCAAGAGGAATAGGGTGTCCATGCAATTTGATCAAGTTGATTAGAGATAACATTTAATTGTCCCATGCAAACAAAGTGATTAAGAAAGTAATCTTACCGAAGGCTCATGGCTTCCAATAATGGTCGATAGCACTGCTAATATGATGTAAAACAATGCAAAACAACAATGCGATAGCATCATCCATTTTTCTATGAAAAGAAACAAGCGTTCGTGTCATTGACGAGGTGTGATAACTGTGTGATCCAGCATGCATACCAATATCTTCATACGATCAATGCTCTTATTATTGGCCGCTCAAAACCTTGATAATATCTTACAAAAATATGCAATGATGAGTAGTTTTCAGATTTTGTGTCAATCCGCATACTGAGGAACAGCTGCTGACTGTTCGTGCTGCATGAGATTTTTCAGTTTCTACTAACACTTATGAATGCTATCAAAATTAATCCATCATAATTAAGGTCTTTTTGCATCCCGTTACAATAAATTCCTTCTCTCCTATTTTTAGTCTATCGGGCCATTTTACCAGATGTTGCTACAGCAACGCCTTGTGCCAGGGTAATTAGCAGGTTTTGAAAGGTTTCGCTCATACAGCCTGGAATAAATTTATCAAATTATAATACGTATTAAAATGTATACATTCATGGGTTACAGTTATTGACTTATTGAATTGTCGTGATGGTGATAGATTCTATGCAACGTTTTGTTTTCATAATTTTGATATTTTGTTCATATGAGAAGTACCAAATAAGAAACTTAATCAGCAATGAAAGTTGCTTCTAAGTTTTACATTTCGCATACTGGAGGCCTGGTTTGAAAATGTCAATTCCATTACATGTCATCTTCCTTTGAATCATCCTTTCGGACGGGCAGGTGCAGCAAAGCTGAATCAAAAGAATTTTCACACTTGCTTCCATATTGATTTGATACTCATCAGCTTGGTTGTGCTTTTCTCAAGTACGAGTCCAATCATGTTAGGCATGTTAGCCAATCTTCACACAACTGCATAATAACACATTGTGCGTCTTTTGAACTACTCCGATTGATCCATATTGAAGAATCTTGACATAATGTGAGACAGATGGCCAAAACAATCATAGGGAATCGAGCCTAATTAATTAATCAAACGAGTGTTACCAGTACTCTCCGAAATAAGAACATACCATGTTAATTGGTCTCAATAATCCGCAATGACTGTCGTAGCCATCCATTTCCTCATTCCTAATTATCTTGCTTCAAAACATCACAAGCGCTAGAGACTCTTCTATTTCTGATCCGATTTTATAGTGGTATTTATTAATGCGGATTGATTATTCGTACATGTCGACAATCTAATAGACAAGAATATATTCACATGTGTTGTTAATTTAAACATACTACCTTGTGCTAAAGCGTAGTGAAACATAAAGTAAAACACAACTATTTATCACCAACCCGGTCAGAAGAATCTCTTGAATATCGGCGAAATGAGTAATATTGAGTTATTTTGTAGCTATGAGATTACCCATACATACGGTGCTAATAGATTCCTAACAGAGCATATGCCTGGCTGGCATTGCTCGATTAATCATCCATTCCCATTGTACTAATAATGCACTGGTTTATCAAAAGTATAATATAAGACACTACCTTGATAAACTGTGATTCATAAGAAGAGATTTATTGTCGGCAAAGCGATCCATTGAGTCATTCAATAAATCCTAGCTATTTTCCGCTTTCCCTTACGAATGTAAAAGTGATAATGGCATTCACACCTCTCGCGTTTTTGTACTCTGCCGAGTTTTATGGAGATGAAAGAGGCTCATCAAATTTAAAATATGTATGTACGAAGACAATTAGTCATTATGCAGATCGACGCGTCGGCAGATGGATTAAGTACTGGTAGTTTGTCTGTTTGGTGTTTTAGAAGTAATGGATTTCACATTATCCCTGTACGTGATCCAAAGCTACTAAGCGACACGACAGAAGTTTACATATTCCCTAACAATCTGGATAACTAACTCAATTATATTTCCTCATAAATGTCATACGAGTCGGAATTGTTTCTCAAGACCTCTGTTGCACCTAAATAAAAGCAAAAGCGACAACGTGTATAATTTGACGATGCGATCTATGACGTAGAGAGCAAAATATTGTAGATAACGTCAAGACGCATAATATAAAATTGTTCTACAACGCACCGGCCAAAGGCAGTGCAAGCTATGGAATACAGGATTATACAGCCTCCTTATCACAAGCAATACTGAATATCGTGGTTATAAAACAATTAATTCAATATATGTATGTGATTAACTGCAATAATTGTTACATAATCGGTGTGCTTGCTTGGTTATTCCATAATAATGTATACTGGGCAATTACATGTATTATTTGATCCAGTGGAGCGCTGTGGCCTAGGATTTACCCAGGTTTGCCTCCACAGGCTCAGGTAGTATCCGCAGTTGAAATGAAAAGGGGATACAGTTTTGATGTATGGCACGGAGATGCATCTGTATTGCAAATGTTGTAAGCAAAGACTCTACCAAAGTATTCTGTGATACGATGGTTATTCCCTCCCTGGCTGCTCGTGCGGAGTGGGGGAACACGGTGTCGTAACAGTTAAGGGCTGAATATTCCAAATCTTATGCACGGCCATACCGACAATAAGATACCTTGCCTATATTGATCGGTTATAATGAACCAGCAGTGTAATGTAGCAAGGTATTCGTGTTGATTTCGGCCAATAGGCAGCCTTCTTTGACGTACGTCTGTTGTGACGAACAAATAATTTAGCGTTTCAATACCTTCAATCAGCCAAACTCAGAGCATATTTGTCGTTGCTAATATTTCAACGCTTATGAAAGGATAGGACGGAAAGCCAAGTCTCTGAAGATTAACAGATAGATGCCATGCACTCTCACAACATCAAGACTTTCGTCTTTAAACGAAGAAATGCGATTCGGGGATTGTACATACCAAACCGTGTTGGTATTTACCAGCTTCAATTACGTTATCTTCATCTTAGAGATTTCCTCTAACAATGTGATGAGGTAGTCAGAAATGAGAACTGTACAGGCATCAAACAATATATAGGTGCTTCAAATGTTCTCAGTAATGGCGGACAACGGGTATATAATAGTTTAAATAAATATACAATTAGGACACGGGTATGTTTTAATTGCCTTAGTGTTGCAACCTCTATGGTCCTGGCTCTGTGACTGAGTGGTATCGTTTTGGACTGCAGCGCAGCTGTTGCAATATATTACCTGGGTGTTGAAGGCCACGTTACACCCGAGTATTTGATTTGTTTATTCACGTGCTAAATGCGTATGTTAATGTTGAGATTTGTTTCTTTATACAGGTGAATATACCACAGTGTTCTTATGTAATGCCACAATCCATTAAATGTATGTATACGCTCTATCCAAACCTCCATCCGCTACATAACAGAAACATTGTCAAAGCGATCAGTTCACATTAGCCTAAAGAAGTAACTATGTGAACCCGGTTAAGTAGCACAAGGCCATTACAATTCTGTAACAGGAACGAAATCACGAATAAGGTACCTTTCCTCATGAACCGTGTGTTAGACGCGCGATAACTGTCCTATGATATTCTATTGCAGCGATACAGACGAGAGTTTTTCTTCTGAGGTTGCTGGTAATAATGTAATAGAGTTATTTGGTATGAAACGATATTTGGGTACCTTAATGCACTTGCTATACAACATTACACGTGTCATAATCGTTTGAACAGCACGCGTTGGTGCTAGTCCAATACACACTACGATTATTGAATCATCGGGTAGCCAGTGCAGTGTTCTGGACGCATCGATGCTAGTTGCAGTAAACTAACGGTTTGCGCACAACTTCACCTCAGTTCAACTTGCCAGCCACCTGTCTAAATTATCAATGCTTTGCTATGCCGGAATACGAACATTTGTTAGAAGATACTTAAGCTTGTGATACCACACACATACATTATGATTCCCGCATTTAGAAACGTCTTAATGCATAACAAAACATTGCAGAATAGTTCATTATTTTTTCCCACGAAATCAATGCACTAGTGATTATTTAAGATGTGATTTGTAACATGAGAAACACATCCTTAATTCACCCATGTGCAGGGCTGGATATGTAACGAAGATTGACGATAACAGTTTTAGAGGGTCCGACAACCCGTCAAACGAAATGAAGATGAAAGAGGGTATGCAAGTCTCGTTGTGAAGTTAGGACGAAGAAAAGACTATTGACGATGGTATGTTTACATAGCATGGTAATTTTGCTGGCTTATGAGGCGATTGCAATGGCGTAGTCTCAAACATCTACTCGGTATAATGCCTCAATACAATAATAATTTGTGAGAAGTGAACATGATATAGCATATCGCTGATATTGCATACCACGTTTATGTCTGCATAAAAAGCCATTTCCCCTGGGTTACATTAGATTGTCAAAATGGTGATTATTAACAAGAGCTGTAGGACATAAATGGCATGTGCCCCACAGCTCAATAGAACAAGGTCTACATGCAGATTTAAATTGATGTCGACTAACTCGTCCCTCTATACCGCCAAGTTGATATCAGGCATTACATATTCTGCCCATATTTACATAAACTTTCTCAATTTTCCTCTCAACGGAACTAGCATAAGGACTAATCTATCTCATACATCAGCGTTGTGACATTAAAATTCTTGGCGGAAATCATCGCGAATATTGTGTCAACACGCATTTGATGCTACATTCAAACACCTAGACATCGGGTCATTATGATCAACTCGGCCATGTTGTTGAGGGTTTTTGATAAGTGCATGTTCTTAGTTGCGTGAACCTTGGCTTCAAAGGCACGGCATATCTTTCATTGGTCTTTCATATAGTACAAATCTCGATTGCACCAGCACACAAAGAATATGTCGGCTAAATATAACATCCTGTAATGTAGTACATTGTTTTCTTGACATAAAACTTATTTCCTGTGACATTTGTATCGTACAGATATCGTAGATGGTTTAGCAACATAACGAATAATCATCGGTGGAGCTTATTCTATCTGGACAATATGTAAACAGTTTATATATAAACATATCTTTAGAGAATCGCGCCGCCTGGTAGTTATTGAGTCTGTCCGATATAACCATGGTTAACTAACTACTTAGGATGCATAATCAAACCAGGTTTGTGTGACTCCAAATGTATGAGACATTGCTATAACCATTAGAATATAAAAGGAAGCATGCCAGTCAGGGCGAGCAGCTTATGCTCGCAGATAACAATATTACATTAAAACAAATGTTCGATCTGAGTTACTTATGATTTACAGACACAAGAGACGATAACCGGATAAAGAAAAGAGAAGGTTTCAGCATTAAAATCTTGTTGAGCACATAAAAAGACCATGATATTTCTCACTCTCAGGATAACAACATTATAACGCTCTCACTGGCGCCAGTCAGACTGTCTTGGTATACAGCAGTGAAGATGCTATCACAAATGATTTGATTTCAAGCTTCGCCAAAGATTTAGGGTGACTCTCTATTGCACTAAAGGGTACGCCCCAGGAGAGAGCTAATCTTCAAATGGATGCTACCATCATGCAACCGTGGTGTCACTTGGTCTGACCTTGCTCAAGTGCCATGTGGCGGTCTTGTTCATCTTAGTTCTGTTTAGAGGGAAGACAAATGTGTTACAGACTATCTGTTTTCGCCATTCACCGTGCAGGATTGGGTTTGTTTGCGTTAATTGGAATATATGTAATATTCCATTTAATAATATCAATTGCCACACAAGGCCTAAATATGTACATTTAGCAAAACGGTAAGAGAAAATTATCAGCTGTTATCGGTGGGATTATTTTAAGACATTTGTAAGCTGTTAAGACAGTGCACTTTTTATTATGAGTTAGTTCCACGCTCAAACAATCTAACCAATACCTAATGTGTAACGAGGATTGAGGCATGGAATCGATGATGAGATGTAGCTTAGCTTGTGAATTGGGTATTAAAATTTTATTTCGAAATCAATGTAATATATCTGCACATGAATGCAACTGGTATTGACAGAAAATAGATCATATTGCGACGTTGATGATATTTATATGTATATCGATTAGCCTACTAATCATCTGGAAGCATGTCATAGCAGGCTTCAATTACCAGTAAAAGAAACTTTTTCAGTGGCAGATACGATTGACAGTAATATTAACCGAGCTGAAAGTGTTTTAATTATTCGTATGTGTCACTTGAATTGCTGTCTAGGTAATTCAACACCAAATAGGTATGATGATGCGGAGGGTGCAGGACAAACCACATGGACAAATAATATTTTCAAAGAAGTTTTACCACGATAAACCTTATGCTGTCATGTAGCTATAATGCCAGTCTCCTGACTGCCATGTGAAATGTTGTGAAAGCCTTGATACTAAACAAATTTGTAGAACCAATTCCTACTCAAGCTGTAAAACAGTTGTGGTTGCATTGTTGCCATGACAACAATAGTAAATCATTGATGATACATCTTCCGTAAAACTCACTAGGCAAAATAAAGTAATTGTAAGTCGATTGGCTATGGGCTCTTTGAACTGACACAGATATGATAGATTGTATTCACCGCATCGCATGTTTTATAGCAAATACGTAACAAAGAAGAGCACGCTTGATATGTCATGAAAGGATTACATTTAACATACTGGCCCAATGGTTTGAAGATACCAATTTCTGCACATAACTGTTTCTGATTTCCTGTTACCAAATCATGCTTGTTTTGCATAATTTGTTAATTGTGCACTTTTGTTCCAACAGACTATTTAGTACATAACTAACCGTGCTATTCATTCTAAGGCATGGATGCATTGGCTTAGGGTTTTCAGTATTTGCACTTTTCTAAACAGTATATAACAAATCGGATTGTGAGTCTGATCCGCGTAAGTAAGACTAAAGACACAGGTGATACACTGCTTGTGGGAAACGTTGTTGTTGATGTCTACACGAGTGTGACTGTATGACTATGGATATATTTCTTTCAGAGACAATTTCATTGCTACTCAGGCTAACATCACTCCACATCCATCCATTAAATGATTTGAAAGCATGTCGGTATGTACAATAGCATACCACAATGCTTTTCATGTGTGTTGTTGTTGATTAACTGTGAATCTTTTCACAGCTGTTGCTTTAATTATTAAGCTTTGCCCTAGAATCACATTTTAAGATGTTGCGTGCCTCAATAACAATAACAGTATCATCAGGTTAAAATGGAGGACTTAATCCAGAGAAATTATGTGTATGGCTGGAAAGTCAAAGTTGCCGGACCTTTAACTCTGACATCAAATAGGTTGACACACATAAATCAATTGTTCACATCAGTCAAGTAGCAAAGACGCACACCAACCGTTCAAATTTCCATTAGCAGACATGCCATCACCCTACGCATTGTAATGCAAAAGTTGCGGTATGATATTGTTTACAATAAACCGGGAACGTAACTGATGCCTAACCGCCATGCCATCTTCGCACTCGAGTTGGAAGTGCACTGCACGTTTGCATTTGAGTGTTTCCGAAACGTGTATTCCGTAAAATATCTTGTTGACACCAACAGAAAGATATAACCAATCGATAATTGGTCTTTTTGCTTAATTTGAATTTTATATGATGATGTCAATGAACAATCCCCTACTCTATAAACGATGTTATGCATTGGTGCATATATTGTGGCAGGTGTACAACAGTGGGTCGACTTTTGTTTTATTGCATGCATTAAGTATCGTAAAATCAGCTTCATGCCCTATATCACAGCAACAACTAAACTGCATAAAATATACTGCTTGAACACCGGTAATCCTAATACTTAGATTGTACACCCCGTAGACACTCACAGGACTGATGCATATAACCTGCTCACCCGAGTAGTTAACATTTAATTTGTGAGACGCAATTGCCGAATGTACTACCCATGGATGCAATCTTATAGACCTCACTAAGCACATACCATTTCATGAGCCCTTATGCAAGCAATGCATACTACCCAAATACTGTATAAATACCGTACGTTTAAAGCACATGCCAAAATTCATGACCCCGACCACTTATAATCTCGTGCTAAAGGTTTTATTGTGGCGACATGGACAAGGGAATACCTGATTTGCGTTTAACCACTACTGTGATATATAAGGTACAGTTAACAGTATGGTTTTGTACTGCTCATGTCATACAAACATACTGTCAGACGCCCTTTCCAAAAGAGGGCTCATCCAATCAGTATGAAATATCGTACAATTTCAGACCTCTTGTGCTAGCTGAATTAGACAAATCATTGGATTGTCAACACCTTCTGTTCCAATGACGTATCTCTAGTTCAACTTATTGAATAGAATATAAACCCATTGAGATGATTCACTACAGCCTTTCCCGAACGTCTTATTCTTTTTAGAAACGCAAAGAATTGATTTGGAATTGCTTACTCTTTGTTTAATAGAACAGGGTTTTATAAATGTTCACATAACCAAACATAAGATCATGAGATAATGTATACCCCTTCACCAATAATACTTTACAAATCGTTACAGTTTTGGTATTCATATTTAATTCGTGCTATTTTGTAGGACAACTATTTGTTTAGTCAATAACATGACACGTCCATGTGTGGCAAAGATGCATGTGCACTTATGCCCTTCCAACTTCAAACATATATTTTTCTAATGTCGTTCAAATTGACTGATATTGAATAGGTATGTTGCATAATAATTTTTAAGTTAGATTCACGGTGAACGAATAGGAAAACCTAATATTCAATATTATTGTGTTATATCACCTTTGTGTTGCACACAAAAACAATCATGCGTGATGACGAACTACCAAGCGAGAATCTGCAATATTTGTAATAAGGTATTTGAAACAAAACACTGACCCAAGGTCAGAAGCATCGAAACACAATACACCGTTTTAATTGTGCGAAATTCTCATCTCATACACGAACTCGAGGTCTTGTATGTTTGATTAATGACTTAGTTACGATATAATTAAGATGCGTTGTAAATGTGTTTTTTCTTGAAATTTGTATATTTCTAATATTTTGCATGTCAAAGGCTAACGACGTTCTGCAACACCCGAATTAACAGGCACAAAAGAGTTACTGGAAAATGAATTAAAACCACGGAGGGAGACTTTCCGGAAGTTTGAAAATTTTCCTGACTGATGCTCGCCCTAATGATAATCACGGGTAATCTGCTCGTGCTATGCTGATCGATGATTCGCAAAACCAACATGATTGGAACACACCCGTTCGAAACAATGCTTGATTAATTACCAATTCCAATTATACGCATCCCGCACTGATTTGTCAAAATCATTCAACGCGAAATACCATGTTTAACTGCAATTTACAATAAGAGTTTGTATTGTCGGCGATAAAATCATTTGTATTCTGTGAGGCATTATACTTTTTGCTATCCCCCCTACGAATGTAACAATGATAATTGTATTCACACACCTCTTGCAGTTTCACAATTTGCCAAGTTTAATGAAGATGAAATAGGCGCTTAAATTGTAATTAGTAATAAATGAAAGAAAGAAGGCATTATGCAGATCTATGCCTCTGCATATACATTAAGTATAGGCGGCTTGTCTATTTGATGCTTTAAGACGAGAATTCGCTTTACCTTTATATATGTGATCCAAAGCTACACGACAGTTTATCTGAAATTTATGTATTTATCATGCTTACTCAAAATCAAGGTTTACTTTGTAAATTTGTGATACGGCTTCTATTTGAGCAGGAATTGCTAGTCGAGACCTCTGTTGCAGCTTACCAAAAACACAAAGCCAGCACGTGTATCATTTCACGATAGGACCTTTGATGTAAACAACAAGCACCTAGCTAATGTTGCACTGTGAAGAAGCGATACATGAAATCGTTCACCAACGTTACTGCCAAAGGTAGTGCAAGTGAGGGACTACATGATCATAATAATAAGCAATAGTGAATATGGTGATTTGAAAACAATTGATTTGGAATCTATAAATGTTTTTAGTTACCTGAAACAATTGATACTTAATTGGTGTGCTCGTATATTTATTTCAAAACAATTGATATTGGGCGGTTACACGAATAATTAGATGTAGTGATTGAGCCCTGTGGCTTACGAATAAATCGGGTTGCACCTTGGGTTTATATAGTGATGAATCTCTGGGGTATTGTTTTGATATATGGCACTGAGATGCCTCTGTGTTTCAATTTCGATTTCGTACACACAAAATCTTTAGAAGAAGACAAATATCAAAATGTTTTCTGGCATGCACAATATATTCGTTATTTTATGCACGAGCCGGTTATAATGACAGAGAAAACAGCATTAAGGAATAAGCAAGCTGGGTGTTTATTGCCATGATAATACAGCCATAAGGCAGCTTTCATTTACGTGCGTCTGTTGTGACGTCAAATATTATAACGCTCGATTTAACCAATTTATAACCAAGGGATAATGTAAACGAGAAAATGCGATTCAGTGGCTGTACGTAACCATTGTTGATTTTCAAATCCACATGTTTAAATTCCACGTTTACATTTCATCGTAGTTATTTGCACTAACAATGAGCTAGAAATGCAAGCTGAACGGACATCGAATAATATAATGTTCCTTAAAATATTCAAAGTAATGACGGATAACGGAATAGTTTAAATATGTATGCAACTGAACCGTCATGTTTTGATAATATTTCAGCTGATTTAGTGCTGTTATCTTCGGTGGTGTTGAATTTCCATCCCACCGTCGGGGATATCAAAGCTGGTCGGCCACATGTGCGCTGCCTTATCACACTCATTCATAACAGGGACGTTCCGTAGCCGCGGCATTGAGATCACGTTACACCTTACAGCGTTTGATATTCATTTTATGGCCAATCCACAACTGTCAGGTGGAAAGTTAACCGGCATCAATGATAATATTTTGCTGCCAAACTAATTTTGCATTTATAACTCAGTTGTATATCTAAAGGGTATGTCAAAGGCATTGCCTCGGGTGTCTCAGCGTAAGAAATATACATGGTTAACTTAAAACCTGCACTGATACAGTTAGAAATTAGTTGCATAATGGCTAAAGCCCGAAATACGTCCAATTGGCTGTAAAGGAACCCAGCATATACAATAATATTTTGCAGCCAAACTATATTGCATTTTTAACACAGTTGTATATCGACGATATCTGTCAAAATTATTGTCTCGGCTGGCTCAGCATATGCTTCACAAATATGAGAGGTTTTAAACAAGGACGCTATCGTGTGAAATAATTCAAATGCAAATGCTGAGACATCATCGTGGGGATAGATATCACGATATGAGTCAGAAATCGGGAAAACATTCGACAAATGTACCATTACGAACCCCGCTCTATTGCACATGACAATGAAAATGCTGTTACAGTACAACTATGCTCCCCGGTGACGATATGCAGGGCGTGAAATCATGAATAAAGTACCATAGCCCGAATCCAGAACCATGTGTTAAGCGCTCAATATCAGGAACTATTCAATGATAGTTCTGTTGCAGTGATACAAATGTCTTATGTGCATGTATACAAAATACGATCAATGATAACTATTGTTGATTATGGAGGTGCTACCATTTGCTTAAAGCAACTTTCAGTGCTCATCAGACAGTCGATGCAGGATGGTAGACGCACCAACCCTAGAATCACCAAACTAACACCGTACCACTGCTTCACCTCAGTTCACCTTTCCAGCCACCTGTCTAATTATCAATGCTTTGCTATGCCAGAACGCAAGCTAGTTGTTGCGGATACTTTAGCTTGTGATGCCGGGCGCATAATGCTTCCCACATTTCCAACGAAAATTCACCGTACTTTCATATACTATCGATGATAATATTTGGGTCATAGTGAGGATGTGTTCTGTCCAGAGCCGTTACCGTCTGATATGATAAGTTGCTTCCCTGCTTGGCAATTATTTCACTTCATGAAAAGTGGATAGCTGGATGTTATTGAAACGCATGTCACTCTTGGTCTCAATGAGCAATTTCTGAGATGCATTACATCTTACGTCCGCCGATCCGAAATTGCTGGCCTGCAGACAACCAAGTCTTTAGAAATGTTTCAAAACATCACCACAACAAATAATAGTTTGATACTACTGACAATTGTGTACACAACTCTCTCTTCTAAGGCGTGATTGTGTTGGTTTGGTTGTTGCAGTATTTGCACTTATCTCGATAATGTATACATGATTTATTGGATTATCCATCGTCTCAACCGTAAGACAACACAAGGTTGAAACCCTGGTTGTAGAAAATGGTGTTGTTGATATGCACAACAAAGGTAAGTAACGAGTGTTCATGACGACATGACTATGCAATAAAGATTATTTTATTGCTACTCAGGCCAACACCACATTATATTCATTCACAACATGATATAGAGGTAGGCAGGTGTGCACAATAGTATACCACAATACTTCTCATTGCGTTTTTGTTCCTTATCATCGTTGCTATACAGCAGTTGTCTTGATTGACGTAATATTGAAAAACTATGTTGATGGATGCAAAGGAAAGCTTTCAGAAGTTCAACTTGATCGGTCGAAGCATCACATAAGGAATGATGGATCGTTGCACAGAAATCAATAGTTCATATCAGGCAAGTAACGAAGACGGATGCTAGTCTGCAAGATATATTAGCAGACATGCCACCACCCAAGATTACGCAAAGTTTACTATTTATGGTAAATCTAGTAAGAGATCAATGTCTAACTGCCATGTCATCTTCTCACACCCGCTGTATGTGCGCAGCACGTTTGCATTTGACTGATAATGTGTGTATACTATCATTATTCAGACATTGTGTTGACATCAAAGGATATATATAAACGATACATAACGGGTCTACTGCAGATTATATGTGTTGTCAATCCATGTCATGTAGTCTTGTGGGTTATTTGTGTGAGCTCCATCAATTTACAGTTTGCAAGAAATCTCCGATTCTATATACGATGTTATCTCTTTGTAATATAATGAGGCTGGTGGGCAGCAATATATGTTATTGGTTCAGCTTGGTTGGCTATGGTTAAAACCTTGACACATTTGCCTAGACAGTGAAGATTTATGGCGAACTAAATATAAGACTTTAAGATGCGTATATCTATCTGTGACATTTTTCTTTCTCCACATCCGTAGCGCAACATATCATATCTGTACTTCTTACAGCCTATTACTATATTAGCAGTTGCATTACTGAACCACAGCAACATGTCACCAATCATCCGCTGTGTGATCTTATCTCGTAGATAGTTGGTTATATAGCTAGAGGAGTTGTTTAAATACGTATATGTATTCTTGAAAGCTGCGGGCCAAGGTGCCCTATGGTTCAAAATTGGCATGGCATTAAATGTCATTATTGATCATGGCATGTCTGTGCAGTCTTCCTTAATTTCTACATTATATCAGACAATCACGGCCGCTGTCCAATCTAGACGAGCAAGACACGATAATCTTTTGCGCACCTTTAATGCATGTTTGACAGAAACATTGAGTTTAGCTAAAAACAAATATACAACATACGCTATCCTTTGGCGCACGTATCAGGTGTTAGGAAACTAAACGATAAGTTCATTAGAACTTTATTGCACACGATAACCCTTTATAGTGCTAATTCTAATGCTACTAATGTTCAGGTCGCGTTTTCTCTCGTTTCAATGCTTGGTTAACTGGTAATTGGTAATTGGTAACCTTTTGATATTACTTAGAGCTCTAATTAAGTGCACACGGCTGCATATAGGACTTCAATGGTCCCTCTAATTGCTTAGGCTCACGAAAGATTTACCTTGTGGTCTGGCTGCGTTTGTTTCTCGTTTGAGTTCTTGGTAAATTCTCTTTTCCCCGTGAAAGTACTGTTAATTGATATTTATATCGAACAATGATTTTGTTCACACGGCTGCATTTTGGACCGTAATTGCTTCCAACCAACCTTTCAACCGGGATGTTGTTTACTCAAGTTACTACAGCCAGGCGCATGCAAACGATACGTACGCATATGCCTGTTTAAATGAGGGGTTTTTATTGCAATGACGGCACACGTGTCTCTTTATTAAACTACTGTTGTTTGTCTTGCAACGCTCATTCTAATTCCTTCTCGTGCACCGGTAAAACATCCAACATCCGTTTATGAGCTTTCGGTTATGATTGGAATTCTGCTTCTATCCGCCTGACATAAAAAGTCGCGTTGGGTGCTTAGTGATTATTGTGCTCTTATTTGAGATTGATTGTTAGATGGTCATTGCTGCTCATGTTTCTGCAATGAAGTATCAAGCAGTAGCCGAGACAAATGTACCCTTAGAATTAGTTTATATATCAGTCACTGGTTGTCTACACATTGAAAGATACTTACCACAGTCGTATGTATGACTAACGACAAATATGCGAAGATAGTTCCCATTTATATTTGTACGATAACCGACGTGTATCTGAATAATAAGAGATTAAAAGAAGTCTTTATTTTGAATGTTATGTTTGGAAACATCAATAACCAATATTGATTAAGTGCAAGAATCGTGGTTCAAACGATTGTGGAGCTTTGGGAGATGGATTGTTATTTCACCACGGATATTCATTTATTATACCTTGCAAGGGGATCTCTTTGATGGTTGATCAGTGAGCAAGCATATAAGGACGAATACCATTGCAAAAAGCGATACCAATTTAATTAATAATTGTCTCTTCTGCAAATTACATCACACACATACTCGTTTTATAAATACTGTTCCAGAAGCAACGTGTTGTTTTCCAGCAGTTACATTTAATCCCTGCTAAGAGTGATTTATAGCATTGTTAGGTTATAAATAATGCAAGCATCAATAGTTCGCGACTTTTAACTATGCTTTTATTACAGTGATTCAGTTAATGCAATGAGACCACTATCAGTGGCCATTATGATTATTATATGCTGTGCAGATATGATTATTTTTTAACACTCTATGCCACCTGAGGTGCTTCCTTGATTACGCAAAGCAGTAAATCAATTATCGGTTAATTCTGTTCGCAATGGCCAATTATCAATTTAACCTATGGACGATAACTTATGTTTTGATTCTCGATAGGCTCTCACAATGGTCCCATTCTTTTCAGGTCAACTGTGAATTTATATTTAGCACTCCCTCCGTGTTTGTAGAGTATAAATGCATCAAAACAGTGTTCTTCTAAATAATGATGAGATACTTCCGTGATCTATTAACGTTTACAGAATAAAGAGTGCACTGCTGCATGAAATTGAATCCATTAAATTCCGAGATCTGTTTGTTGTTATTTCAAGCAAACTACAGAATGTAGAAATGAGAGTGGCAATAAAATTCTAGTTATTTCACAGAGTGCCAATTTGATTGATGATAAAGAGTTCATTCAAATCTTCTGAGTGATGTATTTAAGACGAGCAGTCCATTGCCGATCTAGATAATTGAACAGCTGCATATAAAATATTTCCGGCTTGTTTTTATGGTGACTTTTTCAGGAGCAAAGGCTTTCTTTTTATGTATATCATTTATAGATGATTAGCTGCTCAACAAATCATTTTGTCATACACATCACATAACGACCACTCATACGAGTTGTAAGTAAGCATTATGCCGAGTTATCATTTAGGAAAAGCGTACTGCACGGTCAGGGATATCCGTAATTGACCACATATACGTGGCAAGATCTTTGACGTTAAACGAAAATATATAGTTAAGGTGTAGACTCAACATAAAGTGGTTTATCAATGCTATTTTCGAATGTGAAAAGCACACCAGAACTGACTTAGCGAGAATTAATAACATGGTAAAAGAACAATTGGTACTGATTTGATATATGTATTAGGTTATAGTATCATATAATTTCACCCCGCATTAGATCTATGTACTTCTGGATTCACTTAAAGAGCATTTGCTTCACGGGTGAAGGAAGACCCCAAACAACCTTTAATGATTTGGTTTCTGCAGCCAAACTAAGCAGATAACCATTTAAAATATTTGGCACTGCCGATCACATCGCATATCTATTGTGGTTAGTCGTAATGACAGAGGCGACCGCGTAAAGGAGTAAAGAATTCGGGTATTGAGTGTCGAGTTTGTGTTTGCGTAGCCCTCAGGCCGCCTTCTTCGACGTTCAGTTCTGTCGATCAAATATTATTGCGTTTCCATCTCAACAACGAACCGGAATCAGTATTGCAGCCAATGCAGCAACATATATAAAGTGGCGAGAAGGTTAGGTGTGTTGGGCAAACTAAGTGATTGCATACCTTTCGTGTGCTCATGCAGCGACAAATCTTTTACACGGATTAATGCCATCGATGCAAAGGTGTGATTCAGGTGTTGTGTGTAATAAACATTCATTTGGTAGAAAAACTATCAATTTAAATTCGCTGCTACATCTTCATTATAATTAATTACACAAACAACATGACGATAACGGCCATTACTAAACCCAACTTTTCGCAACGCAATGTTAACAGACTTTGAATGGAAATAAGGTCCATAAAACTAGTCAAGATAACGAAGGACATGGGGTATATCATAGTTCCGAAGGTATAAAATTAAGGTAGCTTTAAATTATCTTAGAACTATTATCTGTACCGCCCTGGCTCAATGACTCACTAGTATCTTGTTACACCATAGGATTTACGATCTCGTGCTCGAAATGTGCGCTGGCACTTGACGATCTGCCCAAGCATCACAGTCATGCTCATCCATCACTGTCGCGATCCATCACCTCTTTCTGGAAAGCAATTTTAGATAGCGTAAGAAATTTATCTTGTTTTTGCTTCACTTCCCAATTCTAGCATTGTAATTCATTCATTGCAGACACATATACAATTTGTTATTGCAACAACGTAATCCCAGTTAATGCCTTTGAACGTTGGTCTTTAAGTCTTCATTAATTGTTCATGTGTAGTAAAATATGAGTCGGAAATCATGAAAACAATCATACTTTGCCTTTATGAATTATTATGGGATCTCTCAATATCATTTGGTTTAGAACCCGATTTGAGTTAACTGTCGTTATTGGTTTATCACCGATTTGCAAGCGGAAAGTTACTTTTGACGGTCCAATTCGAGCTACGTTATCTCGCAAATACATTGAAGCAACAAATGTCTGACTACAATAAAAGCCAAGATAGGTGGTATGCATTTTTATGTTGTTTTATACTGTGCCCCTTAGTTTATACTGCCCGAGGGTGGAATAGTTGGTTGGTCTAATTCGTTAGCTGCCTTCGCTATGAGCATGTAAAAGAATATAACCAATGCATTCATAATGATTCTACTTCACTACAGACAATTTAGTAACTATTTTTCAAATATTATCCAATTTAGTCATTCATGAATTAATGTGCGCGTTTTATGTTTCACAATATGATCACCATTTTATACTGAATATACGTGCTTTTGCACTGCATGTATCAGTGGTCATAACAATAACCAAACTGCATCCGTCTAGACCTTCCCTGTATTGTGGAACGCAATATCAAGTATAGCATTGCATACATGCTAGATTAATATAACATTTTCCATGGATATCTAGCCTTAAAAGGCATTGGATGCTTCATACTCGTGCTGTTATATTCTGCTATTTTATTGCCAGCAGCGATTTACTACACTACTGCGAAGATATCTGGCTCAGCTATTCATGCCCCATTAATGTATCTTGGTGGGGCCTGAATGTCACTCAATAATTGATGTACGGAGTCATCGCTCTGCCGTTTACTTGACTTATGTAACATAAAGGGGGATGAAGATAACATATGAAATGCTTGGTGTTAGAACTCATAATTGTAGTATACAAATACGAGTTATAGAACAAGCCATGATACATATACAGCTGTGTCTGATCACGTGCAGATAATCATAGGCTTGAGTGCCGAACGAGCCATACCATCCTGTATATCTGAACCTGATGCCGTCTGATCATATTCAAATAAAAACATTTGGCAAAAGGTGCTAAACTATCTATGATACCCATACCATGCCTGATGCCACGAGCTTTCTACTGTAGACGGTTGTGTATCTAAAATTCACGGGGCATCGAGGTAATCAATAACACTTCATGTGATAAACAGCTGGTGCTTCTCCCGTACAATATCAGCAATAGGTGCTTGATTACTTATTGATAAAGGCATGAAGCTTAATAAAGTAGTCGATTCAGTAAGCTGATTGTTACTGATGCTAAAGGATACATTTGTGTAAATACTACATATCCTATCTCTTGTTTAGTTAAAGGCGTACAACGGCTTCAAAACCCTTGGGCGCAATACCTGATGAGGAACACTCCTATTGAGAGCTTCCTGCATTCTAATCTTTCCTAGGGCAAGACGATGTATCGCCTGCTGGCATGGTGATTTTGCCATGCATAGCTTAGGTTATAAATTCATACCAGGTAAGTAACACATGAAAATATATACTTAATTCTGCATTAAGGTAGCATTAAGTATAAGGAATGACACTTTAAGATAATAGGCGCTTGCAGCGTTAGTAGTTTCCACCACCTGTCAATCAAAATAAGATACTTACGTCTGGATGTAAATTTATGACAAAGAAAAGCTTATATACTAATAACGATGATTTACATAATCAGGAGGTTTGTGATGCTTTATGTGGCGACTTCCGCGTAAACATGATATTTTTCTTCGCTACCATAGCGGTTTCACTTCAATTGCAAAGCATGTTTATATCCCTATTAGATCAAGTACATAAGTACTATAATATATTTAAACGACATAGGAAGCCAGTCATTGTGTATTTCTATTAGACATTTGCGCCTGCGTTCTAGGGTTTGGTGACTAAGCATGCATGGGATACACTATAGTTTTCTATGATAAGTGATCGTTTTCATCGAAAAGGTAAACGGCATGTGTATTTGGAGACTTCACTCTACTATAACATTGCATAACCACTTCAATTTCTAACGTTGAAAGAAAACCTTGTAAAATGTCATCCAATCTTTGTAAAATCAGAAGACCCATAACGGTGTATAACAGTACAGTAATGACGTGATATTTGCTTGTTCCAAAGAGGAAGGCATGTGTTGAGTGCCCAACACATCCATGCTATTCACATCTTTAATGGTCAATGTAGATACTGTTGCTCTAGATAACTTTTTCGTCGTCGGCTTGCCAAAATAGATATGGCAAATTCAACGAGGTCGTTCAGCCTTATATATATACATACATATATATATATATATATATATATATATATATATATATATATATATATATATATATATATATATATATATATATATATATAGATATATATATATATATATATATATGCATGTATATATATATACAAATATATATACATGCATGTATATATATATATACAATATATATATATAAATATATATATATGCATATATATATATATTTATATGTATATATATATATATATATTTTGAAGATGTATATATATATATATATATATGTTTATCTATTTATATGTATATGTGTATGTTTATAGATATAGTTGCACATATATATACATGCATATATACACAATATATATATGTATATATAAAAATATATGTATATATATATGTAACATCTCCCTCTCTCTCTCTCTCTCTCTCTCTCTATATATATATATATATATATATATATATATATATATATATATATATATATATATATATATATATATATATATATATATATATATGCAATTAATCAAATATACATAGCTGAATTATAAGTGATGTAGTTATATCGTACAGAATATGAATTACTTCAGGCTGTTGGTATGACGAAAATGCCTCATAAAAGCTTCAAAGCCGCTATGATGCAGACGGCTGTCGACGCGCGTCCTTATTGTATTATATTTCAATGATCATTGTCACGTGATTGCGTAGACTGCACACTTATTACTTCCAATGCACCATATCGGTTCAGCTTCGATGGCCATGGTTATAATATAGAAGTATCCGTCTGGACAATTGACGATTCGGGGAAATTCATATCGAATGTCTATCATGTGTATATTCTCCCTGTAATCACATAATCAGTTCAGGGCATCTCTGGCAATATACCCCAAAACCTTGTTTTGTTTTAAAATCTCGCTATTATATAGGTCGTTGCAAAACGCTGAGCCACAACAAGATTTCACCAGTTAACAGTAAGTAGGTCATTGGTGTATTCGCGATAGCGACAGATCGATGTTCCACGGTGTGATCTTGTCGCAGCTCTATTGCCCTCCCAGATTGTCTGGAGTGTATAACTTATTCGACTGCATAACTTATGGTCGGTCAAGTGGCATTTCCTCGAGCCTCAATGCCGCATAAATCTCGCTAGCTAGTTTCACCAATGAACTGATGTCAGCGGCTGCACTCATCACCTGTACCACTTCTACCCATCAGTGCTGCATGATGTTTCAAACCAGGCGCATACAAACGATTCATCCACATATGCAGCTCATATTGCCGACTACCTGTGTACATGATCGATGTTTTGCAACGACAGCACACGTGTAGGTTTGTTAAACACTCACTGTTTGGGTTGCAACACTAATTATGCGGCCTTCGAAAATGTGCTTTCGATATGTATTTCTGCAGGTCAAAATATAGACATGTTTAGTCTGATATGATTTGTCATCTAAGCTGCTCGATGGTTACTTACCTATCATCAGAAAAGGCTAACAAGTGTGTGATTGCTAGCGACGTACGGCCCGGCGGAATACCACAAAGCGGTAATGATATGTACCTCTCCAAAATGTGTAAAGTCTATATCACCAATCATGTATACCCATGACAAGGTCCTTGTCCACAGATCTGTTAACATCGAAGTGTAATGATACTTATTCAATGATATTGTCGTCATTGCAATATGAATAAAGACCGATGGGACCCCTTGAAGGTAGGTTTGGAGTTGCAATAGGTGGTCATTATATCAATCGATGTGCATATTGTGGTTTTAGCAAAGTTCAGGTGAGTGAATGATGAAAGCAGAGTGACGTTAACAGCTTCGGCGGCTTCGTCTTCCTGCCAAACACAATGAAGATTAATGAGATTACACAAGTCTCACTTGGCTTGGCTTTTAAGCAGATATTACGACGTTGGCATACAAATCAAGTTTTTTATTGATTTACGAGGCGACATGTGAGACAGGTGTGGAGAACACCTACACTGTAAACAGCTGCAATGTAGTGAAATGGAAGTGGTAGTAACTATCACATTCAATCTGTAGACTAGCAGTTTTTACTTCAATAGCGCCGGCATTGGAGTATAATGTCTAACGTTATTTCTTCGCGGAATCACATTTGGTATCCGTGCAATCAAATAATGTGTTGGTTTTCGGTACGTATGCAGTACCTATACAAGTGGGATTTATACCAAACTAACGTATGTTTTCATGAATTAGGCAACAGTTGAGTGTTGACCCAGCATTGAGCAACCTTACGGACGCATAACAATCATTCAGTTCTGCCTGCTTAAACAGCCTATCCTCATTATAATTTTGGGGCGCTCTTGGGCGTAATCAGCTGGTTTATTCACAGGAATGCTTATATTTTTAATTCATACTTATCGGCTTAACTATAGCTAAGTTTGAATGACCTCCCATACACGAAATGCACTCCACAAAAACTAATATGCAACATAAATCGATTGCATATTCGCAGAAGAATTTAAACCCTAACCGTATTGGTTGTCAAAGAGGAATTCCTTTGCAGAGGTATAATGACCAAATTCAACTGAAATGATTGAAATAGCGAATGCGATTAGTTACGTGGGTTAGCATGGAGAGAAAAACTTTCCAATAACTAACGTAATGTAAAAAAATCCCTTTTTCGCATTTCTTACCATCGACCAGTAAGACATACTTTCGCAAACGAGGGAACACATCATTAAGAACGGAATGCCACACAGAGGGTTGAATTGCAACCTACTCCAGGACTACACTGATCAGGGTCCTACAAATGTCAAAATGATAAATTATTGTTTACTGGATGTTATCAGCTCAGAATACATTGGTTGTGGCAGTAGCAATGGCAGACATCATGTGTCATTTGGTTGTACGTGGTTAATGTTGGTAACAAAGGTATACAATTACCCATGCATCCATCGTGCTTGGTTAATTTCATATGTACTCGTGGAGTACTTATTTACCAACATTTTTCAAGGGATGACATTGAGATTGATGCGGTATTCATTTATAGGTAGTAATTCATTGTTCGTCACGCAGTAGCTGGGTCATTGGTATGGCATTGTCGGGGATGGCATTATAATCTGATATTCTGATATACCTAAAGCGACCAACCTGATTGGTTAGGTAGGTGATTATGACGAGCTAGCAAAGATTAAAGTGATTTCTCATGAAACAGTGTGAAATGCATATATTATCTATTTCGCAGATCGGCGTTTGCAGAGAAAAATGTAAACTAGCAAAGGTTTTAATGATAATCAATAGCAAGCCGTGCAATAGTGCACATAGTTGACACCGCTATGTGTTAATTATCTTTAAATTATGTTACTGTCAGGTGTGAGCTGGCACTCACCTCTCTGCACAAGCATCGCCATCATTCTCATTCATCACTGTTGCGATCCGTCACCTCGTACGT
The DNA here is from genome assembly GCA_034190875.2 of Urechis unicinctus. Taxonomy (NCBI): domain Eukaryota; kingdom Metazoa; phylum Annelida; class Polychaeta; order Xenopneusta; family Urechidae; genus Urechis; species Urechis unicinctus. The sequence goes on along the minus strand of CM067350.1, from coordinate 57,373,906 downwards.
AAAAAAAAATTAAACCCATGTATACAATTTTCATTTTTTATTTGCCAAATGTTTTGAATTTTGAAATTTGTTAATCATCAGTTACAGACGTATTTTAATTTGTTATTGCAGAACCCAGTTCATGTCTTTAAACATTCACCCTACCATCTTCGCTCATTAATCAAATGTAATTTCACTCAGGACTTTAATCAATTGTGCGAAATTAAATCGCTTCCGCGCCAAATATGGATAATGTCCAAGGGTATGGCATTCGCTGATTAGTCAGATGTAGCAACCCAGCCAAAAATATGGTTTTCAACAGATTAACTGATAAAGCATTACTGTAAAATACTTACATCACTACATGGACATGTGTACAATCTGGATATTCAAGCCGAGTGTTCTTGATAGCAACAACAGCTGTATCGTCGTTCCGCTGTTGACGACGGTTTCAACGCAAAGCTGATGCCCGAATCCATGATTTAATTCCTCATACCCGACTTCTGATAGCGTCAGGATGATTTCGTGAAAAAAGTTACCCTTACACAAATCGACCATATCAAAAGAGAGGTGTTAAATTGTTTTCCCGTGCAATGCGTGTGACGAATATAATAATGATTGAGGCGCGCAACACACCAATCTAACAGCTGTCGGCCGTGAAGGAAGCCGGTATAAAATCGGTGATCTACTGCCACGATAGTTTCGCATTTATTGCATAGTTGTTTATGTACAAGGTCTGTCCACGATTTTGCCTTGAGCGATTCAGCTTCAGCTTTGCTAAAACATCATCTGATGAAATTATCCCAACGCTGTGTTATATACATACGATGAGACATTAATTGATGAGTCAAATACCACGCAAACAATCAGTTCACATCAGCCAAATAATTTTGCCAGTTATATAAATAGAAATACAGACAATAACGGAGCCATCATTATTTAACAAGGCAATTATAGTTTTGTAGCATAATTATAATTCCTTAGTCGGATATGAAATCACGGCAATTACCTATTCGCAAGTGAGAAACTACTTATCATGTGTCTGTGTCGTTACCGTCTTCACAGCACGCACCAGTGACCTATACGTGCAGCGTTTTCTTACGAATTACAATGAATAACAAATCCAATAAACGCCCACATAGATGGTATGCTTTTCTATATGATTTTTTTCAGTACACCTTAATTGATATTCCATACACAAGAGCGCTGATAAGGTTCGTTGACTCTCCACGCTATGAGCATATTAATAAGATTAATAATGACTTAACTAGAAACGATTTACTTTATGCTTATTTCTCGTGTATAATTCTTCAAAAGCCAAAACTGTTTCCAATTTCTTCAATACATAAATAACATATTCCGTGGCAATTAGAATAACCAATCTGCATACGTATACACCTTACCTGTACAATGGCCCTGCATATCAGACATGGTTTCTGTGTACATTCGACCACTAATATAAGAATTTGCATGTATCTCTGGTATCCATGTATAAGTATCAAACTAGGCCTCTGTAGTTGCTTGATGTACGAAATCGCTATTTAATGTAGCGTGCTCTGTTGCTCTCCTTGGTAGCAGAATACGCAAAGTACAATTCATATTTACATTAGAGATATCATTGAATGGCCCCAGACGGTTGCTGCATAAGCATACATTTGCGATACGTGTTGAGTGTGTTGAATGCTAACGAATCTACTCATCATTGTGGTATACAAATACGAAGTTTATCCAGAAATATAACAAAAGCCATAATACCCATACCATCCTGTCTGTCCCTGAAGCCGCCAGATCATATAGAAATAGAAACCTTCTGCTGTGATGCCAAGTTAGCCATAATACCAAAACCATGACTGATACCGCAAGCTTATTGCTGAAGACTCCGTAGGTCACCGTAAGCCACAAAGGTTTATACATAAATCGAAAAGTCATGATATGATAAACAGCTGGTCATCCACTTTTACGATTTTATTAATATGTGCTTGATTACTTCTTGATAAGAGCATGGGTTGGATGCACCCTTAGTCATAGGTAAAATTCATTTCGAAGCATCGTAATTCTTACCATCGTATAAAATAAGGCATATTCCAGCTTCGAAACATATATAACCATAGCCGACTCAGTACCTGATCGGGCACGCTTGTATTAAAAGTTTCCCGCATTCTAAACTCCCAAAGCACAACATCATGTATTGGTTATTCGCATGGTGTTGGAACTATACACAGGGAAGCTTGTTTAGGTCTGCCGAGCATGTTCAAGTGAACTATGCATACATATACATATATCAATATCTATACACATACATAGACACACACACACATATATATATATAAATATATATATATATATAGATATATATATATATACATATACATATACATATATATATATATATATATATATATATATATATATATATATATATATATGATATATATATATATATATATATATATATATATATATATTTGCTTAACGATGATAGAACCACGAAGCTTTAGAGGGCCCGCCATCCCGTTAATCATCATTAAAATGAAAGAAAACATTCGAGCATCGCAGTGAATTGATGACAAAAAAGCTTACAGATATATAATGGTGATTTAGATGCACAGTAGGGTGGGTTTTTTTCTGATCTTGTGTGAGGCGAAATCCGTAGTAGCTGCTAATAACACCTACTCTATGTATTGCCTCTGTATAATAATGGCATTTGGGAAGTGAACATGATTTATTCGATCGCTACCACGTTGGTTTTACTTTTTTGTTGATATTCACCAGTAAACTATCAAAGGCAACTGCTCTCCTCTGTTTGCGAGTTGTGTTGAAAACAAATACCTTATCAAAGATCAAATAGAACTTCCTTTTGCTATAATTAGACGGCGAGGCTTCTAATTGACAGTGACTATGGAAACGTCATAAAATATAAATATAAATATATTTACATATAAATATACATATATCAATATACATATAGAGATATACACATATGTATATATATATATATTTATATATTATACATACATATATTTATATTTATTTATGAATATATATATTATATATATATATATATATTATATATTATATATTATGTATATATATATATATATATATATATATATATATATATATATATATATATATATATATATACCTATATATATATGTATATATATATATATATATATGTATATATGTACATATATAAATGTGTATATTGTACTCTCCAAATACTTTTGCTTTTGTGTGGGGCTATTCTCATCAGTAATCAATAACATTTTGCTTGACCCCACATGAATGAAATAAATTTTCCACTTTATTTGACGATATATATATTGCAATTGAAACAAACCCATAGAGCCGGTGATCGATGCTCATTGTGTGCTTTCTATTGTTTAGTATAGCGACAAGACAAAGATGTGCAATGTGCAATACGATAGTTATCGGAATCACATTTACAGCTCTTAAAATAGGCAGTGGAGAGAAAAAAACGAAAGTTAAATATTTGGTATGGTTCAAGGTGTTATGAAAGCAGTACATAAATGTTGCATTGTTGTCTAGTGTGCAATGGATATTTTGAAATTAAATATACTTGGATGCCCATTGCCAGTTGCCATAATAACTATTGCCTCTGTCTAATCCATGCATTAATACAGTGTGTAACCTCTACTAATCGCTACAAATATCTGCTCATCAGTGGTATAGCTTGTGGTACTAAACCAGCCGTGATATCCTGTTTGTCTCTGATGCCGTCAGTATACTTCTACTGATTGGTTGTTTATTTAGTTATAATTATCGTTACTTCGTGTGTCGGAAGAGATTAAACACAAATCAATAACTCGTCATGCACCAGGCAGCTGGTTGTTCTCTGTTTCAATTCCATCAATATGCGTTTGAATTTTCATTCATGAGCGCATAAAGACAGCTCTATAAAGCGGTCAATCAAGCATGGTGAACTCCCCGAAGCCGTAGAACAAGACTGGTTTCACTGCTGATAATTCGATCGTATATTTAAAGGCATATTGCGATATCGAGAACGAATATAAAGCGATGCAATACCCAATGAATGCATCCCCGTCGAACATATTTTTAACATTGTTTGAATATACTTAGGATCCCCTCAGTAATCCAGACAGGTAAACCCAAGAACTAAGCAAATCTTGAAATCGACGAAACACGTATCAAATATGGGTATATTGCTACTATATCTGTTCTATAGACGCTTTGGCACAGGTTCGATATCGGCTGAAGAGCGGATTCAGCATTCATTCATTAACGCTAAATATGACCAACTACGTTGCAAACCCGTTGAACCTTGACCTATTATGTATAGTTTATAACAGTAAGCTCCGTATCTTGCCAAGATTCTATCAGTGGCTCAGGTTCAGTATTTGACAAATACTTGAGCAACCTGCTTGTGTGTCTGATTGCCGGGTGAACGTTGTATACTAAGGTGCATATTATCAATGGAAGAATGCCTGGTTTACTCGTAAAACATACATGTTCAAATATTGCCTGATCAGTGATCATCAACCGACACATTTATCACGTGGTTGTTGCGCATGCGCTCATTGCTAAATCCGGGTCGTGCTTTAAGCTTAAAGTACAGGCAATGAATCAAAAACAACTTGCCAACTGCACAACAAAAAGCGCCTTTTTAGTTAGCAATTAATTTGTGCTGTTCAAAGACGCAAGCTTTTTTTATGCATAAGCACCGGGAGAGGCAATATATGAAGAAAACACCGGGCGTTTTCGGGCGCATACAGATTTGATTAAAAGAGGCTACAAACGGCTGCCATAGCTCAATGGATTATTCCCATCATCTATAGGAGCAAAAGATAAGTTTGCCATCGTTGAATGGTTTTTAATGTCATTTCACAAACTACGAGTGCATTACAATCGTTCTAGGCATGCAATACAATCTATTAGTGGATAAAAAAATCTTACGATTTGATTACCAAAGCCAACCGACATGTATGAGGTGGCACATCGCATACTCACAGCTCTTTCAATATGACACAGACATTCATAATTTTCGCAGTGCTTATCTTATGCTTGACAAAGCAAATAGAAGGAGCATATATTGTTCCCATTTATATTCGATGCAATCGAATGATCAATCCTGATCGATCTTTACTTTAATCATATCAAGTCACTGTTTATGTTGCAGCAATTGTTTATATTTCAGTCATTAACTGTATCTACACATGCTAAGATATACAGATCTGGCAAGACTGTACCTTGAATCATAATTTATTGGTATAATAGGAACACAAAACAAACACTATGGTAATTTAATTAAACGCTGTTGAATTATAGTGGGATTTAACCTGACAAGTGGTAGCATTCACTAATATAACAGCTATGTGTACCGTCCGACGCCACACTATGTCATAAACACTATGGGGCCAACGACAAGATCCCATTGCGCATTGTTCAGTAGTGGAGCATTGTAAAATATATGATTCGCTGGTAATACTTTCCGAATTGTTTTGGACTGCAACGCAAAGCACGTGGGTTAAAATGTTGCACCGTACATCCAAATGACGAGCTTAATGTTTTACTGTAATTCAAATTTTTGTAAGTTTTTGCAGGCTTTTTTTTCGCCTGTGATTTTTCTTCTGTCATAGGATAATTTGTGTTTTAATCCTGAACCATCAAATGGATCTTTCTACACGTTATAACTCAAAATTCAAGCAAGACAATGAAAACGTTTTAATTCGTGTCTAGGGAGAAGTGAAATGCCTGCATAACTATGAAAAAGGTACCGGCAATAGTTTATTGTCATAGCACATAAAGCCAGCCGTACTGTATTTTTATCAAATATGCAACATTGAAATAAACTAGCGTTTGCAATGACATGCAACAACATTTTGCCTCGTCAAGCAGAATTCATTGCGCTGATGTTGTTTGTTCAGGAGGTCGTTTAGGGCTGTCATCTTCAATCACTTTGCGGTGTGTGAATAGAAATCGATGATGCGTGATGAAGTTTTAAAAACAACAAATAGCCATCATAGTACCATGAGAGTATGATCAAGGTTACAACCTGTGGAAGTATTTCTGAGATTGCAAAGAGCTGGTTATCTGATCACTGACTTCATATAGAAGCAACTATCTAAAGGAAGAGGGAGCGTTGTTTTCCATGGAAAACAGTAATTCACATCAAGCAATTAACCAAGACGTATGTCATTCTTGAAGATACCCATTGGCAGGCATGCCACTTTTGGCAATAACTGATGGTAACGGATGATTACTGTGGAAGGTAAGTAAATAAATCAGTGTTAACTGAAGTGTTATTTTTGCATTCCCGATCGCAGGGTATTGCATCGTGTATAGATTGGTTTATGTAATGATGACATATCATTGAGCGAGAGTAATTCGAATGCTTGTTCATAGAAAAAATGACATTCGGTTAATTGAAATTTAAAATGTATCACATGGGTTCAGTATGTATAGCTTTGCCAATATACGGATGAAATCGCTTTTGCTAGAGCGACCACAAACATCCGCAAAAAAAATGAACTATTCACTTAATCCCCCCTATAATAATGACAAAAAAAATACCTATCGTACCACAACGTAAACTTTGACCCCTTTTTATAAAAATGATATATTTTCTTCTGCCCTTTCAGTCGTCCGTTAGCCGTACTGTTTGAAAAATAGTTATCTTCATGCAAAGTGGGACCATCCAATGGACACCAATAGTAAAACAAAAGCAGGAATATTGATGTCAACTGGCATTAGTGATATCAGAATGTGCTGTTACTATAATGAAAATCACTTGCATGAAATCCTCGGTCACCAATTCTGCGCGTGCTCTCATACGTATTCTTCACGAGAATGATACCATCCTTGGCGCATGGTTGAAAATAATGTATGACATTTATTAGACGCTACAAGTGCTGAGTGCTGTGCTCATAAGTTCTGCTTGTTAGGTCATAGTTATAATCAGCCAGCTGAAGAGCTTCCGAAGTCTGCCAAGCATAAATCATTTCTGCTTTTATACAATTTCGTGGTTCTGTGGCGTTGAAAGTATGTTTGTGCTTCATATCCAGTGTTTTCTTACTGCAATTGTATTGACAGTTGCTCTGCACTGAATCACAGCAACATATCACCTGTTATCCACGATGTCTTGGCCCTGTGTGTAAATTATCACTAATATGCCTGGCGGGGCTAAGCGCCTATATGAATTCTCAGATACTCCATTGTCGTGCTATTTGACGTCACTATTGATCACGACGTAGCTGAATCACAAATACCTGCAACGATCCCAGAACGACGTATCCAACAGGTGTTATCTCACGAGGATATCATTGCTATTGTGGACTTCTCAATTTAACATTTAATTCGGCCTGTGATATTTTCTGAGGATTGTTGGGGTGGTTGTTTTATCAAACGGTACTCCACTGGCCATTTAAAGTTATCATGAGAGGCAGTTCCTTGCTCGGCAAGCAAAGTCGCTGAATACCTTACAAGAGATCATATATTAAGAAAAATATTACGGTTTGAACAGCAAATACCATATTGAGGATACTTTTGGTAAAAACTTTTCTTCGTTGCATATTTGCAACTGCATAATGGGCATAATTGCCTGATAATACAAGATCATTGTCTGGTGGCGTTTCCTTGGAAGATCGCTCCTTAGTCAAATACAAAACTAATAATTGAATCGGTTTACATTTACTTAGCACAAAGTATTGATGCCAGCTGCTGCATCCAGGACCTGCACTATTTCTAGCCGTTACTTACCAACCCGACAGAAGCTTGTTCGTTAGCGAGCCAGAGCCATATATTCATACTCAGTGTGCATGTGCAGCTCATATTGCCAACGATCGATGTTTTACAATGACAGCACACGTGGCTGCTCGCTAAACACTGTTATTTGTGATGCACACACACACTATGCGCTCATATTTTTTCGGTGAAAATTTGTGTTGATCCCAATCAAGATCTGTTTGCAATCAAAAGCTTTACAAAACCGACAGTCATAAGGATTGATGAGTTGCTTTACAGGGGTCATTGAAATATATGCCCTCATTTCAACTTCGTATAAACAGGAATAGCCTTACTAGCTATGATATGAAACACAAAACCTCCTTTAGAGGCATGAGCTTCAAATGCAATTTAGTCAACATGCTGAAATTTAACTTTTGATATTACAATGGCAAACAAAGCATGAAGAATGTTATGCCACTGATGGCGTATTGCTTCCAATATGAATCGACAACAGGTTTTTGACATTTCACAAGCAATGACAAAATCCAACAAAAATAACACAATGCAGCGTAGTTGCCTCACCTCGCCGATATGATTTCATTATAAGCGATGAAATATGATCATTACCGGTACTGACATGCATACCGCTGTTTTCATAAGCACAATGAATCTTAATGACCACTTGCGGCTTAACGCGCTTTACAACAGCCTTTGCTTCAATAATGGGTACTTTTCTCTCTGTACTTAAACAACTTACAAGGTTTATGTATGCATCATCATCCAGGGGTTGGGCAGCTTAACGAAGCTCATGTCCAGTGCTACATTGCCACACTTCTCTCATTGAATCGATTTTTTATAAAACTACATTTGGCGAATGGAAGGTCGTGTTATAAGGAAGTAGCAATATAATCGAAATTGTAGCTCCCATAGTCATATTTAATCATCATGGAAAAGGGCCAATGGATGTTTGTGCCTCTGATGATATTGTATGCAGCACCGAATATAATAGTCTGCATTTATAATTTATTGTCATTCAATTAAAAAACGATTAGGACCAAGTAACCTATAATTTTGCTGCCCTGCAAAGAATGTATTGATAAATTTCGCATGCATCCACCTGTTCTCCTATTCATCTGTACTCTGAATCTCAGCTCTTTCTGTATAAAATGTATCAAACGTTTTTTTATTTTATTCAAGTTTTTTCAGTTTAGATATGCTTCTGGTGAATGAGGTGTAGCGATATCAGCAAAGGGGCAATCTTCGACCAACGTTCACCTTAGTCTATTGGAACAAAGGAAGGAACAAAATGGTGATTCACATTTAAACCTATTTCTATATATTAGCACTGTTTCGCTCAATGAAACGCAATTCTATGAGTAAGATGTTAATATTACACGCCTTAATGTTAACGTTAAAACAATTGCGTGCACCGATGGGAATGTCGTCTTTAGCATCAGTTAGAAAACGTAGCAGCCGGTTAAAGCGAGATAGTGACATTGACTTTGGACCAAATATCCAAGTAACACGCACATTGTGCAGTGGTTTGGGATACCGAGATCAGCACCTTTTTGTTCTATTCATGACAGTCTCCAGCACAACGCAGCACACAGATTCATTTGTACGTGTTGATGTGTGGAAGGAAACCATTCTCGATCTGAGACGAATGTGACAATTTGTGGTGTTTACATGAGCTGAATACAATGTAATCATGGAAAAAGACCAATAAGGAAATATATACCAGCAATGATTACCAATAACGTGGCCTAGACGGTGGCGCTTGTTACGGGTAATCAATGTGTTTGAACTTGCTTGGCTTTGAGACTTTCACTCCGGGAGATTGTTCTGTTTTGAAAACCGAGACTAGGCAACACGACGTGTTCTGTTGGATATTGCAGTCACTGCAAACATCAAAGACATAAAAGAAATATGAATTCTAATCGCAAAGAATGTGATAATATTGAAAAATGGCGCTGTCGAAATTCACCTATTATTTGCTATGAATACCGATAAAACAGTAAGCTGTCAAATCCCTTTTGAGCATAGCAGTTTTGAATTCCCGTTTCTTTCTGTAGGCTATATAACTAGCACAAAATGACGGCGTTTCTGTAGACTATGGAGTGGTATAAAAATGCAATGCAAAATCTAAAAATTTTTACGCATTAAATCAAATGTACAAAGCATAATGCACCAGTATTATCGTTGCTTCTCAAAAGGCACGTACGACGCTCTCTGTCGCGATGCCATAAATAAGTATTTGAGTCCAGACACCTTAGGTGTTCCGGGGATGGTTCCTTTTTTTTTTATCGATGGCATGTGCTGCTCCATGCAGCTTGACCACCCCTCAGCTTGACCACCAACCAGCTGATGTGTGTTGCTTGAGAATTGTTTCATCAATGTTCCGATCACATGTAAACCAAGTAAACAACATCGAGCCATACTTAGACTCCTACATCAATATACCGATACAGGCCTGATATCTCTGATAGTGCAGTGCATCATATAAACGTCGAATGCTAAGAGGAGTCGTTGATTAGTTTCGAGGTGAATATTTGTCCAATACTTGAACAACTTGCTTTTTCGATCAGTCTGTCTGATCTGATTTCGGTTCCAAGGCTAATACAGCTATTCATGAATACCTAGATTTTATAGCCATTTTACCTGCGCGGCTGTTTGGGGAAAATATATAACCTACATGTGGCATTATTTGTCGATATGAAGTGTTCGATTGCAGAAGATTGCTTCATGGAATATAACATACACAAATAAGACGTCTACTGCTTACCATGCCTTAACACAGCCAAGAATCAGTGTGTGCACTGCACAAAGGGCAGCACTATATTGTCTTTTATCCTGCCTCATTTGTGGTCGATGATGCTTTGGCTCGTATTAGTGATGCGAGGTTCTGCAGGTAGCTCAAAAAGCGTCAACCTTTAACTCAATTGCATATTGACCCTGATGCTTATCATACAAAATATGACACGGGCTTAGCATGTCATTTGAACCGATGGAAAGCCTCGGGGTAATAATTTGATGCCATTTAAGAAAGTGTCCTACAAATCACGAATATAGCAATTTCATAGTTTCACAATGTTTACAGAATGGTATTATTCCACTAATATTTTTTCAAAACTGTTTTTTTCTACTATAATCGTTGAAAACTTTATACATATGTTTAAACAAGCAACATGCATTAAAACAAATACCACACAGATGATCGACTCCATGAATGGATCATAAAGCAAATATGTAACAATAAGTCATTCCTATGTTCGGCGCACAACGAATTTAGTTTCAAATGAATAACGATCATGCCAGGCCATATATGTTATACTGTCTGCAAGATAATGGCATACCAACTGGAAGAAGAAAGCGATTTGCCCTTAATAATGATATGGTGGGAAACATATTCTGTGTTGCTCGTTTCTTACAACCACTTGTAAGACGCTATAAACTAATGTATCGGGGATCTTTAGCGTGTTATGAATTGGACATTGGCACTCAGACTCACAGTTAATTACAATGTCAATAGCATATAGTCCCTTGACATGCTCGTGCAATTATGAATATGTCTTGTGACTCAGCTGTTATATATATATATATATATATATATATATATATATATATATATATATATATATAGATATATATATATAGAGATAGATATATATAGAGAGAGAGAGAGAGAATAAGATAGAGAGAAATAGATACATACAGCGACATCTATATATAAAAAAAGGGATATTTAGATATATATATTAATATATATATGTATATGTATATATTTATGTATATATCATATACATATAGACATATACCTCATATACATATAGGAGATCTATATATATATATACTATATACATGGGTTTATATATAGAGAGAGATACTTATATACATATAGAGGGATCTCTATATAGATAGAAAGAGATTTATTTATATATATATATAGAGATATATATATGATATAGGGATCTTATGTATATATTTATATATAGATACATATACATATATCTATATATATCTATATATATATATATATATATATATATATATATATATATATATATATCTTTATTATATATTTATATATATGTACATATACATATACATATACATATACATATATATATATATATATATATATATATATATATATATATATATATATATATATATATATATATGTGTGTGTGTGTGTGTGTGTGTGTGTGTGTATATATATATATATATATATATATGTACGCATGTTGTGAAAAGGCTGATCAGTGTCATGTATACTTACTGGTAGGACTACTTACAACTAACATATTTAAATTAGTTCTAGGGGGACATTTTCTTGGCTTATTGTTACTTCGTCCGCTCGTTCTGGTTAGAAATATTACTGTAGCTATCTGTCTCGGATGAACGAAAATTAACCCAATCAAGTGACGTGACATATCATATCAGGCTATGCAGACTTCGAGCAACCAAATCTTCAACTCGATCAACACGAATTATCACCGAAAGCATATAAGCGCCTTGTGAGTATGGCATCATTAACAACAGTTGTTTAACAAGCAGCCATGTGTGCCGTTAAAAAACATCTATCGTTGGCAATATGAGCGGAAAATGCACACTGCGTAGGAAAATACAGCACTGATGAGCAAGCTTCTGATGGGTTGGGAAATAATGACTAGAAGTAGGGAAAGTTCTGGATACAGCAGTTGGCATGAATTCTTTCTGCAAAGTAGAGTAAAACGATTTAATTGTAATTTTGTTATTCACTAACGAGAGGTTCCCAGTGAGCACCACCAGACCAGTTGCTTCCATTGTCGTCGTGAGCGCATTGAATTAGAAAGCCTATATAGTTCTTCATAAGCAACAAAAAGGCGTTTTTACCAAAAGCATCCCCAATCTAGTACGTGTTTTTGAAATCGTAATACGCTTTTGTTTTAGCCGTCTCCCATGTAAGGAAGAAATCTACTACTGACACTACTGAAATCATTTAATGGCCAGTTGAGTACCTTGTAATAATATGAAAAACCTTTCCAATCCTATAGCCCAAGACACCCCCCATAAACCACCGATAATTATCTTAAACTGGGTGGGTCATGAATAGTAATGTTGCCATCGTGTATTATGCCACTGGAAGCGTCATCCTTGAGGCGTTGCAGGTATTTGTGTTCATTTGTTGCTAGCCGAGCTTCTTGGTTAATGCTTCATGATTATCGTTTTCTCTGCGCTCAATGAATCCTAATATAGGGTTATAGTGAAGATTTATTGATCTGATCGTATCGTAGTCGAACACCAAGAGATATTGCGTGTTGAATATCTACCTTTATAAATTTAACTTGACTCTTTCTCAATCAATATAGCCATGGGCTACATAATGTATCAAACCTTACCTTGCCTTGCTCCTCTTGAACATTAAAGCGACAGTTAGGATTAAGCCGATGTTTTACTATAGGTCCTACCCATGTGGTAAGTGGTACGACCTGAAGGAATCTTCGGAGGTAGATAGTAGGTTCAATGTGCATAACGTTTGGAAGAGAATCCAGGGGAAATGGTGTTAATTACCAATATTAGTGCATTGATAATGCTTTAGTTTTGAACGATTCACACTTACATAGAAAGCAGGGCGTTACTTGGATGGTAACTGAGTGCTATAATTTACTATTCACTTTCATGTTTTCATGTTAATGTTCATTTTCGCTCACATAAATTTCTGCATTCGCCCGTCTGTTATATATTAAATACTTACGATTGATTTAATTGGGCTATATATTGATATCACATACTGCATTCCATCAATTGTGTTACCATCGAGCTAAAAGGGCTAAATCATAGAACGACTGTAAAGATATGTGTACCTTCCCCTTCAGCCATTGATAAACAACCACACGACCATAATATGAACGAGACAGGAGACTGAGTGGTAAGAATGATAACAGAATGGAAAATCGTGTTTTTGCATGGAAGACTGATATAAGCATTATAAAACGTCAAAGATGAGTCATGCCGTTGCATCGATCGCGTTTGAACGCTTTCGTATATGTCGGTGCGATATAGTGGCTTAATACACTCGGCAGACACCACCTTCGGTCATGCAGCATAGTATTAGGCCACTGATGCCTGCGCATTACTTTATACCGGCTAGATCATGTTAGAACATCATAATATTGGTAATATATATATGATCTCCGATTCACAACTTTCATCACTTATTGCCCTGTAAAACACGGAAGAACAGTCGGTACGGCCAGGATGTCTTCACGTCGGGTTTGGTTAGATACTGCAATTGCTAGAAAAATAAATCACTTCGACTGGGATGGCGTCTATGATGAATAGGTACTGATTGCACGCAACGCGAACTAAAATTCCTTTCACGCCCTGCTGACTCTACTCGCGGTTATATATACCATCATGATACCTCGAAGGCTTATGCAATCAGCTTACTGAATGCATTATTTTCCCATCCCAAACAAATACTTTCTGAAGTGCGATGTCGATGCCTCCTGACATGTTGTACATAGTAAGCTGCATAGTGTGAAGCATTGCATTACAGGTGTATTAGTAATTAGAGGTCTAGCAACAATGAGGTTATTTTAGAAACTGAAGATATCCGTGGTTCTCAATTTGAATGAGGTTTCGTCGATATCTACAAAATAAACCTAAGGTTTTAATTGTCCAAATAACTCTAATACTGAGATGATATGTATTACCTTGGCTTCTATAGCCTACACTCGTCAAATAAATACAAGTTACTAATTTGGTACAACTGCACATCGAGCATTGTGATCTCACATATAGACACTAAGTATGGAATATTATCATCACTTTTAGCCTAGTTAGTAACTGCGGGAAAATGTGCACAATTAGAGCCAGTCAGAACGAATACTTTTCCATGTAGTCCTATGTTTTACTACGTCGGTGTGAATAAAGCCGACGATTTCATATAAGTCGGAGCGGCGCGTTAAGTGGTACGGCCTGGGGGATTTTTCAGATGATGAGAGTTTTTGCAACATGCGTACCTTTCGGACGCAGCCAAGAAAACTGAATGTTTACTCTACCAATATTATTGTTAATGGTCTCGTGTGATACGGTGTTTGCTTAAAGACTGATCTTTGGAAGCAAGACAATACTTGGGTTGTGCCTGTGTCCACTTGGCACATGTATTTTAGTGTTTACGCTCATGATATTCTGTTAATTTGCACTTTCGCTCATCGACAAATGTGACTACAGTTTCCATTAACTCACCGCGAGGCGCATCATATCACTGATGCATAAATGCCAGCGCGTATGGTAAGGGTCAATGGCTTGTAATGCGTTGGTCAAGCTGAGATGTAGCAGAGGTTTATGTAACACTAATTGGTCCTGCTTTTTAAGGGCGTCAAATTGAAACTTCTTTTTTCGGTTATTAATCATTGTATTTTTAATATGAAGCAAAATGAAGCATACGGAATGCTGTCACGACAGCAACAACGTAAACGCAAGCCATTGTGTGCTCATTAATATTATACGTATGCTTTTGATACTTAGCCTCAATCAATCGGCCACAATATGAATGAGTCGGTAGACTTATAGGAAAGAATGATAACACAAAAGACAATCGTGTCTTTGCATGGAAGACTGACATATATTCTGTCACCCAGCATTATAAAACGTCCCTCACCAAATATGAGTCATGCTGCTGAATCGATCGCTTTTGAACACTTTCGTTATGTTTACAAGCGATGTATGGCAACTCGAAATGCTTCACAGCTACCATCTTCAATCCTATAGCTGTTCTTTAACCGGCTACATCATATCACAACATCGGCTTGATACACTCCAAAGACACAACCTACAATCATTTAGTATGAAAAGGGCACTGGGGTGTGTACAACATTGTAAACTGGCTGCGTCATGTTATAACAGCCTAACACTGTTAATAGGCGTCCGAGTCGCACTAAAACTTTTACCACTAGGTTGGTACACCGAGGATGCGTTCATGTCGGGTTAGGTTAAGCAATGCAAATGCTAGAATAATAAATCGCTTCGACAGGGGTAGCGTCCATGATGTACGGGCACTGATTGCATGAGATACAAACGGAACATTGCGTTCGTGCCTAGCTTACTCTCTTCTGGGGTATTCTATATTTAACCATCAGTTTTCCCCGTTTTTCTAGTTGTCTCAAAACATACACTAGCTTGATGTTATCGTTCTATTCTAAGAGATGAATTTATACGGTGCATGCAATTAAATATGGGAAGAATGAAATTTCGTTGAGTGCAATGCCAATGTCATGCCACTAGCTGTGTGCAGTCTGGTCCACAGACTGTAGTATAGTGTTACCGTTATATTGATAAGTGAGTGGCTAAAATGATACGGTTGATTTTGAGTTCGGATTTAACGTATGATGAAGAGACTGTTAACAAAATAGCAAAAGGCACCTTACACAACATGCTCAATTTATAATATCTTCATTTGATCAAGCGCTATTTTAACGGATATAAATAATAAAGAAGTTTACGAAATCGAGAAAATGCATCCTATCTAGTCCCCTAATGTATTTGGGTAAGCTGCAATTGCTTGTTTAAAATCTTACCTTGTAAATTTAATATGACGTTTTCTCATTCAAAATAGCTACGTGCTGCATAATGTATCAAACCTTACCTTACCTTGCTCCTCTTGAACATTAAAGCGGCCGTGCTTGTCAGAATTAGGGCAATGCCAATGCCCTGACATGATATCTAAGACCAACATGCGGTATGACAGCATCTGTTTCACAACAAGCAAAATATAAAGCTCATAGCATCTCATATCAATTTGACCAAAATAATAACATGACCAATAATTTGGGATGATTACAAATACGACGCTTAAAAGTAAGTTGTCAAATACCCCAGACTTTATCGGTCCCCAGACTTTATCGATATTAAATTCTATTATATGACTCGCAACAGCTGGACCTGTGGCGCGATGGCGATGTAATCACATACCCAGTAGTCTAAGTATAGGATATTAAATTTATGCATCGAATGCTTAGTGGAGACATTGGGTTGTTTCAGGGTGATTATTTGTTCAATAACTTGAGCGGCCTGCTGGTCGGTGGGATGGCCGGATCTGTATTTAGTGTCTCATGGATTGCGTCTGTATATGTACCAATTTTCTGTTCGTTTTCGGTTATCTGCAGATTATTCATATTTTATAAATGATACTGTTGTGCGGTGGAAAGCTAACGGTGTTCGATTGTGCACCATCACTACGACGTATGCAAAATCAGTCTGCGTACCAGGTGACATTGCATAGTACTCCGCAGACTGTACACTGCATAGAGACCGGGACACGCTGCACAAGATGTACACACTGATGCAATACAGACATTGATCCTTCCTTAATTGTGATCGATATTAATTTTGGTACATATATATGTAATGCTAGTTTCTACGAGAATGCTCTTGTTTCTATAATCTACTGATATGTTTAATATGCAGCTCATGTTGATTTCAGTCAATGAGAGGGTTTCCCCAGTGCTCCTACCAGCAATGCACTCTTTATCCCAATTATAAAGCGACCCAAGAGAGATTTCATTCCTGCAGTTAATGTAATGACCCAGAATTGGATGCGCGAAACTACCAACGCGGCTATAATGGCGAAGCAGCAGGGAGGATTGTGGTTTAATGTGGTTTCAGGGTTTCACGTCTCACACAATCCAAAAAACGAAATACCGTTCTGAAAACTGAGACTTGGTCAGTCGTCTTTGTAGAAATTGAGCGAGTCGTTGCCATAGACAGCGATTGCAGCGTTCACTTCCGGTTAAAAACGAATCAAAGTTAAAACGGGACTGAAATCTGAAGTTAACGTGTCGTTTTTTATTAAGTATATAATACCGTACACATGGTTGAATTTCTGGCCCAGGTACTAGCTGGCTTTATAAAGCAATGGGGCAATTAACCGTGCATCCTGGTCTCATTTGCTCGGTTAACCTATCAAATAGAATATAGGCCCACGTCGGTAATTTTCGTAAGCCTGTCCCATCTAATACGTTTGAAGTCCACTTGGAATTTACGCCTTGATTTAAAGATCAGGGTATCACAAATAAGCAAGAGACATATTAAGGTTCATTGGATGTTATTACAAAGATTCAATTATGTACTGTTTTGCTTCACTCTTAATGTAATGTATTGGTACACATACCGTATCCTTGTTGTTTTGTGACCCGTTCATCCGAAATGGATCAACGGCACTCATCCTCTAGACGACACCTTGATGCCACTCAACAGTTTCTTGGTATACAGAGGCACCATTCAATGCTACATCAAGCTGTTGTTGCTTCCAAGATGAACAAGACGTGACGAACTTACAGTTCACACAACCTAGAATTATTCAAATATGTTCACAAAGATGCTGTAAAAAAGTAGAGCGTTAAGTACTTATGTATAACTTAAATACAATGTCATAAAGTATGTGTATGTGTGCTGCAATGTCTTTGAAACGAGCATGAAAATGTTGACTTGTCCTCTGGCATGCATTTGATAACTTGGAATTAAATGACCTCAGATTACTTTAGCCAGTTACTGTATGAGTAAAATAACGGTCGACCATGTCTAATCCATGCATTAAAACCTGAATCGTTACCAAAACCTGCTCATCAGTGTGATAAACAAAGATCCTGAGGTACCTAACCAGCCATGATACTCATACCATCCTGTCTATCTCTGATGTAGATAGCGTACTACTTCAGATGGTAGTGTATTTAGCAAGAATTCTCAGAGCTTTGTGTGTCGGAAGGGATTAAGCATTAATCGAGAACCCACACGATACGCAGCTGGTCTTTCTCCGTTCCGGTTTCATCAATAAGTGCGTGCTCTCTCATTCATGAACGCATAAAGACAGTTCTATACAATGCGTTCGATTGAGCATGGTGAACAGGCCGAGCGCCGCAGGGCAAAAATGGTTTTCATGCTGTCAATTCGATCGTTTATTGACTGGGCTATTGCAATATTGATCTCAAATATAACATCAGGCGATGCAACATCTAATGAATGCTTGCCGTCGAACATATATTCAGTACCTACGAATTTGTTTTGGCGTCCCGGTACAATTTTGATTGGTGAACCCAAGGATTGAGCCAATATTCGAACCGAATATTCACCAAGCCAATATGGTTTCTATTTACCATACCGGATCAGTTATCAACAGTCAATATATGCATGCACATGCTTCCTACAAAGTAAAATTGCAGTTCCGACTTTCGAAGAAGAACTGGCATCCTATCTATCGTAGTTATTGCCTAACGTAGTGTGTGTTGATGTAAACTTGATGCTGCAACTAAAGTAGAATTTGTGCTAAAAATGTACATAACCATTATGCGGGTATCAATTGCTGGATAATATAATCAATATGCAGGTATGGAGGGGTCACTTCTAATTTGATTTCAACACGTGATACTCTATATGTAGGAAGTGTCTTTGTTCCTGTTTGTAAAACAAGGGGAAAAGTGCATGCCTTGCTCCGAGGTAAGCTCTTTCAAAATGAGAGATAAATGAACATGCTAACAACACGGTAACCTTGAGATAAATCGGCGTGTACAAGGACGTGATGTGCCACATTATTTGTTTCTGGTAAAGCCGAAGTCATGCTATTGCTTCTGCTAGTTTGAATCGATTGGCTCCTCAGCGCAATAGAAGACAATCTAATAATGCCTGAAAAAGGACGTCAAGGACGCGATTTGTGAACAACGAGGTGAAACAACGAGCTAATTGAGTGCGCTGCAACTCTAACCTGGGACGAGATATCACAGGATGGATCATACGTATTTTAGAAGGAAAAAAAGTAACGAATGCCCACTGTTACGCTTACAAGTTTGTATATGGCTTTGAAATAACATTGCACCTTTGGTAAGAATCACATAGATAGACATATCATCGCACACCCCACTTCATTACGCAAGGTCAGTCAACTATTGTTACACGATTGCTATTGCTATCCTAGTTGACGGTACGCAGGGTAAGAAATTGCTGCTGAAGCAAACTGCCAACTGCACATTCCTCTCTTTCTAAACATACTGTATCGTGCTTATGACATGGTATATGATTTTAGGAACGGATGAATGCTGTTACAAGTGCTCACAACTAGGCCTTGTGCAGCATATATGTATATATATATATATATATATATATATATATATATATATATATATATATATATATATATATATATATATATATATATATATATATATATATATATATATATATATATATATATATATATGAAATAAATAAATGTTTATATTCGAATTTCAACGCAGAGCAGTAGCAGGCAGTTAACGGTGAAAACCGCATTTGCAGCTTTATCCTCCTGTCAAGCAGCCAAACAGAATGATGATGAAAGAAGTTGTTCTTTTTTCTCGCTGTTATTCATTAGCACGCCAAACGTCGTCGGCCGATAGTTAAAAGCCTTCTTGAATAGGAGGTTTGTGTTGATTTATGAGGTGGCATGTCATGCTAGAGCATAGAATACTTACTCTGTACATTGCCTAAGTGCATGGGGAGGGGTGGGGTACTGGAGGGGGTGGCAATGTTCGGTACACGACTTTTGCTTCAATAGAGCCAGGTAAGTGTAAAATGGCATAGAGCACAAAAGTCTAAACTTCAGTATTATGCCTGGTTTGTAATGAGAGTGGCATATTGCGTCCAAACGCAAATAAGATTGACAACCTTGCATCGGATGATTGTTCTTGAAATACAACAGTTCATTTTATGGCCACAATAATTTACAAAACTCTTACCCCGTCATGCGGTAACCATTCAATTCTAGACTAATTGATTTAGCAGTGGACATTTAAAACTGATTTTTGTGCACAAGAAGTGTTATGTTTTAAATGCAGGCAATGTGTAATGAGCAACTTGCCATCTACATTGCAAAAGTCATAAATTGTTCTCTGCAAAGACTTTCTGCATTAGCACAGGGGAAGGTAACATTTGAGGAAAACACCAATTTGACATTTAAGTGCGCACCCTGATTTGCTTAACAAAGGCTACATATGACTGCCAAAATGGCAAGTAATTGTTCCCATCAGTTCTACTGTCGTTAAATGAAATAAAATCAAATGTCATTTGTCATGAAAGCAGGACAACAAACGCATCGGTTCATGTTTGCAATACACATCCATAAGAGGGAAAAGAACTGATCGATGTACTTCGATATCGAACAACTCGTTTTTTTGCTGATTCCAACTGACACGGAGGAGGTGTTACCTAGACGTAATCACCTGGAAAATCGCATACTCTATCGATATAAACACAAATATTGATAATTGTGACAAAATCATTACTGTTTATTTTATGCTTTACTAGATTATATTCGAATTTCAACGCAGAGCAGTAGCAGGCAGTTAACGGTGAAAACCGCATTTGCAGCTTTATCCTCCTGTCAAGCAGCCAAACAGAATGATGATGAAAGAAGTTGTTCTTTTTTCTCGCTGTTATTCATTAGCACGCCAAACGTCGTCGGCCGATAGTTAAAAGCCTTCTTGAATAGGAGGTTTGTGTTGATTTATGAGGTGGCATGTCATGCTAGAGCATAGAATACTTACTCTGTACATTGCCTAAGTGCATGGGGAGGGGTGGGGTACTGGAGGGGGTGGCAATGTTCGGTACACGACTTTTGCTTCAATAGAGCCAGGTAAGTGTAAAATGGCATAGAGCACAAAAGTCTAAACTTCAGTATTATGCCTGGTTTGTAATGAGAGTGGCATATTGCGTCCAAACGCAAATAAGATTGACAACCTTGCATCGGATGATTGTTCTTGAAATACAACAGTTCATTTTATGGCCACAATAATTTACAAAACTCTTACCCCGTCATGCGGTAACCATTCAATTCTAGACTAATTGATTTAGCAGTGGACATTTAAAACTGATTTTTGTGCACAAGAAGTGTTATGTTTTAAATGCAGGCAATGTGTAATGAGCAACTTGCCATCTACATTGCAAAAGTCATAAATTGTTCTCTGCAAAGACTTTCTGCATTAGCACAGGGGAAGGTAACATTTGAGGAAAACACCAATTTGACATTTAAGTGCGCACCCTGATTTGCTTAACAAAGGCTACATATGACTGCCAAAATGGCAAGTAATTGTTCCCATCAGTTCTACTGTCGTTAAATGAAATAAAATCAAATGTCATTTGTCATGAAAGCAGGACAACAAACGCATCGGTTCATGTTTGCAATACACATCCATAAGAGGGAAAAGAACTGATCGATGTACTTCGATATCGAACAACTCGTTTTTTTGCTGATTCCAACTGATACGGAGGAGGTGTTACCTAGACGTAATCACCTGGAAAATCGCATACTCTACTCTATCAATATGAAACACAAATATTGTTTATTTTAATTTACTAGAAAATCATTACTGTGAAGTTTAGTTGCAGAAGGAGCACTATTTATGTTCCCAACTCAATGATGGCATCTACAAATCTAATTTTAAACATGTTTCTGAGTCGGTCTTTGCATATTCAGTTTCGTGGCAGTTTATATATATTGCTTGACGAGAATGGCATTGCAGAGATGCCACAAATCTAATTTAAAACATGAACTGATGATCGGTCTTTGCTGTTATAGTATTAAGTCTTAGTTTATAGAGATAGAGATATTTATATATATATATATATATATATATATATATATATATATATATATATATATATATATATATATATATATATATATATATATATATATATATATATATATATATATATATATATATAAAGCCGTGTATTGGCTGAAATCCTGAAATCCCAAAATGACCTTAGAAATACGCAATGATTATTCGACGAACTTGTTTCCTATCAGCTTTGCAGAGTACAATCAATAGTGACGCAAGCTGTCATCTCAAAATCGTGCAAACAATATTTTATCAAGCGATGGTTCCTCTACGCTTGCTTTAGTGTGAAGTGTTTTTCACAGTAATTTTCGGATACACGTCGGAGAGCCGATATTGCACCAAATGTTTATATTCCTGCGATCAACTGTGTTTACAAGCGCCGCATTGAACAGATCTGATACGAAAGTTCCTTGTAATGCCTCGTGTTATTGAACAAAAACATAAACTTTGTATGTGTGTGTGTGTGTATGTGTGTGTGTGTATGTGCGTGTGTGTGTGTGTGTGTGTGTGTGTGTGTGTGCGTGTGTGCGTGTGGATACGTGTAAGTATGAATAAGTATATGTATGTTGGTATGTGTGTGGTTGTAGGGATACGGAGAGAATAAAGAAACAATGATAGTTGGAAGCAGGGACACAAAAACTATGCTCATTTAAATATACGTTGCATAAATAAGATGGGATTTAACATGGCACGCAGTAGCATTCACTAAAATAACTGCTATGTGAACCAGATGGCACCACATGAGTCATAAACAAATATATTACTCACTGGTGGTACCTGCTAAATCTGTTACGCAAAGCAAGTGGGTCAAAATGTTTGACCGCACTTTCACCTAAGGTTTCACTGTAATTGCTTCTAGGTTATTGCATTACGCACACTGCCGCGTAGGCTTGCACATCATAGTTTTCTGACAATCCTGTCACTCTGTTGCAGGATCATTTTTGTTTTAACTTATCTGGTCTCTGAACCATCGTATGTATTTTTTACACGTTACGACTAAAAACTAAAGTCATACACTAACAAAGTTTTTATCTATGTCTATAACAGTGCATAGCTGTGACAACATTCCCGGCAATGATAAAGTGTTATGTCAACTTAAGCCAATCAAATACACAATCTTGAGTTAAGCTAGTATGCAATTAATGCTACAATATTTTGCATCGTCAAACAGAATTTATTGCGTTGTTGATGTTTATCTAGGAGGGCGCTCAAGGCTGCTGTCTTCATTGACTTTGCGAAGCCTTTATAGAAATCGATGATGCGTCACGTTTCGAAAACAACAACAACTGACTACAGCAGTACCATGAGAGTAGGGTGAAGGTCACAATCAGGATGCAAAGAGCCAGTTATCTGAGCGCTTACTTCAAATAGAAGTAGACAAATTCGCATGGAATATCTTCATGATACACATTGACTGGCAATCCACCACCATACACTACTAACAGTAACTCATATGATGCAAGGTGAAAACAAATGTTCAATGCCTTTTGGTGCTTTTGGTGTAAATTTATCTTTGTTGCTACAAAATGGGCTTACTAATTTCCTGCGCTCGCGATGACAATGCAAACTCATGGTCTGTTGATGCCCACTACCACATCCATGACCTGCACTACTTCTGGCCATTACTTACCATTCCGTCAGAAGCCTTTTCGTCAGTGAGCTGTAATGTCCTACACAGTGCGCATGTGCAGCTCCAATTACCAACTATCGATGTTTTCAATGACGGCTAACGCGCCGGTTGTTAAACAACCGTTGTTTGTAATGCCACACACACTATGATTCCCGCTCACCATCCGGCTTTGGACAGTTCAAAGTGCGCATATATGCTTTCAATGATAATTTGTGTTTATCCCAATGAAGATCTGCAATGGCGGATATGATCAGTCACGTTAGTTGGTTGATGGTTATTGTGCTTCCATCCGTGATAGATAGCTAGAATTATACACCTTACCATAAGCCGGCAGATGAAATAATAATAGCCAAGAAGAAATCCCCTTGAACTAATTTAGTTAAGTTATTAGTTATTTCTCAATTTAGCGGTATGAATATAGATAGATAGGTCTAGAGTTGAAATATATATATGCTTCATGGCATAGATCGATGTGTCTTTTTTTTAAACCAGTACAGGATAGTGAATGTCGAACACAAGAGTGCCGACACCAGCCTTTGTGGCTGACAAGAACGACAACCCAAGAAGATATTACAGAAACGCTGCAGATTTATGACGAACAGGTGACTTCTCATCTATAATAAGACGTCTTCATTGAGATGTAATTCTTTCGGTTTATAAGGCAAGTTGTGATGCAGATACCTACGATACATACTGCCTCCTTGAACAGGGAGGGGATATCAAGGTCTTCCATGTAACTAGAATAATAACTTTAACATTATAGCATGTTTACTATGTGCTGTTTTGAACCGCAGCGGAATTATAGCATACGTACACTGTAGTTTTTCTAAACCTCTGCGAAATTATAGCATGTGTACTTGGTGCCTTTTTAACCATTGCTGACTTTGAACTGACAGACGCCTTTGATTACTATATCATGGCTGATATCTTTATCAAAGGTATGTAACTGGTACGTGTCGGTAGCAGTACACAGTTAACATACAACTCGGATTACTACAATCTGAGATTATGTTTTGATTGGATTACACCGCAAAACAAAAGCTACTCTCTTTAGGACCTGGTGTGTCACTAGAAATGAGTCATTTATATATATATGCCACATTGCAAGTTTGTACAAGCAAAAATGATTAAAATATTACTGTTGCCAGTTACGATATGAAATAAAAATCTGTCCGAGGAATGATACTTGCATCCAATTTAGTCAATCCGTTGATAAATTAATTCCAATATTCCTACGACAAATAAAAATGACGAATATTATGTCCCTAACGTCACGGGGTTCCCAACAAAGGTAGACAGCATGCATCTGACAGTCCACAAGCATCGAGAATATCCAGTAAAACAACACAGTAAAACGCATTTGTATGACCGTGACAATATGATCGATTTTTGTCACCGTTTCTATGGAGAAGAACACTTTCTTGTCATCCACATAGGATGATAACTTAATGTTCCTGAATGCATGCCATTATCTTTATATGACCAAATCGTTTATTGATAACCACTAGCTTATTGCCACACTGTCACTACCACCTATGTCAAAAAATAATAAGTACATGTGTAACTCAAGCTGTTTTACCAGAGTTCCAGAACCTAAGATTTGCCTTTCGCATGCTGTAATCAGACTTGAGTGTGTGTTTGGCCACCATCATCATTTATCAATTAAATTGTGTTCGGTTCTACACGCGTAAGAACAGATAACATTGCAGTAAAACCTAAATCAAGTTACCCCCAGAGTATTCCCGATCATTAGCGGTAGCCTGACAGTCCTCGGTGGTATTTATTTGTGGACAAAACAAAGTGACATCAGCTAATGAATAATCGAGAGCTTGTGGGATGTATGCGCATGTAAAAAGGGAGTTATCATAAGTACCATCAGAGCTAGGGGCAGATGTTCCAAGGCTTCGTGCATAATGGTACATTTCCACCCATCTATCAATTTAATCGTTTGGATACAAGTACATTTAACAATTGGAAGGTCACGTGATGCCTCGCACCAATTATCTTGAATAGCATCATTATTTCTGAAGTGATATCAATCATAATATTAAGATCATTTCAACATTGCCTGTGGAGCAATTTACATGTCGTGCCTGTGTCAACTGAGACAAGTTGGCACTCGGAAGAGTGTTACCAATGAGACCAACTACAACCAAACGCTTTTTAGAAGTAGCAATATAACCATACGCTCGAGTGAAATAAGTTCTCGTCCTCATAATCACGTTTAATCATAGGCATGATCATACAATAATAATGAAATATGTCATTATCATATACATATATTCTTTATGACAAAAAACAGTTCGCTGTGTAACAAATCGATGGGCTATTTGTGGGGTTTAAACCATTTGAATTCAATGTTATATATGGAAAAGTATTCACAATGCAATGTGTCCCATCCGCTACTAGAAAAGCGCTGCCTTGACAAAATAAACCGTTTGTAATGGTTTGATGAAACAGCCCAAGCAAAGCTGGTAAACTGGTGATGAATGGATTATCTTCAGTTTTTGTATTGGCAAAGCTGACATTCTGGGAGAATCTTGTGCTTGGGAACACACACCAGACATACATGATGTGATCTGTTGGATATTGCAGTCACGAAGGAGGTAAAGGTACATCGGTAGGATGAATATTGAAAATGTCAATGCCTAACCATATATTAATTACTATTCATAGCGAGGCTCCTCGGCACCATGTTGTGAATTTGAATTTGATTTCAGACTCCTGTGATATTAAAAGGTGGCCCCCTTTTGTCAATGCTCAATGATTCTCCCTTCAGCTTGCCAACCAAGTAGAGAGCTGTTTTTTTATTGATTGTGAACATTTTCATCAAACTTCTGATCACAATTGAAACACGAATACAGTACTGAGTCATACTTTTAATGCCCACTTCGATGCTTGACTAATAAAGCGCCAGATATCTCTCATAGGCTGACAATTTCTGCATTCGTTGATGAGGCTTTGTGCCTGCTATTGGTTCATAACTCCGAAGCAGCTGTCTCATATTGGAGCAGCTGAGTCACTGGTTTGGTCATTTCTGAGGTTCCATGTTGGTGATGGCATTGTAATCCCATACCCATTTGTCTAAGTACATTTTTCTGCATGGTTGTTTCATGTAACATATATTTGATTTGTGGCATGGTTTGGTGATATCAAGTGTACCACTGCTTCTCCGTTTAAAACAGACCACATGGTGAAGGCTGTTTTGTTGCTTACTGAGCTACAGTACAGCCAAAATCGCAAAATACTAGACTGTAATCGTGAACTTACTTTGATCCCTTCGTATTAGTGGTTGATGGTACTTTTATCGGAAGCTTAATAAAGGTCAACCTTGAACTCGACAGCAAATTGTCCCTGATGCTAATCAGGCGAAATATGATACTGGCTTATCTCGTCAGATCTAATCGATGAAACGCCTCGGCTAATAATTTCATCAACACAGTTTTCTGTTACAATGTGCTTGGTCTTTGTATGATCCCATTCAATAATTTAGACTGTTTAAACATCAATATGGCGATTTTAGGTTTACACTTAAAGTATCATAAATTAACAAAAGACAAAACCAACTAAAATAGATATCATTGAATAGGTTCAACAATTAACTGATTTATCACATCTGATAGACGAGTTTGTATGAGGTTCCGTATCTGGCGTTCAGACATGTTATTCGAGTAAATTGCATTGTGGTACATGCCACGGAACCCGGCTGATATTGGTCGGGTCAATTGTAAGACAAACTATGAGTGAGAGAATACGCCACTTATATCTAAACATTCAACACTAACTTGCTTGTGGTAAACGAATAGGATAATAAGCATTGAATATTCTATCCTATTGATATTGCACACAAGACAGATATAGAACTAAGTTCGTTTCTGCAATGTTTAGCATTTGTGACGAAACATACAGAATGTCAGTTGCGCCGAACGAAATACATTGTTTGATACTTTGTCAGATACGCAATCGAACTGAAGAATCCTTAAATGAATGGAAACATATTGACGGTCGAACTGACGTGCATTGTACATAGTTAACGGGAAATGAATTTAGACTTCTCCGGGTCATTTGCCTGCAGCATGGGAAATATTCCTCCTTGATACTGACCCAATGCTTGTCCTAGAAGGACTGATGAATTTGCAATGTCATCTTGCTTATTTCTTCTAAAACACAAACATAGTTTAAACATCCTAATCACGAACATCGTATTTCACGAAATGTTCTTCTTCTTTGTGGTTCGGGAAAATATTTGGGTCGGCGCCATAATGAAATGGTGTTGAATTGATATGCGGCTTAGCCTTCATAAACCTTTCCTTCTCTTCTGACCACATGTGTTCTGTCGACAAAATCAAGCCCATTGGTTGTGCAGGGTTACTGCAGTGGATTGTATGAAGACGAGAAAACAGAAAGCAGATTTAAACCATAACATGCCTGCAATATCATTCATTATATCACCGCACATTATCCACATCTAACAAACTACACGATATATCACCTACAGTACTTATATTAATGCGAAAGATGAATAGACTTTGCTGCGACCTTTGTATATATGTTTTAAGTCATTTGTGTTCTATTTGTGATCATAAAGATTTGTTTGCATAAACCTCCGTTGCGCGAAAGGAACGGCACAGTCAATCAACAACAACTTGCAAATGTTGACACGTTATTTGATGGGCAAAGTGGACACGTAGCTAATGATGTCATTACACACAAAATAAATTGACCAATCTGAGCATCCGCCGAAGGTAAGGCAAGCGTTGGGATGCATGCTACAATAGCCTCCAGGTCGTCAACACAAATCAACTTGATGTTTTGAAAATAATTGATACTGGGAAGTTACATGCGTAATTGTATACTGCATGTGATCACGTCAAAGATTGAGGAAGCCAAAACACAACTGAGTTTGATTCGGTAAGTGAAATAAAGTGAGAACTTTGGCTTTAAAATATGGCACAGATGCTCTGTTGTAGCTCTATTTTCGTTCGCATAATGTCTTGCTTCAGGCACATTGAATCTACAGGAGTTGGCTAATATCCAAATGATCCTTGGTATGTCTTTTACTTTCTGGTACAAACACAGGATATGCTGGGAGCAATGTATGCATACTCATATGCACGGCTGGATTGATTACAGCTCTCGATCAAACACACTCAAGGATCTCTTTACCATACTAGTTTTGTTGCTTGTGCATCATCACACATAAAGTGAAAGGGGAAGGTCAAGTGCTGGTGTAATAATCTACTGAGTGTGTGTCTTCCCTCCTAACAACGTTATATCTTCAATATTTAAACAAGAAAGAAGTTGTCATCGATAACTTGAGATTCGGGGGTTATTATAACACATTGCAACACATGTGAGATCGTAAAACCCACCAGTTTGAATTTCATTTCAATTTACTCATCGTAATAATTTACGCTAGAACAGAGACGAAGACGGCAATAACTATATCGTTATCTAGCATTAATTGATATGCCGTTAAAACAACGTCACTTTGTGTTTATCTTAAGACTTTTTTGGCAGTGTCATCCATGTGGCCGCGACTCGCTGGCTCAGTGGTATCATGTCGGACCCACGTCTTCACGGTGAAGGTTCACGGTCCGGTTTGAGCAACGTGCGTACCAAGTCGACACTGATATTTACAGTGCGCTGTCCAAGCATCACGGTTTTCCTCATCTGCCTTCGACGCCTAATCACCTCGTTGTTGAAAACCATGTTAACCCTAAATTGTTTATATACGTTTGATCATGCTTTGATTTGTTACAGGCAAATATACTGTACTTTTTCTATTGCAACGCCACGACCCCTGTTCCTGTATTTGTACACCTGCAACCATTGATCTCGGTAGTCTCCTTAGCATCATGGTATAAATCCCGTGGTTCTGAAAAGCTTCATTTTTCTCAGTACCCCTTGGTAGTTGCTATAAGCTGTCAATGTGTGCGGCATTCGGTAATTAGTCAAATTTATGAACAGACTAAAACAGCATCCAACCAAGGCCTGGTGCGTCACAGTCAATACAATCTTGCATGTGCATACCATCTCATATTGGCCGATATTGTATTACTGAACAGCACTGCAATCACTCCATGGGCCTAAACACAATCAGCATATACATGCATGATGGTCTTAATATAAGACACAGATTGCCACATGCGACCACAATTATATTTGGATATACAGGTTCTAATGCACAATATAAAGCCTGCATCCCTGAACACATTGCAACAGTCATAAAATATGCGGATGTTTCGTACTGCATCAAACTGCCAAGCAGAAAAGTAATCAATGAAAGATTGAATTCGCAAGAATTGAATACTTATCACAGATCCAAAATGAATGGTCGCAGTCTTTTCACTTTGAGAATGGAATGAAATGAAAACAGTCGATCTTTTCTGTATCAGGCCAATCAAAAGTTGATGGCTTGTTGGAAATCTGGATCAAATCTCAACGCATGCGTTTATGACATTATACTTTCTACTAATATGCACGCATATGTTCTTCTGTAAATGGCTGCGCACCCGTGACGTTCGTAAAGTCATGACAAGTGTTGTTAATTAAACTGGATCGTGGTCTATTATTAACCGCCAAGAGATGATAAGTTGTGGCTGTGGAATAAATTGCACCATTTATATCGATAAAACACCAGCCCACGGCGACTAGTCAATCATCTATCTTCATACTGCCATCACCTCCTGAACACTCGATTAATCTTAAAACTAATCAATTATTAACAGTATTTCAGTATGGATATGATATCACTTTACCTGCATCATGTGAAATATGTGATTTCTATTCTGTACATCCGTGTGTTCACCCATTCCTATGTATCTTTCCTGTGTTCTTCGTATGCATCCATACATGAAATGAATATGATAACGAGATCGATCAAGTATGTGACCACAGCACACCAGATAGCTTTCCGTTTCATTGATATGCAGTATATGTTTCATGCGTATGCAGAGTTACGTATTTTGACTACGATCAGTTATGCACATCGATATTTGGGGGGGAAACTACAAAGGGAGGAATATTCATTATGATAATAAAGAACCATTTACAAGATTATGCATAACATAAACTTGTCCTGTATCTACACTTGACCAAAACAATGCGGCCATTGACCCTATCATGCGCATGGTGACTAATAGTCGCGATGGGTCATTGCAACTGCTGACACATTTCTTGCCTCTGAGTACGCAATCTCTCGTTTATCGATGACTGAAGTGTATAATACACCTAACTTCACAATCGTTCCATGATTAAACTTTTTCATGTTGAAAATAACAAACTAGTGGAGTATAGCATTTGATTTTAATATATTGCCCATTAAGGTTATCGGTATATATTGAATGAATAAGAGACGGGCGAATAAACAGTAATTTAGATCTTCATCATCCGCCGGCACTTTTACTTGGTTAGGGAATTCTTTCGTATGTTTTCTTCCATCTATATGCGATTTCCCGTGTATATCTTGCGGATACGGGTTTCGAATGCTACATATTCGCGCTCCCTTAAATCAGTCTAGTGTATGGCAGCCACGTATCACAACTTAACGGTTATGAGATCTTTCCGAGATGATTGTTACAAATATGCATGGTTTATCTTCGCCTATAAATACCTAATACATATAAATGCAACTATCTAAGCTCCAAGATGTTGTCTGTATACCACTCAGCTACGGCTGACTGTGCGAAATCATTATTGATTGCAGCGTCTGTGTATCCCTTCCTGAATACAATATGATACAATCACTCCATGTTATGTAAAGCTAATGTGCCATCCATGCTGAGCCAGACGCAACGATGCATCTAAGCGTCATTGAAGGAGCGACAAGATGGTGCTTAGTAACGAGCGTGCAATACGATAGTAATATTTCCACAAATATTACAAAGCAGGAGTCACTCAAAAGATTTGTTCTCTACTATGCACTTGACAGAACGTAATTTTACGCGTATAACTAACGTAAATCTACATTATACAATTTACCTTGAAACCTGCATCTAGAGCACAGTGCTCTGGACGACCTAAGCCCTTCCCTGCATAAGTTGGCATTCACACATAACTAACAACCGTGTCTTATTCTATGCAACAATACTTTTTTAACCTTCGCGTAATCGTAACCCAAATCTTCTCATCAGTGTGATAGCCAAAGACATTCCACCTTAAGTACCAAAGCAGCCCATGATACCCATACCATCCATGAGTCTCTGATACTGCTGGCGTACTGCTGTAGACGGTTGTTTATTCGGTTAGAATTCCCATGGCTTAGTATGTCGGAAGGGATTAAACATAAATCAATAACTCGTGTTACAATTCGCAACTGGTATTTCACCTGCCCGATTTCATCGATTTCATGAGCACATAAAGGCAGCTCTATAAAGCACTCGACCAAGCACGGTGAACACGCCCAATGTCTTAGGAGTTAACCGCTTGTGCAGCAGTTGTGTCTACAGATATCAAACAATGGATATGCAATGGCATGGCAGTATATGATGACATTGATTCATCGATTATATATCATTCTCAGAATTGGCAGAAGATGGTGAATAATAAAGCGTTAAATTAGGTGCATTATATGCGTACATAACTGCAGACTTAGACAAGAGGCAAATGTTGACGACCTTGCCATTATATTAATTATCATACGTGCATTTGAATGTAACCAACTATCATCATTGCTATGACGAATAATGATCTTAATAACTCAGTACAATCCCTCTGCTCTATTTATGTACATGATGACAATACATTTTTACTGATCTGGCATTTACAGAGGACTGTATTGGTATCTGTTGAGACAAACTGTAGAAGGTGCATCTTTGGTTTTCAAATGGAATCGATGCGATCAAATAATCAATCTATTAACACAGGTTGTTGAAAGATGTGTGTAAATATGATCATGACCATAGATGGAATGATGTCCATGTATTTATATGCAATACAAATGGCATGCACATTCGGAATTACATATTACTGGCTACTATTAGCCACTACATTAGTTACGCAATTATTTATCATTACTTTTGGAAATGATATCCGAAAACTCGAATCTAATCGGGGACCCCGACTATTGTTATAGCTTTTGATTAGTACGATCAACTTTTTTGACGGGACGTGAATTACACACCAAATTTGACATGGTGGACGCGAAAAAATATCCGGAGCTGAAAACGGGCGGAGTTTTGGCGATAATTCCAGAAAATGGTGGAGTTGCACTCGCGTAGTTACTGTTCAAGGTCGCTATTCATTTGCATATTTTTGTAAACAAAGTTCGTAGTTTGTTTTCCGTACGCCAATTCAGATAAATAATCGATGGTAACACGATATTGACATTGCTCAAAATAGGATTCCAACAGTATCTCATTCCATATACAAAATAATTTATTCGCTTAAGGATAGAAATATAAACTCCGACCAGTGAAATCAGTCAGCTGAATAGAGTAACTATGGGATAAGCTGACAGGTAAATATAAAATACCCCAGCGAATAGTTACCAGGGCGTGAATTGGCTACAAGTACTCATTCATCAAGGACGCCACCCCTGCCGAAGCGATATATAATTCGAGCGGTTGCAGCGCTTAACCAAACCGGACAAGTAGACATCGTAGCTGTACCGACTTATAACTGTCCGTGTTTCACGAGGCAATAAGCGGTGAAAGGTATTGTGTGACTCGCAAGCCAATATGTATAACTTATGTTATGATATTATAACATTGCGCAGTCGGTTTACAATAATGCACAGACCCCAGGGCCCTTTTCAAATGATTGAAGGTGGTGTCTGGAGAGTATATCAGGCAATGTTGTGATATGATGTAGCCGGTTGAAGTAATGCAATGCGATTGAACCCGGAGCCTGTGAAGTGTTTCAAGTTGCCCTCATACGCAGGTACACATAACAAAAATGTTCAAACGCGATCGATGCAGCAGCATGACTCTTTGGTGAGGGACGTTTTATAATGCCAGAGCATATGTCAGCTTTCCATGCAAAGACACGACTGTCTATTGTGTTATCATTCTTCTTACTCAGTCGCCTGTCTTGTCCATAATGTGACCGATTCATCGAGGATAACTACCTAAATGGTATGTTAAAAATACTTCCAGGAACAAAACATTTTTACTCTGTGGTGGCAGCATTCCATATGCTTCATTTTGTTTCATACCAAATACAAATACAAAAGTTAATGACCGAAATATAGTGCAAAACACATTAATCGCCCTAAAGAAACAGATATAGCTTTCACCTGTCCTGTTTCTACGCTTCATCTATACAATGCGGCCATTGAACCCAATCATAAATCATTGCGACATAGTTGTCGACGAAAGAAAGTGCAAATTAGCAGGAAATTACGAGCGTAAATACTAAAATATTGGTTTCAATTGGACACAGGCACCATTCATGTATTGTCCTGCTTTCTAAGATCAGCCTTTAAAGAAATACCGTTTCAGACTAGATCATTAACAATGAACTGCTTCCGACAGTTAAGCACATTGCACCTACATTCAGCATCTGAAAATTCCCTCAGGCCATACCGCTTTCCGCGTGGGTCGAACTTATTTTAAATTGTCGGCATTAATTAAACTGACTTAGCCAAAGGTGAAACTTCAAGCATCCGACAAGCTTTAATTTGGCACATTTTCCTCTAGTGACTAATATGCCTAATAATGCAACCAATCCATCATCTGGCTCATGGTTTCTACGAACCTAACGTGGTATAACATTTTTTTTTTTGGAATAAACAAAATAAAAAGCCTACAGCTATGGCTGTTCTCAAACGGCATCTGTCTAGCCAGTTGAAATGTTAAAAAATTTCATGTCAGAAATCTGCCAAGTATATATATCCACCCTGCTGATATACGATTCCGTTGATCTCTGGCGTTGAAGTCTGTTTCAACTTCATATCCGTGATTTCTTAAAACCAGCATAGCCAGTTGCATTGCACTGAACCACAGCAACATATCACCTGTTATCCACGATGAGATGGCCCATGGTTGATTGTTTCTTATATAGCTGGCGGAGCCTGATAAACGCCTAGATGTATTCTAACGTCTGAAGGACTACGACTCCAACAGTGGCACATTGCACGATGGTAACATTACTATAGTTGTTTTATCGGTCTGCTCAGTCTCAAATGTCGCATATGATAATTATCGGTGGCTTTCTGGGGCTATGTGGTTTAAAAGGGGTTTTTTATATCAAAAGGTACTCAACTGACCAGTGAATGCTTTCAGCAGTACCTTGTCTTCCTAACACAGGAAGCGGGTAAAACAAAAGCGTATTACGATTTCAAAAACAAGTACCAGATTGTGGATGCTTTTGGTGAAAACATCTCTTTGTTGCTTGTGTAGAACTACATAGACTTTCTAATTCAATGCGCTCACGATGACAATGGAACCATATGGTTTGGTGGTGCTCACTGGGAACATCTCTTGTTTTTAAATAACAAAATGACAATTAAATCGTTTTACATTTACTTTGCCCAATGAATTGATGCCAACTGCTGTATCCAGGACTTTCCCTACTTCTAGTCATTAATTCCCAACCCATCAGAAGCTTGTTCGTAAGCGAGCTGGTGCTGTTTGTTTGCTACACAGCGAGCATGCTCCTCTCATATTGCCAACGATAGATGTTTTACAATGACAGCACTCGTGGCTGCTTGTTAAACAACTATTATTTGTGATGCCACACACACCAGGCGCTTGTATGTTTCCGGTGATAATTTGTATTGATCGCAATGAAGATCTGTTCTGCTCCGAGTCATCGATGCATGACTGATAGGTCTTGAGGTGATTAATTATAAATCATGGTATATAGATCGATATATTTTATTGGTTTCAGCAAAGAAGAAGAAATTAGAATATCTAGTACTCTGTATACTGCCTCCATGTATTGAAGCACAGGGAATATCATGATTATTGGTTACGTCAGCGGTGTGTTTAAAGGGGCGTGCAATATCTAGTTAAGTTAATTGCTAGGGTCTACTGTTAGAATAATATGTTTCTGCTAAAGTTTCAATCAATGGAATCGCTTTCACAATAACACATGTACGTCTCCGAATTGGATGAAGAAATTAAAAGTTATTTTTTTACATTATGCGCACTCGGTGCACTTTTAGCTGACATTCGTAGTCGATCACTACATCGTGGCTAATATCATTATCAAATGTATGACAGTGGTGGGTGATGTTACTGGTACACAACAAGCATGCAGCTAGCAGTAATACAAATCTTATAGTATGTCTTAAATGAATTATACCGCTTGGAAAACTACACCTTACTTTTGACATATAGTAAACCAGATTCATATCTAGTGGAAACATTGTGCATTAAACACCAACCAGGATATCATTATGGTGGCTACATCCTATGATGGGTTATATTAGTGGTTCAGGCTCATTTTAGTTTCGTTATTTTGCACTTTTATGGTATTGCCAAAATCGTCAGACCTCAGGATTTGGGCGTCGTTCTTACGAGTCCATTGATATATACGCCACATTTGTGCAGACAGGAATGACTGAGATAATGCTGCAGCCGGCTTTAATATGATTTTCGAAGATATATGAAGTTTACAAGCAATATAATCAACATGCCGACGCATAACTTTAAATGTTCCGCTGGCAACCAACAGAATGAATAATGATGTGTCACTGGTGACGCATGGCTTTCAATGAGAAGAGACATCATGTCTCTGACATTTCACAAGCATCGAGAATATCCAGTAAAACACAGCACAACGTATTTGCATCACAACGCCGGTGTGATTGTCTTTTTTGCGATTTTGCCGCACATGAAAAATCATAATTACGTGAGCCGGCATACATACCATTGTCTTCAAATGCACAATGAATGACAGCTAACTGCTTGACGCACTATTACAGCTGGCTATGTCTCCAATTATGAGTAGTTTTCATATTGTACTTGAACAACTTTTCAGGTTTCAACACAATGAATGACATTGTGATTTGCCTCTGTCTTGCTATCCACCGCGTTTTTTCCTGTCTTCATTGTTAACATTTTGTAGGGTTCCCAACACAGGAGAACAGACTGAATTACAAGACAAGTTAAATCAGTTGTCCTGGTCATTTTGCACTTGCATGATAATCCTTTGAGGTATTTAAAAACAAAGAGACTCGTACATTAGGCTAACTTATTATATTTGCGATCTTGTTGATTGTAAGCGCCGGTAATAAGAGACTTTACATTTTTACCATTATACAGTGGCAGTTTAATCTTCATTGAAAATGGTACCATTAAACTCTGTTAATATGAACGTAAGGATAAAACTACATGTAATGCCGCGAACCAATTTTCGTGAATTTCATGACTTCTGGAGTGATACGAATCAGAATATTATGTCGGCATTAACGACCACTTGAGCGTTATCTGTGAAGCAAAACATACTACTAGGACGAGTTAACTAAATCAAGACGACACTCTGAAGGGTAATAGCAACGAGATAAATATCATCCAGTGACATTAACACAATGTTTATAGAAAATAGCACTATAACCACACACCTGAACACATCGGTTCCTCGCGATCCAATTCAATCATATATTGCTTCATGGGCGTGACGATACCATGTTAGAAAAATAATGAATGCATCATAATTATGTTAAGAAAATATTTTTGTTCATGACATAATTTGAAGCAGTGAAGTGATCGGCTCAATTGGGGTGCCACAGTGGGTCTTTAGATGAGCTCATATGTCTAGAGATTGATGCCCTGAACTATTCCCTGTGTACATAACTGTCATGTATTTCTACTATGTGTTTCTACTGTGTGTTTCAAGGTCGTTGTTTCGATATGATCAATGGAATGGAGCACGACCGTTGCGGTGCGATGTGATACAGAGACGGTGATCATTTGATCCTGGTGAGAGTATGAGCGTATGAACTCAGTAAAATGAAACTTCGGTCCTGCAAACATTCTGACTAACAGAGCCATCTCGCCTACCAGCGAAAGGACTGGCTCTGATCGATTTCACGGGCGAATCGTGAGCAAAGCTTCCTTAGTTGTTAGGTAACTGAAACGAACGAATTAACCAAAGGCATTTGCTACTTCCCTTTCCGCTCGAGTGCTCCAACTTTCTGATTGGATGCTGAGCGGGTTGCTTTGAGTACCGCAAATCGCTCAGGTTTCACATGCCACTTCATTCACATTCTCTACAGATGTGCTTTTGTGAGCCCAAGAAAATATCGTGATATTTGACTATGTCTTGAAAAGTTAGTTTTGCTAATCTATTAACACTCACTTTGGCGTGCATCAGTCTTAACACCACGGCCATCAACTGCAGTACCGCAGATGTCCATTTGCAAAACCAACCATACTATTTTAAGACGCTTAAATACCCCAGGTGAGAGATGGTTGGGCGTTAACGAAATTGTTGTCTGCATTGCTTGCATTCATCATGTACACCAACCCTGTCGACCGGCTGGCGTATCTTTAGTGATGGGTGCAATTTAATGCTGGTTAGATAATATATGTGAGTCGTCAATGAAAAGACCATTTATTTTATTATTCGACTAACCCGTATGTCCACTTTACCCTTTTCATATTGCATGATGGAGGATATATATGTAAATTGTGTTTCTGAGAACAAAATATGACGCTTCGCTGTTGTCTTTAAGTGGCAGCAATCTGTATGCTATATTTTTCATTCATACCATCTTACAATGTTATTATTTCACTACGTGGGTCGCGGTGTTTTTCACCTAAATAAAACCAGGGCTGTTACGCCAGTTGAGTTGTGCATAACCTCTCCTGTAGTTACCATCCTAGTCCGGCTGTGCTTTCAAAGGTCCCATTTGAGAGAATGCCGTTTCAAACTGAATCATTCACAATCCACTTTTATTGGTAGAATAAGTTTTCTTGGCTGCTTTCTTGAGTTAAACGCATTGCACCTTTTATCTACCTCCGAAATTCTTTCGACTTGCGTCGCCGATCGGGTAAACAAATAAGACGGCGTGGTTTATTATTCGTTCAGGCTATTGTATGATATCAGACGCAACGGCCAAATTAAATAAATCGACGTGATGTATAAAATAGCACATCGGATTTAAATGTACATGACTTTAATGATTCGCATCATAGGACAGATAAGCAACTCTTAAAACCTAATATGGGCGTCACCATATTTATGGTGGCGATTCACGGAAAAGGTTTATTCATTTTTCCCCGCTTTATCTTGTCTGCGAAAATGCCATGGTGTAGGAGGTTTGATCATTCTTCTTTTGACTTGAAGGTGCAGTGATGCATGAAAAAATAACTTTACATCACCCCAAGGACCAAAGGGGTTAAAGAACACGTTGATGAACAGACTAAATGTTAACGGGATAAGCAGCAGCATGGATGTACTTCTAATGAGCGATGGTTTGCAATGTAACCATGGTTGATCAGCTTCAAATAAAAACAATTCAACATCTTTGATGAATTCTTTGACTTATATACAGTTCGGAAAATATTGGATGTTTGAATTCCTTTGCGGCCACACGTACAAGAAGCTTTCGATCTGTTCATAGTCTCTTAGGTTGTACACGATTAGTGTTGTTATTTAAATCAAACTGTCCATTCCATCGGTGCTGTTAGACAATTATAAGGATTTATTACATGAATGGCTGGCTTGCGTTGCTTTGTTACTGGTCTCTTGTGCTCAGAGAGCAATGTTTTGTAAGCATTTATTCGGCACCTCCATGATAAATCGCTAATTGCAAAACAAAATTAATTAATCGCCAAAGCATTCCATTGAATTCTTGGCTAAATCTTTGCTATTTTAGGTTCCCACAAGCAATGAAGATACGCGGAAAACGGTAAGAACTGTTGTACAGTCTGCCAATTGAGGATTCGAGTTCAGTTAAATGACGCATGAAGAAGACAAATCAGCAAGCAGATTGAAATAGTAGCACTTGGGGATTTGGTATTTGTGACTTGTCAGAGTATTCACATGATAAATAGACGATAAACTAAAAGATATATTGCCTAAAATATATATATATATCAACGCAAAGTCTGGGTGGAATGCTTAACGACCGTTCTATATATATGCCATAGGGGTATGATTTTGCAGCTTGGTCATCGATACTTTGTCTGTTTTATGAATGGTTGCATTTGCAGCAACTACAGTTGTGCACCTCCGGTTATTTTCGTACATATTACTAATTATGACTTCTATTAGCAGCTACAGTAGCTATGCACCTCCGGTGTTTTTGTTTTTAGTTAGGCATGCTCATTAGGAGGAAACTACAAAGGGATGGATAGACATCCATTTCTATAATAGGAACCTTTTACAAGGTTGAATATGGCTCCCGATATAGCAGCTGGAATGCCTGCGTGGTTGGTTGGTTCATTTGTCAGGAAAACGGTTCACAGATGTTTCTATTCAGTCTTCTTCCAATTTCTCTTAACGAGAATGTGCTATCAGTAACCATTCATCATGGACACCACCCCTGTCTAAGCGATATATCATTCTAACTGTTACAGCGCTTAGTCAAACCCGATAAGGAGACATTCTGGCGGTACCGACAATTTTCTGTCCGTGTTTCACGCGGCAACAAGCACTGAAAAGCATTGTGCGACTCGTAGACATATATGTATTACCAATGTTTTGATGTTATAAAAATGACGCAGCCGGTTTACAGTAATGCACGCACCCCAGTGCTTTTTTAACATGCTATATTATCGAAGTTGGATTCTCGGGAATTTATCAATCCGATGTTGTGATATGATGAAGCAGGTACACGTACAGTCATAGGATTGAACATGGTGTCTGTTGAGTGCATAAAATTGGCCTCATACACAGGTACACAACGAAAATGTCCAAATGTGATCGATGCAGCAGCACGACTCATCTTTGGTGAGGGACGTTTTATAATGCTGGTGACAGAGTATATGGCAGTCTTCCATGCAAAGACACGATTGTCTATTGTGTTATCATTCTTCTCACTCAGTCGCCTTTCTCGTTTATATTGTGTCAGATTGATTGTGGATAAATATCCAAAGCTTACGCAAAATACTTCTGGGAACAATATATGATATATTTACGTTGCCTCGGTGGTGGCAACATTCCTTAAAAAGCAGGACCAATTACTGTTACTGTCCTGTATCTACGCTTGACCAATACAATGAGGTCATTGACCCCATTCATGGGCAAGGTCACTAATGCATCACCTTCGCAATAAATTATTGGAGCGTTAGACACATTTGTCGGTGAACGAAAGCGTAAATTAACAGCAAATCATGAGCGTAAACACTAAAATACAGGTGTCAAGTGGACGCAGTCACCCTCCAAGTATTGACCTGCTCTCAAAGATCAGCATTTAAGCAAATACTGTTTCATAACTAGATCATTAACAATCCACTGATATTGGTAGAGTAAACATTAGGTTTTATTGGCTGCTTCTTGTACATTGCACCTTCTCTCGGCATCTGAAAACTCCCTCATGCCGTACCACTTACTGCGTCGGTCGGACTCATTGCAAAACGTCGGCTTTATTCAAACAGACGCGGCCCAAAAAATGAGCCAGCGTGGAAAATTATCAGTTCTGGCTGGCTCTAATTTAGCGCGTTTTCCTTCAGTGACTAATAAGACTTAAAAATGCAGCCAACGACTAATCCATCGTCTGGCTTAATGCTATCTTCACCTCTCAAACATTCCATTATTAACACGCTTTTAATATCTTAGATACTACATTACTGTGACTATTTTCTGTGTTGTTGCTCAATGATGGTAGAAGCCAACAGTCAAACGGAAGAAATCGACCAATTTGTCGGCATGTTACATGAAATAACACATGGAATTTATAAGCGCATGACATTGAAAATTCGTATCACAGAATAGATAAGCAACTGATATCAGATAAAGCTGGGATATCATTGCATCATTATCATCATCATCATCATCATCATCATCCACGTCTTCATTTCATTGATAGTTCACATTGACATCATTCGATACAACGATTCAGGTGGAACGCTCTGATATGTGGTTATGGACTCAGAGAACTCCGACAGTCTATGCTCTACAGTTATATAACACTAAATTTAAGCCACCGCTGCATAATGGAGGTATAGGTCACTCAAGCTAGCATGTTATCTGGTAATACAATCACAACAATAAGTACGAATCCTACGATTCTCTGGCGCTGTCCATTGAAAGCCTGGCGTTGCTCTAGACTTAAATAGAGGAGCCGTAGAGGGTGGAGACCTTACTAAGCTGAATATAAATCCTGCCTGATCGATTTCCCGCTCTTTCACACAAGCCAAGGACCAAATAGACCAGCTAGCATCTTTGTTGCCGACAAGGTTGTCTCTGATGGAGAGTTGACAGGTGTGAGCAAGATGAAGGTCACTCATGAGATGTCACACTTGGCAATTAACTTGGATATAGATATGGCATTTATCACTGGAGTTAGACGAAGGGTTACTTCAAGTGGTTACAATGACAACGCAATGGAATGTTAGACACAGGTGATATGTAGCAGGCGTTCAGTCTCGGGACTAGACAGATCTGACTTGTCAGGACGTTCGCGGATCACCAGACCTTCTTCCATAAGACGTTGTGACCTCGGGCTGTGGCGTGGTGGACTACTTTGACGCGGACTTAGACTTGGCGAACTACTTTGACGCGGACTGTGACGTGGTAAGCTACTTTGACGCGGACTATGACGCGGTGAACTACTATGACGCGGACTGTGACGCGGTGAACTACTATGACGTGCGCTGTGACGTCGTTGATGATGTGGACTGTGGCGTGGACTCGTTGTGGGACTTGTCAAGGGTGTATTGTCGGGGCTAGACACGGGGCTATTACTTATCGCACGCCTAGAATGTTTACCAGTGGCTGAGTCTTCCAATCCTCTCGGGGGTGAAATATGCAAAGGGGGCGGACTGAGACTATTGCCATATTGAGGCGTGGGTGGAGTGATTGTGGCGCCAGCATTTGTATACCTGAGCCCCGGGGGTGTGACCGATCCAGGATCGCCATAACGGAGTGCTCCTGGGGCCGGCCATAAGTCGCGCGGATCCTTTATAAGTGGACTGCAAGAGCCCATTCCGTGACCATAACGCAGGTTGAACAGCTCCGGGTCCTCTTCTTGCATGAGTCCATTGACTGGACTACTTACCTTCACCCCGCCAACACCCTTTGAAGACCCCTGATCAATAGACGCCATTTTCAATCGGGGTCGGTCACGCTGCTGCGAGTTAGGCTGATGCGCAATTTGGGCTTGTACATGCGGATGGGAATAAAGAGGAAGTCTCGTCCTTGCTCCCTGCGGAGCCTGTAGGTGACCGTTGATGCGAGGGCGAGTACCTCTCCCTAATGTCGGCCGGTCCTCAATGCGGGCTTCCGGTTGATTGGTGATGGGAGGAGGAGGCGGAGGAAGTCGCGGAGCAGCCTCCTCTTCTTCGTGCGTAGGGGAAATCGTCGCCTGCTTTGGTATGGCTGCTATGGTAACCGGTACGTCAACCTCCTCCTCATCATCTGAACTGGCATTGTCCCTAGATCCGACAGGCTCATTCTGATCTAGTTCACTTCGCCCGCTGCTTGTGGAGAGCGGGGATGGGCGTGGAGTGTGGTTTAACATTCTCGAGGCATGCGTACTGCCTTTTGGCACAGTGATTGCGGGTATTTCGAGATAATCCTTTTCTTTATAATCCTCAGGGGACGCTTCGGAATCCGAATCCGAAAGTTCCTTCAGGGCAGGGTCCATCCCGGGTTCAATAGCTTCCATGCAAATATCCTGATCCATATCGGACGAGTCTGTCTCCTTGGCGTCCTCGGCTACGTTCTGGAGACTCGTCACGTGGGGGTGTCGGTGAACACTGGAAGCCATGGAAAGTCGAGACATGGAAAGCCTCGACATCGAATGCCGCCGTAACTCGGTTTCAGATCCCTGCTGGGATGGCAGAGCAATCGCCATCATAGGGAATAGCGTTACTCAAATGCCGTGATGTGCAACTCTTATCGCGATAGAGTTTTTGGATAATCGAACGTTTCAGTTTTTTATAGGAATCGCGGGAAGATTTCTCCTGTACAACAAGAAACTCCTGTAGATACTTGTGTATTTGGCGATCCTCTTGCACTTTTTGGTGTTTACGTTTGATGTGTGACGCTATCAGCATCACGATGGAGAATCCGTACACCATGACAACAGCTATGACGTAATAACTGGCTCCGGTCGGATCCTCAAGTCGCCCCTGTG
This sequence comes from Urechis unicinctus, assembly GCA_034190875.2. NCBI lineage: Eukaryota > Metazoa > Annelida > Polychaeta > Xenopneusta > Urechidae > Urechis > Urechis unicinctus. Next base: position 57,329,760 of record CM067350.1, on the reverse strand, counting down.
CCCCTCCGGACGAGTTCGAAGACCCCGCGTTTGAAACGCCATGCTCGGCCGTATCCGTCAACAAACTAGTCCAGTTGCGAATAACCAGCGTCCCGCTGTATGTTTCGTTGTCCTTACCGCGCAGGCTCACGCGTAACGTATGCTGTACGTGCTCCATTACTAACGCGCTCACGGGTGCGCGCAAATCACGATGTTAACGTATTATCCAACACACACATCAGCGAAACTCAGCATGACTCCACGGCTAAGCGCCGTTTAACAGTAGAGTTGCACCAAGGCGAACACCCACAGAGGCCTGCTACAGCAGTAATGCACGTGTGACACGTTAACACTTACGATATGCCCACCAAGAAGATTTAGCTTGTAATACATGCGCTGTACCAGCCCGTGGCTGATCAGCCTTCAAGCAGGAGCGCCAGGTGTGCGGACGGCGCAGGTTGCTGGGCAGACAGGGTGGAGTGGCGGGTGTCTGGGGGGCACGCTTCTTCAATGTATCCTGGCTGAGGCGGGAGGGCGGTAGGGGGCACCTTCCCCTCGTGTGTTCGTCCTCCCTCAAGTCGCGCAACGTTGCTCACGGTCTAGCCGTAAGAATACAACGAACCGTGTAAAGCTTGCAAAAAACAAACCGTACTAACATAAAAAATAAAACCTGTACACTTCCTTCTTAATGTTTGTTAAGCCAATTCGACGCTTTGCCGGCACGAATTATCCTGCACTTGCCTTTGCTTTGTTCTTTCCTCTCAGTAACTGAAAGAGCCACAGAGCGCCAAATACCGCAGTCCTGTCTCCGGCATCTGCTGTCTCCCATACAACGTGGTCTGCTCAATGCTGACGGTGAACAGAGAACATCCAAGCGAAGGCCACGAGAGAGACTGAGGTTATCACTGCGCAAGCGAACCGACTACCGCGGCCACAGGGAACGAAGCCTGAGTCTCGACTGCCAATGGAACTCGCGCCAAAACACTGACACGCCATGCGACAAATTCAGCCGAGCATTTTAACAACTCGCCTGCCGCCAGTTTATCCGATCAATGACCGGGTAATAGGATCTAAAGCATATATAGTCATCTGGTTCAGTTAAAGTTCCCTACATACCAGTAACGCGCCGTGTATTATGTTAATCCCGAGCAAACTGCAGAGGATCTCCGGACAGTTATTGAGATCTCGCATTGTTTTAAAAGAGATTTTCCCCCTTTCTTCCCGCTCATGACAACACCAACATCTCTCGAAATGAATTTACCTTCCCATTCCAGGAAGAAACACGTGGGGTCACTTACTGGAGATCTTTATCAAGGTGATGAATGTGGGGGAGGGGTAAGAGCGATGGGGGTGTTGGTTTTTGTTTATTGTGTTTTCTGGGGATCGATTTTATGTCAACGCGTAGGTTTTTGTCCGTCATCCGCCTCCACGCCAGCACCAAATACTAGTTTGTTCTAGGCTTTTGATCTCTCTCCTATAGAAAATACAGATTGGTATTGAATCTAGTGAGAATAATTCACAGTTGATACAAGCCGCTCCGGCTCTGTATGAATCGTGGGTTTAATATTGAGGCTCTTTTAACGACAACATGACGTGACAAATCGTCCCAAATAACTCTCTGTGTTTTTACTATGGCGTTATATGTAGCAATCAACTTGGAATGGGTTGTTTCATCGGATGACCCCACGTGGACGACACAATCCTGCAGGGGAGTGAGGGGGAGCGATAGGCGGCGGTAGACTTTGTTACGGAGTATTCTGTCCCCCTCATTAAACCTCACTTGGCAAATCTAGCTATTGATTTTGGCGACAGCTTTCTGGGGATATCAGGGTCTAGGTACTTTGTGGGTATGAGGCAGTCCAAGACCCAATATCGTATTCATTCATACCCGTTTGCGCCATTCATTTACATTGAATTACTCACCCATTCACAGGCATTGACCTTGGGTATTTACATATGCTTAAGGACTTTCAATCACATAGATTCATGATATTAAATAAATGAGCAAACCACCAAAGATGTGTTTGTGTGGTAACAACTCGACAGATGATAATGCACTTTTAACAAAATGGTTCTTCACAAATACAAAAAGACATTGCAAGTGAGATAACATCATGTCTTCTTGACAGAGTGTGGCATTCATCTGTGTTCTGACTCATAGTACAGATCTGAGGGGCAGCGCCAAAACTAATGAAAAACGCGCTGTCATTCTTCAATGTGGTGATGCAAAAAGTGCCAATCTTAGCACATCGCGTCTGCGGATAAACTGACTTTTCTATCGGTCCGACACTTAACTAGATTGAACAACGTGTGCCCATGAATGAACCAATATAGATGTGAACAGACTACAAGACGAAAAACTTCTTTGAGGTGTTTGTCTCCAGAGATAGTTTTTATCATCGCGTCTAGACCTCCATTCTGACCCGTGAACACGTGGTGCGTGAGTCCCGTGCCAATAAAGATTAAACAGCCCTGAAGTGTGATCGTATCGAGCAGGAATAATGGCCAGCGAGACGTTGTGGCGAACGATCCAGAAAGCGACCTTGGTTAACAAACCCGATCGAATGGCTGTTAACAAACCGCGATTCTCAGAAGAACGCTAACGTACCCATTAGTCTATGTTAAAACAGCCATTGATTTGTGTAGAAAGTATTTTTGACGGTATTTGAAGAAAACTATTTGGTTCAAATACAGATATTCTGTCCACCTTTGGCGGATATGTGTGCCTTACCACGAGGAAACTCTATATTTATCGCTTTCAGAGAAAATGACCAAGTGACGCTAATGATGAGTTGAATAGTTCACACATGAATGCGCGCTGTTCATCTCGTCGCGACGAGAGCTTAGCGTTATTATCGCCTCGGTTACAATGAATAGCCTCGACCTCTCAAGTTACGTCTTACCGTTTTCTGGCTATGTACCTAGTGAATCTAGGGCTGCTTTCGAGATTATTATGACCAAGCCAAGAACCACTTGTGAATAAATCAATTACGGGCCGGGCAAACCACAGCGGTGAATGTCAAGGTGGTTTTTGACCCCCTTCAACAAGCAATAACGCCAGGGAAACATAAACATGATAGAACACCTTTATATCGCCCACTCCATCGCTCAACCCTAAACCCAATTACCTATATACTTCTCCCGCGACTGCCTGAACACTCGATTAGACCGCTATTTAGCTGCTTACACTGGTCAGAACACCTATGATTCACAATCATTTATAAGCATAGTCCATGTTCTTGGTGAGTCACCGTCCTCTGACATTATCATGTCTTTTGTCATTTACTCTCAGTGACTCAGAAGCCCGTGCTCACTTGAACTCATCTCTACGTTTTTCAGCATATGGGGATTCGGTCGATCAAGAAAAAAACACGATCAATTATCTAACATCATATCATAAAAGCCCACGTATACAATGTACTGTCCGCTTCGAACATGTGTTGTGAAACATATGTTTCGCAGTCATCGAGCATAGTCGATTCGCCATTTGTATAAAACCACCACAAATAGAGTCCTAAAACGCACCCCTTCCCTGGCCTCTAATATGTAGAAGCTTTATATATTTGCGGCCTGGGAGGGGGTTACAAGACTTGTGTTCCTGTGGATCAAACCAACCATGGAAATTCTCAGCTTGAAACCGCGAATAACCGTATTCTTGTATCCGTGTAGCATAGAACATAATACGTACTTTATCCTCCATGGCTGTAGAAAAAGCAGGAGGCCTTATTGTTTACCCATGAGTCAATTCTGATGTGAAGAACTGGTTAAGTATCCAACAATACACGTTCCAAGTCGTGTCGTCGTGGTGGGTTTGTTGACAAACACAAATGAGTTCACCTTATCACGAATCACCTACGTGGTTCTCTCTCTTACCCTCCTCTATATCTCTCCATCTCACCCTCTATCTCATCTCTCTCTCTCTCTCTCTCTCTCTCTCTCTCTCTCTCTCTCTCTCGCTCTCTTATCTCCCTTACCCCACCCTCTCCCTATATTCCCCCCCTCTATGTTCCCACTCCAGTCTCGTTTTCCCTATGTCAATCCCCTAACACCCTCACCGTGTCTTACCCTATGTGTTAACAACCGTCTGGGTCTCTTCTTAACTCCATTGTCAACAAACATGCATGTCCCCGATCATCTTGGTGCATAGATTCTCTATAGATTTTCTATACAAGCGCGTATATAAGTGTATGAGGGCGCCAAGCGAGGCTAGTGGGGACGCCGGTCCATTATCCATGCTACGTAAGGAGACATGTGTGGGAACGTAGCGGGAATCAACCTGATGCCAGCCGTCGGTTTGTCTCTACAGAACCCTCACTTGTATTATATGCGTGGGCTTCGAGTCCGCGTAATCTCCATTATAGTGCTATTAGAGTAATCTTACCATTTAATGCGAGGTATTCATACTTCGCAAGCGCTAGAAGGGATGTGATGCCAACAAAAGCCAAAAGAGAGAGTACTTATATCTGACCAATGTGCTTTGCCGTGTATCATTTTTGACCTGATTTATATATGAGTTTTGGCTGCCATCCAGCTGCAATGATGAGGTCTATATTGACTCAAACTAGTGCTTTATCATACCACACTTCTTACCCAATAAATGCTTTTCAAGCCTCACAGTCGCCAAGGAATTTTCGGCTTAATAATGCTTGGACAATGGCCGAATGTTTTTGTTGCGTTCATCAAGCGACCTATAGGTCTTTCACACTTAATACATGCTATAAGGACGATGTTATGCCATTCAATATGCTTATACAGGTCTAGCCCTACAAGACGTCTGCGTAGACGTCTTACCTTTTTTCGAAACAACGCAATGCGAATATTTTTAGATCGATTCAGACAACTACCAAGCACAAAACATACACAAGTGATGGAGTTATAGAATGCAATGATGTTTTATGGACGATTTTATCCCTTTTCGGCGGGGGATTTCATCCATGGTAATTATTTATAGTTCGATCAATTTGGGAAGCGGTAAAAAGTCAGAAACACAGCAACATGTTTATTTACAAGTTCAAGACCACATGCATTGCCCATGCGCAGCATGACGAAGTCTAATGCTAAGCCCGGGGGGGCACTTAAGTGTAAGGATATAGTATACATGTGCCGCACGAAGTGGGTGGTTTTTTCGACATCTCGACTTTTACGACGGGTTAGACATTCGCATAATACCTTGTACGATGGAGTATACTTTTTCTCATTCTCAACGAGTACAACGGGTACAGGTTTTCGAGGTCCCGCGGCACACCCCTATCCGAGTTAGGGTAAGTGCCCCCCCCACTTGGGATGCTAAGGCAATGCGGGAAATCGCGAGAATTAATAGTTTCCAAAATGGCAGACATCATATCGCGATTTGTTCGGAAACGAACTATCGATGGCATTTATTGAAGAATAGCGTCGAGTGGTGGTAAGTTTTTTGGAGCGAAAGGTCTATTTTTTGTAAAGGCTCTTGATATATGTTATTTTTTCTAGGTGCGAAATGTAGCCCTTCGCGAGATATAGTCCAAACTAAATATCGCCGACTGTGTTTTGACTAACTGTTCGTAACGGTATAAATTCATGTTACCGTTACACCGGAGCTAATACAGGTCGCGATTTTAAGGAAATTATACAACTGCCAAGATACTGTCTTCATGACCAGTGATCGGAAAACACATATTTCAGAAATATTGAGTCGAACCTAGCCGTTTGTGGAAGCGGTGGGAAAGTTACAGTGTTGAAAGTAAATGAAAATTCATTGGAAAGCGCGGTAATTCAATATTATCTAACTCTTTCAAATGTCACGATGGATCGCTGGGATCTAAAAGTACTCCGTCCACTTGATCTGCATGTATAAATCTACCACACACTAGATGACAAATCCTTCGCTGTTTTAGGGTTTTCTGATTATGCGTCGATTCTGGGCCAAGGTACCTCAGGGCAATGCTGATGCCATGCGCTTACTTCAAGTGGGTATTCAAGTTATGCGAACGATTCCTGATTTTGGTTTGAGTTCAGCCCATCCATCGAAGTTCCACGTAATCCAGGTGAAACACTCATTTGTGTTAGCTTTTTCTATTATAGTGAAGTAGACACCTGGTTGCACAGGGCCAGACGATGATTCATCGATACGACGAATCCAAAGCCGCCATGTTGAGAATCTACTCCATTGGACGATAATATGGCCTTAAAATAACTTCTCAGGAGTGCCATAACGCTAATATCATCTCGTAGGTAAGTAAATCACGTCATAGTGACAGATTAAGTGGTCATACCATAGACCTCATTGTCCATGTTCGCATCAATATGTGCGAAATAAAATTGTTCTCAGCTGCGCTTCCCTTCACGCACGGAGAGAACGAAGGATTATTTATATCTCGCTATGCATTTAGGAGTGACTCCCCGATTCCTATCCAGTAATTAATGTGATTCAGCCCCAAAACAAATTCAATTGGAATATCGTTATCAGAATGCTAATCTCAAATTTGCATTGTTTTCAGGCGTCAATATTTGCTGCGTGTGTTGAAAATCAATAGGCCTAGTGAGCAGTGTTGGTGTAGCTCATAATGTATCATAACGTTGGGACATGAAACGACACTGCCGGAGTCGAAACGTTATGATTGTTGGTCTGAACCTCGAGATCTGTTCAGTCAAGCATGAAATAAGCTCTCATGGTCCAGGGGCCTACCGGACCCCTAGGCTTCATAATCCTAAGTTAGTGATCACTGCTTTTGACGAAAATTACGGATAGAGAATGCAAAAATTAACTTTATCTTCCTAAATTGTTTCTCCTTAAGCATAAACAGTGGTAAGAAAAATGAGACTGATATTTTGTGATTAGGGGAAGGGATGTTGTCCAACTATCAACTTTTCGAATCATATCTGCTGATAAATTAATTAGTACTGCGCTTTATTTCAGTGAGGCACAGAGAACCAGACCTATGAGCAGGGTATATTAATTGCATACATTTTGTTACTGGCTTGGTATTATCTGAAGACCAATTGCATGCAGTCATACGAGTATCAATTCGACCATTCTAACCTCTGATGATACGGCCAAGTGAAAATCAAAATAAGAAGCCAAAAAATTCATTCCTAATTTATTTTCGATTTTTCCCAATACCATTCAACCGATGGTTTGTTATTTAACATAGCAAACTCATTTTTTTCAAAAAAAAATCCGAAGCTTCCGGCCAAAATAAACATCGATATCATAAGCAGATAGACTTCGTTAAATTCCAGCCTAGCCTCTTTTTTACAGTGTTGATTGCTATCGTTGTATAAACATGGTGCCTTCCCAAATTCAATCATGATTCATGTGTTTAAAACAGATTGCTCAGATTTACAGATGATTGGCCTGTTTAACACCACCCATTGTAGCTATATATGATAAGCGCAATGAATGATATTTGGCAACATTCTACGCTGTACGTTTGTGAATAAAGGTGGTCACAGAACGACTGCCTAACTGGTAATTATAGAACTGAGAGTCAATCTCAATATAGAAAGTCTTCATTTCGCCCCAAGAAGTGTTCAGAACAATAATGGCAATATCACCATGCGGTGTTTCGAAAGCCACGGTTTCCAGGTCGCCATTGTTGTCATATGTGGTAGATTGCACGCGGCGAGAACCCGAGGGGACGAATTTACTGAAATGTCCGATCGAAAAATACTCTAGCTCGCGCGAGTAAGAATTTGCATTGTGTATCGTTAGTACGCCCCTACAGTCGATGCAACCACCGCTGACACCCACTCTAGGACCATGGTTATCATCCAAAGCTAAATTCCACAGGAGAACAGTACGGGCGAAAATACGAGTCTGGGCGATAAAAAGGTTCTGTATTTGCCATCCGACCGAGCTTCCGAAGTCCGGGTCCCATTCTCCTCCGGAACATTCGGTAAAGTAGATGTCTTTGTCCGGGTGAGCACTCAACACGGATAGGGGATCCCAGCGGTTCCCTCCATAGCAATGCCATCCTGATCCACCAACCCACTGTCTAGCCTGGGCGTCATTCAGGATGTTCATGGGGTACCAAGCCATGTCCCAATTATGGTCAAAAATCACTATTTCGGTGTCAATTCCCTCTTGCTGGAAGCGGGGTCCTAAATAATTAATGACATCTCTCTGATCTTCCCAACCCATTCTCATTGTTGGATAGCCCCCCGTGGCATGTTCAGGTTCATTCTGTAGAGTCACCGTGTCGATACGAATACCCTGATTGGCGTATGCTTGTACGAACTTGACAAAATACTCGGCTAAAGCCTGTCTGTAATTCGCACCTGAACGTAAGCTACCACCATTCAATGACTGTGGATTCTTCATCCAGGCGGGTGGGGACCATGGGGATGCCATTATCTCTATACTCGGGTTAATGCTCTTTATCTCATGAATGAGAGGAATCATGAAGTCCATATCCTTAGAAATACTGAAATGGTCCATATTAAAATCAGTACCGCCGGGAGGATTGTCATTGTACGTATAAGGTTCGACTGCGTTGAAATCTGATCCACCCATCACTAGACGTATGTATGAGATCCCAATGCCTGTTTCTGCATCGAAGAGATCACGAAGCACAGCATATCGGTCGTTAGGCACTGTGTATAGTAACCAGGCTGCGGCATTACTCAGCGCAGCTCCAAAACCCTTGATGCTTTGTTCCTTGTCGTTGGGAGATACACGGATTTGCATCCCCTGTGGGTTCCCCGTGTTGCCAAGGTCTGCTTGTCTCTGCAGCCGGGTCTGTCCATCACCGGTCGTTAGCCACACCTCCATTGCCCTGCAATAGAAATATGTATGGAAAGTATACGAAAGTTTATTTCATTAATTGAATTGATATATGTGGAATTAATTTTTAAACTATCATTTAAGATCTGTAATATAGTCCAATTTCCCTAATAATACCAACGATCTAGGATGGATCGAAGAATTCTGAACGACTTAGAATACGGAAGAAACCATTAATGATAAGAATCACATCTGCACTTTCTATGAGAATGTGCTTAACATTGTATGTGAATGCAGGGATGGGCTCATTCCTTATAGTGCCTGTCGCATGGTTGTAGGTACTTCACAGGAATCTATTCATAACGTGATCAATAATCTCAAACCGGTCAAACAACTGTCGCATCTGATTAGTTAAGGCCCGAATTTAAAAAATGTCAGTTCAAATTAGCGCGCTGGGAGATCGCTACGGCAGCCACGAGGTAAGACACCGAACACGATGTTTATTCGTCGTTTTGTCGGAGTTGGCTCGGGTACCAGTCTGGACGGCGTGAGCTTGTTCAAGTTTCCTGATACGGATGATTTCAAAATAAACAGACAAAGGATTGGCCAGGTATTACGATCGCGTGTAAATGGCCGAGCCCGGGCAAGTACTCGATGGCGTTAGGTCCAAGTGATGTTTTCAGCAGGCACCGAATCTTAGAGAAGAGCTTGGTTGGATACCACGTTGTAAACTGGTTTTGAAGCCAGAAGCTGTACGTACTCTTTTTGCGAAGGCCTCTGCTATCAGGCAAACTAGAAAGGATGGTGAGACAAGTGATCCCCTCCCACCCCAGCCAAAGAAAAGCAAACCTGCCTTATCAAGAGAGAGAAAGAAGCGGTGGGGGGCTCGATGACCTTCTTGTTGCATTAATATTAAATACATCATCCCTTGTCTTGCTAAGAGGATACATTACATCTCGACCATGCAGCAAATTCATGGATCTATATAAATATGATTATTCAGAAGATTAATTTAGCTGATGCATTCCACGGGGGCAACGAGTGGTAGTGGCCACTGAACAATTGTTATGCATATTATATTGAACAGTCCCTAGGTGTTTGTTTGTTTTGTGCATAATTTGTATCCAAATAGCGCTGATATAACTAGTTCCTTCATTGGTATACAGATTTTTGAAGCAGCTATGACTAGCTATGACTACGATATTAAAGGGCAAGTAATGGCTGAAATATGAATTTTCGAGATCATATAGAACGCGATTTTCTTATCAATACTTTTTTCGATCCGACACGTAGTAAACAAGAAATAAGCCGAAACAAACAACACATTCCGGAACTTCCCGACCACACGCCGAAGATGAACGAAGGCGCTGTGACGTCATATGTCACCAGAAGATGTTGCCTCGGACGCAGTTTCTATTTGCGTACAAGCTGTCGTACTAATCAATCGCTATTTACAGACACTCATCAGCGTTTTTTGATCCATGGTTTTTGAGACTCCGTGAGAATAATCATCCTCACATTTCCCATATGAAAGTCGAGTTAGAATTCATTAGCAATGTTTCTGTGCTGATTTTTTAAACAAAATGTGAAAATTGTCGCAGCGGTGAATGTAGCCTTTCGAGACGTTTCATCTGTAGTGGAAAATATGGAAAAAGGGTTTTAAATTATGAACATTCCTCGTAGACAATTAAGTTAAGTCATTTACATATCGGTAGCCTGTTTCCAGTACTGGAACTCTAGCTATCGCTTGTCCGCTTGGGAAAGTGGTCAGAATTTGCACTTGCCCATTGACAAAATTGACATGGCCGGTAGTGATTAGTGTGCGGTGGTTTAAGTTTTATAAGGCTGTTCCACAGATAACATATAGATTTGTCTCGTCAGGCTGCCATATGTAGATGTATGTTTGCCTGATAGTAGCTTGCAATTGTCCTAGACAATCATCGGGCGATACCCAGTGCTCAGTCCTGGGCTCCTGTCAAAAATTTGCTTCATATAACTTTACCCTTATGTCTTCCAGTCTGTATCATCATGGTGCGAATATGTGAGGCCCAGTACTGCAATAATTCGCATCTAACAAGTCATAGTGAGCATGTTTTCCCGAAGGAATTATATATATGTTATGCAGGATATGTAGAGGGGAATGATACAGAGCCTTCTTGAACAATTCACAGTTAGTCCTACCCTGCTCAAGAATTCCATTGCAGAACTTCGGGCCGATGAACCAGGAGCACTTGTTGAAATGTATGACAACCCTGACAAGGAGGAGGCTGAGAGGCAGCACATGGAGAGGTTTCTTCTTTAGATGAGTCATGTAGCAAGGTCTCTATAACTGATGATGAATGATGGTGGTGGTGATGATGGGGTAGGGGAGGGGTGGTGATGGAGTTGATTGTGGTGGTAGAAGCATATATTGGTGGTTGGTCTATTGATATTTTCTTCTTTTTACAAGTTATATCTAAACTCTGTTTATTTTTAAGCTTTGGCTTCAACTAAGTCAAGCTTGTAACATTTCATTTTACTTGTCTGTTAACAGGTACACAATGACATAACTATTCCTTATCGTCATACTTACAAAAAATAAATGGTAAATATTGGGGTTGAAATTCACTTTCAACATCAAAGGTCATTTCAAACTGGTTTTGTATGATGACGAACAGACATTGGAGTTTAAGATGCTATCGCCCAAATGGCACCACCGTGCACAGCAATCAGTGGGATTTGAACTTGCCACATTTGGGCAACAAGACAAACACCCCCGCTGCTAGACCACAGTTGCCGGTCCATCATCTTGAACATCATTGGTTAGGTTACCGTCACGATATGACCTCTGATGATGAAGGTGATGTTAAACAACAATATTAATCATTTTTATTTTTAAAATCATCAAGCATGTGTATGGCTTAAAGTCTTATTTTAATTGTTAAATGGGAAAAAAATACATTTGTTTACACCGTAACATTTCGTACGTAAATAATATTACTTTCCCTTTGGCCAATTTTTTAGATTTTATATGACCATGAACATAACAATGTCATGTTGTCATTTACCAAATAATAAAAACGATACGAGTAACGAATACGAACCGATTTAGCAAATTCTAAACGGACTGATTCTCGAAAAGTCAAAAATGCTCGCGAAGAATTTCAACATATTGCTCCACAAACACACATTTTTCATGGCTCAAACGGAGTAAAATCCGAAAAGTACTATTAAAATTTAATACGTTAACTTTCGTTTGATGTATCATTCGTCCATGAATCTTAAATATAAATGCCAATTAGAGCAAGTTTAAAAATATTGGAAATAACATATTGGAGTCACAAGTGAATGGTGAATCAATCATTGATAACCATGAAACGGGCCTGAAATCGATGTGCAGCCCGGTGTTCCAGCACTGCCTGTATTATCCCCTTTGATTGACGTTTTCACATAATAGAAGTTATCTCAATTTAATATTTTCTAGGCGAACAAGTACTCCAAGCTACATGAAATGATGCTATTGGTTGCGGTATATGATGTACATGATGACAGGATAAAATACGATTATGCTCACACCTACCACAGTTCCCATGTAAACAGACGAGGAAATAACCACGCTATCCGGCTGGACGGTGACATATGACGTCACAAACTCAGGAGCCAATGGCCTTCGTTTTTTGTACATATGCCAAAACGGTCCAAAACATCGAGGGAAATATTGAAAAAAAAAATGACATCAATGGACGAAAATATTGTCGGAAACGTGTTTCACGGGCTGATATACATCTAATAAAGCTTCGATTAGGGAGCCGAAAAAAGTCGTTACTTGCACTTTAATGTATGTCATTGGTGATGGCATATTGTATGGCAAGTATGCTTTAGCTGTGTACATTCATTGTAACGTGTAACACTGACCATGATAATAAAACCATAACCTTCATTTTCTGAAGACAAGTTATGCCTTCATTTATGGGCTAACTGATATTCCTACAAGAAAACAGCTGCTGTACGTGCTCTCCTATATATGTTCTAGCTCAGAATCAATCAACATCAACTTTTAAAGATACAAGAATTAGCCTTTGATAAGGCCTACTTTACGTCCAAGTGCATCTCTTTTTGTTAACAGCAGCTTATCCGAAATTAGTTTACAAACTTTTTTCATTTACATAGTACAACTTTGTAAACATGAGTCCTTTTGCAGCCACATGATCAGACAACTTATCCGCTGTCTGATATGGAAGAATTGTGAGCTGCAAAGTTCTGTTGTATACTATTTGCTTTGTGTTGACATGAGTTGAGATTTATTTAAGCAGCAGCGGTATGCCGACAATACTTATGGACCCTATCTTTTAAGGGACCATACCAGCTCTCAACCCTTATAGAGCAAAATCCATGCTTCAGCGCTTCACGCCTGATGAGGCTGTGCGCGCGGCCACTGATAGCATCAACAAACTTTCCACTGTAGATGCCTACATAGATAGTCCCGCGCTTCCGTAGCTATCGTAGCGATATGTGAGTTAACTGTATGCTGGGCACATTGTACTTCCTACCAACCCCTCAGCCTACTGATGAGCAGCTTTTTCTCTCCAGAAAAGTATGCCGCGTACTTGCCCACACAAAGCATATGCAGGCACGAACGTGCTTCAGCCAAGCAATGCGTCACTCCTCGGTGATCCATTGACTAGGAACCAGCTCAGCTATCTCAACGGAGGTAGCGGAAGTGGAAAGACCACGCGTGCCATCGAGCTCCTCCGGGGAAGAAATCCCTATATAGTGTTCATGCCTACCCATCGACTGGCTAAGGAGATGCGACGCCGAGGCGTGCAGGCCCAGACCTATCATTGCTTCTTTAGGTGGATAGGTGTGGCAGAGTGGACACCAGAGCGCACGAGACAGAAATACATCCCGCGCATTGCCATCTGGAACGAGGTCACAGTACCACGCGCGAACCTGCATACCTTCAAGTCGTCTGCTGTGCCGCACGATTGACTCCGAGAAAAGACATAGTACAAGGAAGTAACATTCGACTACAGGTCAAAGGACGACATCCTCAAGGAGTGCATCCGCCTCAAAGGTAAGGTAACCAAAGTATAGTGTTTAACGCCACACTAACACTCATGTGTTACATGGTGCCAAAAAAGGTTAATAGATAATACTGACCTTATTAAGCAGCCGCCTTCTAGGATAAATGAAAATGGAGATGAAAAAGATAAAAATGGAAACGACTGAACCAGGCCATTCCAGCCTCTCGTCTAGGTGAAACCCGGTCCAAAGTGGTGTGTTACAGATTTGGCCCTCGTAAGGACCTCTCCACTCAACCACCAGGATCCCATTGACCACCGACACGAGTCGCAACCCACGGCAAACAGTATCCACGGGGTGGGGGCAGAAAGATGCAGTATCGAGCTATACTCACCATAAACATCAGGGCCGTACTCATTGCAAAACGTTTTACGAATATAGAATAGATAGTTTGCGTAACAGATCTCACGCTCCCTAAATAAAATAAAGAAATATATTATTCTTACTCTGTAGAAGTACCCAGTACAAGGCATGTACCTATAACGGACAACGCCAGCCATCCCATGTTGTTCGTGATTTCAATCAATATTATTCGAGCTTGTCTCCTCCTGCGTTATACAGTTGATGTCAGTAGATATCTGTTACGTGTGAAATATAACACTTGCCAAGCTGATAAACTTTCATGTATCGCTGGCTATTTACAAAGCTACCAAAACAACAGGTGTTGCAGATGTATGCTAATCTCAAGAAAGATGTTATCAGCTCAAGCGACTTGAGTACCGGAGCCAGTTTTCTCTCTGTTGGTTTGTGTGGCAATTAAAAACCTTCACAACCCGAATTTGACCCCAAGTGACCACACATTGTACCTAATTCAGCTCAATCACAGGGAATCCACGCTGACTGTAAACTTGGCAGTGCAGCCCAATAGGTCGTCGACGAGTCGTGGAATCATATGAATATAAATATTACAATCTAGTGATGAAACTGGAATATTTATGAGAATCCTTATGTATGTTTTGTTTTAGGTTTATTAAAAGATTAATTTCAAGAAATACTTTATGCAAGGCAATAAAACCTGATGTGAGTCTGCTGGACTTACTCACCTATTAAAACAATGGTGATGGTAATAATAATAATAATAGTTTACCGCTAAGATAAAATGATAAAATCAACAACAATGAGAGAAACATATATATTCAGTACTGTTTCAGTGAGCTGATGGGCTGTAAGGGATTTTTTAACTATACCCCTTGGGTACATAACCCAACAGACCAAGGGAAGTGGGTGGAAGGGCATTGGAAAAAGCAAATAATATAAAATTATTAATAACTATGCGGAAGCTGTCTTTGTCGAAGACGATGACATATATTGCTCATTGCACATGATACGTTCCCACACCAGCAAGAGCTTTGCCTTCAGAAAATCGAGCTCGCCTTTAACCAAGAACGTAATCAGTGAGTTCATGGGAGGACTTGACAATTCATGTTTTGTAGTCATTGGTGATTTGAACGCCAATGCTTCAGAACCTGTTAAATCTTTATTTGCTGAACGTATGTTAAATATCTGCAAAACACATCAATTCGATTATATATAGCCTAATTATATTGCCTATTGAAAGATTCAGTGAACGAAGCCTAGGTTTCTCAGTCGTGGTAAGATAATCAGTCTCAGGGAGATGTCTTCAAATGCGTATATTGTACGATTGTTAATCATCTGGTACTCTAACCAGCAAATGTATGTATACCCAAAATAGATAAACGGAAGAAACTTTTTTCGGTGTCCAATATGAAATGACGATATCTAAGACTTGCTAACTTAAATTGCAGGTCACAATATGGGTATGTGGCATAAGTCATGATGTTGATATAATACCAGTGGACGGGGTAGCAGTTTTCTGAAATTTTTATCAACCCTTCTCTATCATTACATGATGGTGAAATTTTTGTGAATCTCAATATGTGGAAGCAAATATGTTCTTATGCAAATTTCTTTTGTGTAGCCGATTTGCCGTCCATAACCTTGCACATGAGTTAATGACTGGACGTTGTTTTTTTTACTTCCTTTCTTTATAGGACCATTCCCGATTAAAATTTGTCAAAAGTCTGATCAAGATGCTGTGATTGGTGGCGGGAAATTCACAAATTTGTTAAACATTTGTTTAATCGCGACAACAATCTGATATTGGTCAGAAAGCGTCCCGATTGCGCCGTTTCCAGCCGAATTCGTCCCGATTCTCCCGTTCTCAATCCGAATCTGATCCGTTTGAATCTTCCGCACGATAAAAAAAACCCGAATGAATCTGTACCGACAGCGTCTCGATTCTTCCGAATGCGATCCGACAGAGATCCGACAATGACCGGGTCGCTTTCGGCAGGATCTGGACGCAGTCTAGACGCAATCGGCAAGAAATGGCCATGAAAAATTTCTCCAAATCATGCCCGTTCATCATGACAGTGTCCCGATCCACAGGACACCATCCAGACACCTTGCAGACAACACGGGACATCGTTAAAATTTTTGATCTGATACAGCAGAATCTGTCACGACATAGTCACGAGTATAATCCGACTAGTCAAAATCGGCGGAGTTTCCCGAATGCTACGGGACGCACCTACTGCCGGGAGTGCTTGGCCGACTTCTCCGGACCGGATCGAATGTATACGAATGTAAACGACTGCGTTCAGATGATGATAGGACATTCCAGATCATTGAGGATAGTAATCCGACTTTTCACTTTTCGTGTCGTAGCGATGTCTGATCTCAAACGGGAGCCATAATCGGCACCGTGTGAATGCCCCATAAGCTGTGTTCATTTTTGCAGCCAAGGCGATAAAAATCAGTACTGTATTTTCTAGAGTCAAATAACCTTTTTATCGCTTATTCTCAGCAAAATGTGAATCAAGTTACGATACTTCATTTTAATATGCAATTAAAATGAATCTTTCATTCTACATGTGTGGCAAGATATACATTTTCGAGAAGGACGCAAATGTTGTAATTGCTACTCTATGACCCGATTGATGATTTTATCATAACTCCCCTACATAATGTGTCTAGCCAGAGAGTCGGGACCCATGGCGTGAATTCTTGTTCTATTTGTTTAAAAGACGCATTATTTGATTTTATTTATATGCTTACGGTTTGCTTATTTGGGGTCAAATGTGTCAGCAATAATTTGAGATAAAGTCATTCAGATATCTTATTCATCAGACCTTTCCATAGGTACACTATAAACCTATTTATTTGCAATGTTCCGCTTATGAACGAATGACGATACAAACCTGATAAAACACCAGTTTTAGAGGTCGTTATTTTATTCATCTTTAAGGGTCAAATGCACACTTTTAATAACAGTTTGTAGATTTTCTTGGTCCATTTTCAAATATCGAAACTTCCTTTTACAATCTTAGCATTTTCAGACAAGTCTACGTAAGACGCAGCATACGAGCAGTGGCATGGTGGCAGTTATCAAACATCAGGTTGTAGTTGGGTCCACCCATCCTTACGTAATCCTCAAGAACAGCATTCCCTATTCTCCTCTGCAACGTACGGGTCCACAGCGTTCTCATATTGTCCGCTCTAGAAATCACCGTTCCCGAAGGATTCCCAAATTCGTCTCCCTTGTGGACAAGCCATTTGCTTCTGTTTCTTAGAGTCACCACAACGCCTGACAACTTGTTCCCGAGGGCCGCAAGCACTTCGTCACTTGGGTCGCCCGCTAGCGGTCGTTCCCAGCGTTCCACGTTGACAACACGAGCGTCTAAATTTTGAAGCGATGCCGGCTGGTATTGCAGAATACAAAGAAGTACACAGAGCACGGCAGACAGGCTTGTGATCATTGCGACTGAAAAACGCACAAAACACCAAATATTTTCACATCTGGGCTATGGACAATTAATTTAGGTTCCAACAATTTGTCATTGCATTGATCGAAATATCGAAGAAAAATCCATATAAAACATTGATCATATTGATTACCGGTACAAGCACATAGTTATTCTATCCGACTAATAACGGTTCACAATATATCCAACCGCTTAACCAAGGAGTTATAACCTTTAGTTGTGTAACTCCTTGGCTTAACTGAATGATAAAGTTTCAAACACTATGGATATAGGAATAAAGATATGTCAATGGAACAAGAGTAACATGCAAGAGTAGATAAAAAGTTCCCAGAGCCGAATGATACTTACTGCGAAGTATTCTACAAAGGAAAATTCGAAAAAGAGGGAAATCTCGAATGACACGGGTCCTTGTCTTGAAATGCCACTCACGCCCAGTTTTCTGGACCTTATTTATACCATTGGTGGAATAAACTGGTTAATAATGAAAGCAACAACCTTCGTGTAATACGCATTGATCTGGCTTTAAGGCCCGCTTTAAGGGCTATTAATGAAATGCACAGATATCCTTGTCAAATCATCTCTAGTTAGACTTGAGCAATAGACCAACTTAAATCGGTTATAGCCATATAATCTTGAATAAAGACTTTCAATTTAACAAAAAAAAAGCGCACGCAAACTCACGATGACAATAGCAAGCGAGCTTATGGATGCACACACAGTTGGTAATTCATTTTGTACCCAGCTCATTCTGTCAATTAATGCTCTCCATTGCTGTCTGTTGTGAGTTGGGGGAGGCTTTGGGTTTTGGTTGAGTGAAACTAGAGCAGTGATCTGAGTGGTCGCGCTCGTCGATTTCTATGATTTCTCACTCTTTCTATGCGCTCTTAAGATTGTATAGTGAACAATGGGGTGTGGTTGACAGCCACCATAGACCACCTCAATACCCAGAAATAGTTTTAGTTGTATTTGTTTGAGCTGATGTTGCTGTTGTTGTTGATTTTGAAGTATTTGCTGCATCAATAGAGGAATATAACTTGGGCGCACTACTTGTCTTCGGTCATCTCTGGGTTACAATGGATTTTCCCCAACAACTACAGCAGCGTATGAGCCTTACCGAAAGTTAGAAGGTATCCTACACTCTATCTGCTGTCTTACTAATGTGTATGAATGCCATATACATTTATTGGTGATCAATTTCGATGATATTCCGACCGGTTCCTCGGCTATTTACGCAGCATACCACGTTGCGATGATGTGTTATTTTTAAACTCATTTGTATATTGATGTCTTTATAAACGGTTAAGGGGACACCATTTTTGTTTGGAAACGTAATAATTTATACACAAGGTGCAATTTATAAAACATTTTACATACCAATAATTGGTCCATCCATCATCCCAAAGAAAAGTCTTGATGAAGATTTTGTTACAAGAATGATGATTGTGACAAATTTTGGATGATGATGATGATAAAGATGTTAATGATGTGGATCCTGAGAAAGTCTCACCCCCCTCCCCTTACAGCTTCCTCCTGAGGGTAAAGCTCACAACTCCATTGGAGTAGGGAGATGAAAGAAATACATGATCAAATAGTTTCCATGATTTAATATTTAATACATCACAAAATTTCATCAGTTTCAAAAATAATCATCAGAAGTCAAGGATAACATTTTGTACACTTAAAATTAATTTTATATCTAAAACAACTCAAATTCTAGAATACTCAGGCGTATCACTACTTCATATCACAAGCTGCCATATCCCCACCCAGTTCTCTTTAACATTGGACATTTAATGACAGCATGTACTTAAAATTGAATATTTCAGGACAATGACATGATTAATTGTGCATTGTTTTCTAAGCTTTATAATAAAATCAGTCACCTGCAACAGTCAGAAAGACAGCTCATACAATCTCAATTCACCACATCCAGCAAATTCCTATAATAATGCATACAGTGAAAGAAAAATGCCATGTGTTATGCCAAACACTACTTGGTGGACATAAATAACAATGCAGAAAATGATGAACCTGCCATATATATGATGAAGGATGAAATTCCAAACCTCAAGAGAAAATGATTTAATTTTAATGTAGGGTATAACTCCTGGAGGTTCCCCCCCCCCCCCCCCCCCCCCCACAGATAGTGTTGTGGCCAAATCTTACAATGAAATGACTCAGATTGACTTGAAAGATGCCTATTGTTGGATCAAATTTACACGAACAAAACCCATAAACCTTAAATTTTGTACAAACACCACATTTGTTCAAGGCCTTAGTTATATTCTGTTTGTCCATACAATTGTAAGTACAATTTGGTTAACAACCCCAGCAGATCTAATACACTTCAGAATCATCTGTGCTGGAATCGTGATCATCATCAAGTGTGTCGGCTCTTCCAGAGGGTCCTGGTCTTCTTAGTGGCAGTGGGGGTGGTGGAGACTCTTCATCATCATTATCATCATCAACATCATTATCATATGAATCGTCATCATCACCATCATCAATGTCTAAAGCAAGTCTTGTCAGTTGAGAATTGAGAGACTGTTGTGATGGAACCACAGCAACAGCTCTTCCAGGCAACAACCCAGATGGACTAGTTCTCCTGTTGACTGGCACTTGCCCAGCGCTGTCAGTTGACGAGGCTCCAACCAATACCTGGCGTGGTGGTAAACTAGAAGAATCTAATCCATCGTCATGACTGGAAGTTGATGTTGCAACTGCAGGTGTAGGATGTGACAATGGCATGTAGCTCTTTAGAGAAGTAAGGACATTCACTATGTTAGTTCTAGTGATAGCATGTCTGCTATTTGCTGCAAGGGGGTCTGCATCAGGTGAATGGATTGGGACTGCTTGATTGGGGTTAACAGAGATTGACCTTGATCCTGTAACAGAGCTATGGTCTGCAACAACACTTGGAGCTGTTCTCCTGTTCACACGAGATAGACTGGGAGCAGACACCCCGTCAACATGCCTACTCTGAGATGAACTTGCTGATGAATCTGAGTTAGTTCTACTGGCAGCCATGCTTCGAGTGATTGGTCTAGTAACTGTTGTTGCGGGGAGGGTTTCTGGATGTTTTTGGAATAGGCTGTCTGGGTGGCAATGGAGGGGGTGGTCCTGTAACCATTGAAGGACCAATCACAGACTGACTTGTAATGACTGCTGGGGGAACAATTGGTGCTGCAGAAGAGCTCACCATTAGACGTGTATTGGGTGGCTGGGGAACGCTTGGCTGTGGCAGCTGCTGCTGTGGTGGCTGCTGAGGAGAATCAGCCTCTCCTCCATCACCATCCCTTCTCACCTGTAGAGGAAGCCCCAAACTTTTATACCTTATACCGGCAATACCTTTTCGATCAGGTATTGTGACAAGGTCTCGTTTAATCTGTCGCCTACGAGTGGGGTCATTTCTACGGAACTGGAACATGTGATCCAAGTCAATCACATACAGAAATCCTGCAATTAGAATTTCAAACAATTTGTCTTTTCTCTTGAAATGCTCTTCGATTTCAGTACTGGCACGATCATCGTACATCCACCAGCCCCGGTTGCCCTCATAAAACCACTGAAACTTCCCATCATGGGCTCTCTCCTTCAATGGCTGGTCTTTGCATAGCAGATTGGGTCGGTAGAGATAGTCAAGAGGAATCTCAGATCTACATAAAGCACACTTTTTGCTTTGATTGGCAATACCTTTGACGCATAAAAAGCAGAAGATGTGAGTACAAGGGAGCTGCACAGGATGACTCCATGGCTGAAGGCAGATGGCACATTCAGACGCTGAATCTTCCTCATCTGTACACAGTCAGCAATGCACACATATGAATACCAAGTTCACAATTATCAGTGTAGAAACCAGGGGAAGAAATGAAGGACATATTCCACTGTTCTGTCGGACCAGTAGCCTGGAAAATCTACTGGTCCAACATAATTTTTTTCTGGTCCATATTTCTAAGGAATAAAACTGAATTGTATGCAAATGAATAGATTGTCTTTATTATGTCAATATATATTTCTTGGTTATAACACGCAATGTAATTGACGATACCAGATTTTAAAAAATAACATAAGTTTGAATACACACTGCATCTGTATCTGCTAGTGCCTGCGTTATGGAACAACACTGAACAGGACACTAGAAGTGGCACCATTGGGACAGCCCTTAGGATTATCAATAATAAACAAAAATGTGACATTTATAATTACTTGTAAAATATTTGTTGTTAAATCAGTGGTCAGCGAGGGAAATATTCAGAGCAGAATATGGTTAATCTTACGTAACCTCTGCAAAATCACTTGGTCGACAAAAGGGCCGGTCCTAGGCTAACATCAAGCTCTGCTAGTCTGTTGGACCAGTGTATCTGGTACTTCTCCTGGTCAGACATTTATTTCTATTGCTAAATGCAGGTAACCAATGGTGACAACCAGGGCTCGAGTGAACAATTCGCCTGCATTAGGTATTTATGACCTTTAATTTAAGACGCAGTTAACCTTCCAAAACCCGACTGAGATCGTCGGTGATTGTTTACTCCAAACGCAGCGATTATTTATCAAGACGGTCTTCATGACCTTATATGACCTTATCGGATGTTTCTTTGGTATTGTTAATTGGGCTCTAATATACCGTTGCTCACTTGGCTGACCACTTTTTCACATAGCTTGCCTAGCTAACGCTGCAGTGTGATGGTTATACTTAATGATGCATTCCTATTCATATGTTTTCTGGTGTTTTATATATAATATAACTGTTTGTTTCATCCCAACTCCGCCAGCATTTTCATTATCCCTTTACCCCATCCGAAATGTAGTGATATTTTCCGTACATTGGGTGTAAAACACCCCTCACAAGCAGCCGTGATTTTTTGTGCTAGAATTGTATTCAAGTACTGGTTTATCTTTGCATGTGTTGCAGTGAGCCAGGATATGCCACTTAATTTTTGTTGTTTCAGGATATAAATGTAAGTGGGTTCACAGAGGTAATACTCTAATAAGAATCATTAAGATTAGTGTCGGCTTTTGAGAAGCTGTTACAGGAGCTCGCGCTTTCAACTGGTCAGCGTGTCGTGATGCGGCGCGTGCTGTCAATGTAATGACATGCGCAAAACGTCGCCCCACTGCATGGAGTCGCGCATCGCGTTTTGGTCTCGGTGAACTAACATGGATATATGTTTGATCATGATTAATCACCAAGCTCTGTGTACAAGTCGACCAAGTCAAATCGTCAGCGTCCAATGCACACTGCACTTGAAGTCACGCAAGCAATCGTCACAAGATACCAAGAAAAGTAGGACAACTTGACAAGCATGATTGCTTAGTGTAATTTTGACTTGTTTGACGGTATATATATATATGAATATATATATATAATTAATTCGATCATTTGCTTCATTTAGGGCAGGTCCTATGTTGTTAGAGTTTGAAAAAGATCCTGTTTACCTCTCAGGAACTGATGCCTCCTTTACATCAAGACAATGCCTTCTAGGAGACCTCAGCAATGCTTTACAGCATCATTTCCAAGGCATGGATGCTGGTATACCACAGGCAACCCACATAGCCCACCCCCTTCATGGCCTGTTGAAAAAGAGTGTCCTTAAAGATATCTAATGGCCCATAAAATACATTTTGCCTTACTTGCCAGGTTGCAAGTCATGTCATGGGCCATATCATGACATGTCTGAATCAGCTTAGTTTGGTGATCAGGCAGTAGACAAACCTGTTGACCATTTCAGTGTTGTACTCTGATGACTGTGCATCTTGTCTCACCCCCAATCGCTGACAACAACCCCGAGGGTGCTATAGAACTGTGCTCGATTACTGGAACCAGGTCTCGACGCCTCAGTTACAAGAAAAACATTCAATGTGAAAGTGCGGAGGAGGATGGACGAGAGTAGGACTTCCTTTGCGTTGGTTTGTTGTTGAGTATGGTGTTTTTTATGTGTATTATACGTTCTTCCCCAAGTGTCAATATGTTTTTCATGCTGTGTATGTCAAGTGATTGATTTAGGCACATGTTTGTTGCGAATTATATTTTGTGGGTCATGGGTAAAACAATAAAGAATTTGTAAACACACATCAAGTTGTGTAGATTTCTTTTGGCTGGTTGAATTTTTTCTGGGCCGGTGGATTTTGAGAACTACCAGCCCGGATGGCAGGTGGCACGTTTTTTTAGTTTCATGCCCTGGTGACAACAGAAAGCTTCTCATGACCAAATCTTCCCCAGCAGGCAGGGTCTTATCCAGGATTTCGAACCTGCCCGTCCACATATCCCCCCCCCCCAACCACCCCGTCTCCGTGGGGCCATCATGTCGTTGGCCAGTAACTCTATCATTACGCCGGCATCACAACGCCAGGACGCTCCACAAAGCCTCAACAGTTTACAAAGCAGCACTTCTCTTTCACAACACCCTTATTCAACAGTCTGCGCGACATTAATTGGGGTGGCACAAGCATGTTCGCGATCGCTTCAATATCTTTTAGCACGTTCTGCGAAATAAAAACTTAATCAAAGACTATGCATGATATGATATTTCACCGAATTGCAATATATGAGCTTCTGCCGTTAGACGGACATTTCATTTCAGAATGATGCTCCAATCGACCATGCACTATGTATACCACTCTTCTTGTTTTCATTATTCTTACAAACCTCGGGCGCACGCGGAAAGCATGAGCTGATTGGACAACATTTTGAAGTGCAAAATCAAAACATTACCATTTATCTGGAAAAAAAAAACTCACCCATTTGTAACATCATACTTATGTTTGTCAAAAGTGAGCACCTATTTCGCGGGTTTCTGATAAAATTGGGAAAAAATACATTCGTTTGCGAGGTAATTAAATAATAATTTTCCCTTTGGCCAATTTTTTTAGATTTTATATGATCATGAACATTAGAATGTCATCTGTCATTTACTTAACTAAAAACGATAAGAGTAACGAAACGAAACCGTAGAGAATTAAAAACGGAGTGAATCTCGAAAAGTATTTATCTTGATTTAAGTATTGAGCAAACACAGATGGTTCAAACGGCGTAAAATGCGAAAGTAAGACAATATTATTGAAATTCAATACGTTAGCTCTCATTTGATATATAATTCGTCCATGTATCTTAAATATAAATGCCCGTCATAGCAAGTTGAAAAAACTTGGAAATAACATTGAGGCACAAGCGCGGCCGCCTGTGGCGAGGTTCGGATGACACCCCTACCATTAACACAGCATGAACAATGCTATTTAAACAAAACCTGATTAACTGTCTGTTCGCCGATGAGTAAGTCAAAATATTGATCTCGTATTTGAGAGCCAGAAACTGATCTGCTTCGCCATTGCCAAATTTTTCTTAATTAACTGTGTTGATACCTGGCCGAGAACCGATGCTAAAATGATCGCAAGTATTGAGTTAGGACAACTTCAAGTTCAAGGTCAGTGAGTCGATCTAAGATTCAGTTTGCCTTAAAAAAAACTTACCCGATAACACTTCGTCAGGTTTCTTGGATACTCCTGCATGATTGGCACCTTTATGTACGTCCTCACAAGGTGATCTATTCATAACCAACGACGTCATCGAGCTGTCAGCCGTCGAAGATGATGTGACTCGTGGTTTGCCATCATCAGTTTCCCCTCCTATGTCGACGCTCGGCCTTTGACTTCGAGGCCGCTGAGCCATTTGGATATGTAGATTGATGGAATCAAACTGTAGATTCAGATGGCATATCTGAGAAATCGTTAATTTATGGAACAACAACAGGAAAATGGCTAACTGACTTCTGTTTTCGTTTTGACGACCCTTCACTACTGACATCAAACGGATATTGCTGCAAAAAAAATAGTGCGTTTCTGCTTCGACTACTCAAATGTTTGAAAATGAAATATTAGCTTAAAATGCTTCAGTTTCATTATATTATACTAATTTGAAATAATAGCGATAACTTCGTTGTCGCGGAGAAAGTAATTGAACTGGGAAATTTAATAAATATCATTACGCAGATTATTCCGTAGCTCAACCAGCTCTCCATTGAGTCGGCCCTTATCGTGTCACCCCCAACTTTCAGATCATGTAGACACATGACTGTGGTGAATTGTAGTCCAACAGACAAACAGCCCGTTCGATTACTTTGGGAGGACTGGCTCCCGAACTTTGTTCAAAAGAATTGTAACATGTGTAATGATTTTTTTTTCAACTTCATACTCATTTTTTAATAATTGACTATTTGATGTTTGAAAACTATGAATGGAATCGGGACGCATATTCGGATAACACAAAATGAAACTTAGTGCCGTGAGGAATTCGTGATATGTCTCAGGTCACCTTAACATAAGAAGACTGCACACACTACACATATACAATACAATACAGTATGGGCAATTTGTATGCAATAAAGGACGAGAAATAGAAACATCTGCCCGGGGATGGTGGTGGGTATGCAATTTAACTTGTCTTTGCACCATATAACACATGAGTGTTGGTGTGCTGTTAAAACCTTACCTTACCTTACCTTACCTTACCTTACCTTACCTTACCTTACCTTACCTTACCTTACCTTACCTTACCTTACCTTACCTTACCTTACCTTAACTTAACTTAACTTACCTTACCTCATGCCTCAGTCCCTTTTATTGAGATCAGGTCGACTGAATCACACTTTTAGGTCATACTGGTTCATTTTCATCAAGATTAAGCATATGGAGTTTTCATGACGGATTGCTGTTTGAGTAGCCGCTTCTCTTCATGATCATCTATTGATAGGTAGCGTGTATTTTCCATGACGCTCATTGATAATTAAAATTCCTAAGCTCCACCAACCATCGTACTCAAAGGCCTATTTATATATATAGGACATACAGATCAAAGTGTCCTTCCCAAATTAATATTTCCTTCCAATATGCCGACTAGCACGTCGCATGTTTCTTCACCGTTTGATGTAACAACCTTTTATTGTTTCCTGTTATAGGCATGTGATTGTGTTATGATATTACACACTAGTTACACATTCACACGCACACATTATACACTCATTTTTTTTAATATATTGTACATTACCCATTATCAAGACTCACTGATCGCTGCTGTAAGTTCATTTGTTCCCAGGTATATTTACGCCATACAAAAGGATCGCCTTCACCCGACGCGTCAACACCATGCAAGCCAAAACTGATGTCTTCCTGACCAAGCATACAGTGAAGACACACAGCTTCTAAATCAAGAGTCGGATATCCAAAATCTCCCCTCAACCCCAAGC
Source organism: Urechis unicinctus (assembly GCA_034190875.2). NCBI lineage: Eukaryota > Metazoa > Annelida > Polychaeta > Xenopneusta > Urechidae > Urechis > Urechis unicinctus. The sequence continues at coordinate 57,302,995 of CM067350.1, read as the reverse complement.
GACACCAGGCGAACCTACGGCACACACCCGAGGGGCACACGGCACGACAGAGTTCTCACATCCACGAAGCACCCAAACAAACCCAAAAACTAAATAACTTCCATGGTTTTAGTCCATTATTCTTATATCAATTAATTTCCATATCATTAGTTTAATTCTTCCAAAATTAATAATCAAATTAGTTACAATAGGCTATTTCACCATTTCAAGTATAGGCTCATCGCTTTTTCCCATCTGGTTTAAGTGCGGAGTAATACTGTTAAAATGTAATCAATGTTAACGGCTAGATTTATTCCACTATTTAAAACTTTCCATTGTATTTCATTATATTCCTTTTAATACCATTTAGGCTTAGTCAAGGTCCCCTAGCCCTTGGCTGCGGGCCCTGTTTACATGTTAATGATATTCAATACTCGCGCCACGGTCTAGGATAACTTCATCCCTAGAACTGGCATCCCAGATTTGGGATGCTCCAATCAGAAGTGTCTCTCGTGTACTTTCGAGTCACTGTCTTTGATTGGTCTGTGTCACATTTTCCGAAGATTCGGCGCCATATTTGTTTTTGTACGCTCCGTTTTAGACCTCTTTTCACAAGAACTGAAGTATTTACTGTTGCATAACCATGGGAATGTTTCCACTGAAGCGCTTGATTACGCGCAAAAGTCGCATGGCGTGGTATTGAAAGACTTTTCAAAATTACTGTGCGCTCTGCTGCTTGATGGGTCGTGACTGTTTTGTGAATGTGCCTGCTGGAGCGGGGAAACATTATGCTATAAGTTGTTAGCTACTCCTTTCGATGCAATCCTTGCCCGGGACGAGGGATTGGTCCTGGCGGACAAGTGACTTGCCTAGTCAACATGTCCAAGCGGAATGATTTTTGTGAGCCGGGCACGCATTCTGCAACACCCCGATTTGTTGTTTCACGCTGAGCGGCACCCTTAATCACACAGTCCGCTTGAGAAGCAGACACACAACTGGTCTCTCTAACAGACTGTATTACGCAAACATACTATCATGAAGCTAAGTGATTACAGCGCTATGTTATGGTGCCGATTTGAACTTGTGAGACGCCCCCTAATTCATTTAACTCAATCTTTAATTAGTTTAACTGAATCAATTTTCAAAATTCAAAGGTAAATTATAAATTGATTGAATAGTGGAAGTTCTACTCAACCGCACTCACACGTACACATTAAACACTCATGTTTTTAATATATTCTACATTACACATTATCGAGACACACTGATTGCTGCCGTAAGTTCATTTGTTCCCAGGTATCATTTCACTCAGTCTTCAATTAGTTTGACAAAGTCAATTTTCAAAATTCAAAGGTAAATTCTAAATTGATTGAACAGTGGAAGTTCAACTTAATTATCAGCACGGTATGACCTGCGCCAAATCCCATTGGTTAATGGCTAACGAATCCGCACCCAATGCGGACCTGGTAGGCCCATTGGCCGTGGTCCAATGGCGTGGGCTGGGGAAACTCCCAGGAGCACTATATAACCAGTCCGCTCATATCATTTCCACGAGATTGATCTAGCCAAGAGAAGAGATTTTTCTAGCCAAGGGACAAGATTCTGACCGAGATCCCAGTGAAGTTTCATTGTTGAAAACTCAATAAAAAAAAAACTTAAGCAACTCCTAGACTCATGTTATTTCTCTGGTCAGTCCCCTCTTAGCAACAACAAGCAGCGAGTAACAGTACAACAACGAAGGAGCATCAAAACAAGAAAAGCTTAGAAATTAAACCTTAACAATTGAAATCACTGATCTCAGTGAATGAGGAGACCTTTTCCATGCACATATCTTATTGCGATTTATCGGTCCAAAACAGGCAAAAGCAGTTCGATTCGCTTAAAAACTGCACCATTGCTTTGCAAATCTACATGGGTATAACGAATTCAGGGGCGTAAAAAGAGTCAATATGGTTAATTTTGTGCCTTGCAGAACTACATTAAGCATAGAGAAAAACTAACAGAGAAAAGTGAAAAAAGGATTGAATTGGTTTCAGTGATTTTAGTCATTGTATTTGCACAAACAAGAAAAACACATTTGATAACATGCGAATAAATATTGTAGTGCAATATGCCATCACAGAAATTCTTCATCAACAGGTTGCATGTATACATCTACCAACTAGATTCGAAGTTTTGATATGTGCGACTTTCCATAGACACATTTTACATGTAAATCGTTTAAAAACAAGTAAGACATCCTTCCACTTCTTTGAGTGAGCAAATGATCAATAGTTTCTATTTCATATGGACGTTTTTCCACACTTTCTGTAGGCAGGGTACATTTGATGATGTACCTTAGTCAGAAGTATAAGCGAACCAATATATTCCTGGTCATGTTTATCTTCAGTTCATATGAAAGATAGCCCTCCGCCGACGTTCATTTATGTTTGGTTTATCTGAAACTCACGCTCTGATAATATCTTGAATGGTGCTATGTCAATTCCCTATATGCCATTTTGCAAATATGACGCAAAGTCAGGCTGAACTCTCACAAGATATACTGTTTGAATTCTCTCGAGTTTATCGTTGCTATAAACGACCCCAGTCGATTTCTGGCTTTCCCGGTCTTCTTTTCTTACGACCATTGCGTTCTTCGAATAATGACCGTTTTCATCAGTGGGTTTACCTACTTCCGGTTCTGAGAATTCGCTAGAGGTCTCGTCGTCCTCGAAATTTCGCGCATAATCATCCAATGATATTGGCCGATCAGTTCCTCTCTCAGCAGTTACAACAACGAATGGGGTAGCACGATATCCATCAGTGCTGTTACCAATATTGCTATCCTCTGAATGGTTAGAAAGTTCAGATACTTCGCCCCCAGTTTCAAACTGGCAATTGTGATAGTGCGCTGTGGGTGATTGGTCCATATCATCTGATCTGATTGAGCCATTTCCTGAAGTATGACTATGTCGTGGTGATTGGGCACAATCACTGATTGGACTATTGTCATATTGCCAGCCCTGTTTACTGGAGAAAGTCGAGATCTCGAACTCCGCATACTGCGCATCACTAACACCTGGACAATCGATTTTATCTCTTTCAAAAGTTGATCCGTGTTCAGCATACAATGTCGATGTTGGGCTGTTGCATTCCACCTCTCCATACGATCGTTCGTTTCGAGACGACGATCTTATTTCATGTTGTCCTGGCACGGAAAGCGAACTACCCTCCTCTGTATAAATTCCTCCGGGTATTGTGTATACATCCACACCACGAGGGGGATTTTCTATCGTGCATTGTACGTGTAAATGCATCGGTAATCCGCCAGCGTCTGATGCTCCAGAAGAACCGCTGTACGCGGGGGATGGAGGGCTCAACGCTCCTTTCTGGGGCACGGATTCGGATGGGTTGTCTCCAACTTCATGAATTGTGTACAGGTCAGGTAGTCCATTTAGCCCTAATACAATTTCGTCCATGCTAACAACAGTCCCGCCTTGCCTTGGTGTTTCCGGCGACAATTTAGGACCATCATTATCATTACATCGCAATTGGGAGGCGAAACTCAATTCCCCGTGGAGCCCATTCTTTTCCTCGTTTTGCTTGCGCTTCCACAGCTTGTGTCTAACAAATTGATATGTGAATCCTGCCAAAACAAGAAATATCCCAAATGCAAGACACAAAGGTCCGGCCAATGCTATTTGCTTGTCAGTGTTTACTCTGTTGTCCTGACCAACTGTGAGAATCATAATGCCGGCGAAGACCAAGAGAAAGCCTGCCAGCGAAGCACAAACTCCGGATTTGCGATGGCTTTGCAATTGATGTTGACTTAATACCGCTGTCATGGCCCAGTCAACTGCTATTCTAGCTGTCTGTAGATTGCCCCTTTCTTTAAATTGCACCTGCAGAAGTCATTTCAATGCGTTGCTTGGACTCCTGTAAACACAAACACAAATAGCAATCATTCACTGAGAAAGGCGTCTGTTCAACGGTCGCTTGAAGTGATCAGGTAGGCTAGATGGAACGTGCAAACCACCTCGATCTTTCCTGTGCCTTTTCTTATTCAAGCGTCTTCAATCATTGATTGAGGCCGAGTTTGTCAAGCACTTGCCCATTCGACATTTTTTTCCATCATGTACACCACAGACACTTACAGCCTTAAACACCGTTAAAACACCCGTACTTTCTGGCTAATATAATATATTTTATATATTACTAACCAGAGAGAAAGAGCGGTTTATTAACTCGAGTGCCTGTGATGTACACACACTGTAAATGGTCCAGAGCAAAACAACTTATGGTATCCCACAAGTACAAAGGGATGAGAAGTGGGATGTCACATCATTTCCACGAATGGGCTTTTAAAAGCTGTTATTTCAGCAGTTTTACCCAATATAGAAATACACAGTTGTACAACACTAGCGTACGTTAAAAACAGAAAACAGATTATAATCCACAATCACTCTTATATTATTAAACATACTCCATATTTGTACCACTCACCTGAGGATGCTGAGACCGGGTCAGTGCATCTGACAGCGGAGGTCGCTTTAACTCCCTGCATGTCATCTGAATCATTGACGGTGTGGTCGTGGCTTAAAACGGGTGCCGCTAACGCGCCTGTGGTACAAGATATTGACAATCTACATAGCGTACTTCGCTATGCGCCATCCAACCTACATATAATTCATACCCCCAACGACTGCCTTCCATCGATTACGACGCTCTCATGACGTCAATAGCAGTGGCCATATCAATGAGCCAAAGCGCGGTGTTTTTTTGGAACTAAACCTCTATATACATGGTGTGCAAAGGGGTTAAAGCGACTAGAGGCCTCCACACTCCAACCAATAGTCCTCTCCCTCCTCCTAAGCAAACATGTTTCCGTAAGATATTGGAACTTGTTCGTGGTAGCCTTAAAGCCCGTGTGTCGCGCCATAGACGAGAACAACCCTATATTGAGCCCAGAGTTGGTGACAGACAGTCATGCGATTTCATCCGATCTGAGGCGCTGTTTCTAAAAATAGACATAGCAAGATCTGTTATATGCAAGTCAGCCAAATGGAACGCAGCCTCCAGGCGCAAAGCAGAATTGGCGCGGATCGATGCATGCTTTAATGTAGCTGTAAATGATACGACATTTTTCGCAATTAAATTGATTTACAATTTCCAACTTATTTTGTAAGCGGAACTGAAAAACTTTGCAACATTATAGGAATATGACAAGCCTCTCTGCGATGAGTTTGCTCCATACCTGACTCATTTAACGAGGATATTCGAAATGATTGATGTTGATGATAAGTAGATCAAGGGGACTTTTGAAACGTGTCTGTAGAAATAGTGATTAAAAATGCATTTTTCGGCGATTCGGTGCAATTTTTATTTTGCTTCCATTTTATTGTACTTGCTGAAATGCAACGTTCACAATCCTTTCACGTTAAATGTGCATTTCATCAAAAATTCGTATTCCTAAATCGATTCCCTTCTAGGTTTAGTAATGATATCCGAAAAATCGAGTCAAATCGGCGACACCAGCTATTTTTATGGCCTTTGATTTTTTAGTTTTGACGGGACGTGAATTTCAATCCCGATATATGGCGCACAGTAGACGCCACAATACCTACGAAACTGAAAACGGCCGAATTTTGAGCGATAATACCCAAAATGGAAAAAGTTGTGCATATGTAAACAAAGTTATAGATGTGTATTTTTACCATCTTTCGTATCATCATAAGGATATCAAGTCGTTATATGTGTATCGCATCGTCACAAGTGTATCACATCATCGTAATTGTAATTCCTCGCCATAATTGTATCACATCACCATGAGTTAAATTCTTTGCACCAGATCATAATGAGTTGAATTGCCCGAAGGGTATTTCATCATCTTATGTGTTATTGCATGCCATTGGTGTGTCGCAGAACCAGAACAAACAGCTGTACAGTTTGGTTATACTTATTGCTCTTCCATGGTAAGTCAACGGATTTCATCAATTGGTATGCGATTACCAGATCTATAAGCTGTTCACATTGCTAATATTCAATTGTATATATGAATACAATATAACTTTCTAAGGGGGCTGCAAGAACCAGACTCTCCCCTCCGAATTGATGTTGCTGTAGTAATTATATTATTCTAATGAAATGAGCCCGGACATTCCTCTCTGAATATGCGTAAAAATTCATGACTATGGCGACATGCGGCTGCCTTTTCTCTGTTGATCGATGACGTAGTCAGACGTGTGGACATGTCACTCGGTCGCTGAGGAGATTGATCACAGTCATGTATAATAACCTAGCTACCTAGAATAACACGAGTCAACCACATCACTAAACGATGATGGATTGTTTCAACATCGCCAACGACATGGCTAGTTTACATAACGTGGACGGCTTGCATCCGGCTGCGTTGCGGTTTGGCCTTGAGGGCTACAGGTTGGTTGGTCTACTTACTGAGAGGGTATCCTCTAAACTGTCAATGTTGCTAGCTACAGTTATCTGACCATGACCATCGATTAACCGTGCAAGTTTCATCATGATCATTCACACATATAACTCTTTGCGCGTAGTTCAAATATCAACAAGGTAACACGGAGGAAGCTGTAAATCCTTATGAACGCCAAGGTAAGCGTACCTTCAAAATGGCTGAATTAGCCAGAAATGACACGAAGCACTGAGTCAAACCAATTACCTCTGCAATTCAATTTTGTTATGCCTACTCCCCTTCAGCTTTTGCTGACTGAATGCTTCCGTGAATAAACTATTGGCATCAATAATGAGCCGTCATCATGTGACACCCTGGTTGCTACCTCGCGATGCCTTTCGCTGTGGTTTCTTGATCGATGACAGTGTTCTTTTTTTTTTGATAATGTACAATTTCACCTAGCACGGCATTTACCTTGAGTTATATGGAAAATTAGTTCTCCCCGATATATGTGGTGTTCTCAAGACGCATGCCTACGTGTACAATCTTTATATTTCAGCCGAAATGAGGATAAGTGATTCGCACTTAATGAATAGGTGTTGAATTCCATCCCATTTCTGCCATATGTTTCGTTCGCAATTTGCAACTTTTTAGTACTAGTGAAAAACAGGCCGATCAATCTTTGATCATTTATTCATGGTTGGTAATGCATTTGGCCATCCTGTTCTTTTTGAAATTTCAATGCGGGCGGAAGACGAGGACTTGCAGCAACCAAATATTAACTCAATCAACACAATCAACAATGAGATGACCTCTAACGGAACCCTTTTCATACTTACTCCAGCTCGCTCAAACATTGAATTTTGTATTTCAATGGAGTGTACCAACTGAGCGCGGCTCTATCGATCGCATGGCAGAGGGAGGCAGCCTGTCATCTTTGGTGTAATTACCGACCATAAGTCACGGTAAAAACAACCGATATAACACACACACACAAACACACACATAAATATATATATATGTATATGTAAATATATATGTGTGTGTTTGTGTGTGTGTATGTGTGTGTGTGTGTGTATCCGGCTAAAGGTTATGGTTTGTCTACTTGCCGAGGGTGTATACCAATAACTGGCGGTATTGACCGCTTCAGGCATCTGCTAGTGACAATCAATTATTTGTTCACATTTCATCCTGTTGATACACACACACACACACACACACACACACACACACACACACACACACACACACACACACACACACACACACACACACACACATATACACACACACACACACACACACACACACACACACACACACACACACACACACACACACACACACACACACACACACACACACACACACACACACACACACCAGGTAACACCGAGGCTAATACTTCATATGAATGCCACATGCCACAAAAAGTGTATAATTTAAACTTACCATCTGGATGAGTATGCGCAATTCACGACTGCCTGAAATGATACGAACCATTGATTTTACTGAAAGATGTTTCTTTTAAATGTCTTTGATAATACAAAGATCTCGAGTACATATCACAGAAATGTTGATTGCATTGCTAAGTAAGAACAAAATTGTAGCTGATCACCTGTTCTGCCTGAGGTTTTAGAGCATCGACATGCCTATGCTCGCTGTGCTGGCAACAACATAAGGCCAGCTTGGCAACTTTTGCCTCTATGTGCAGATAACTTATTTAGAGATACATTAGAAAATAACAAACAAGGCCCGGTATCATTTTATACATATTCAATAATTAATGTAGCAAAACAATGTACCGAAATCCTCGACAGATTCCAAACGGATGTACAAAGCATAGGTTCCAAATGCATGTCGAGATACTGCCAAGAAGCCTTGTACAGCTTTGTTGCCAGGATGGAGGGAGTCTTATCCCATACCCAACAAGGGCCAGGATAACACCAATCCTACGTACTTTTATCTCATTGCTTAACGAGCTGCGTAAGCGAAACCATAGGAGGCATGATAAATGCTCGCCTTGGTACAGTTTCACATCTTGGGCGTGTGGTGATGGTTTTCTTTGATTGGGAAAAGGCATAGGATACCACATGGGAACACGGGATCCAATCAAATATACATGGCATCGGCCCCAAAGGTCGCATGCCAGTAATGTCTAATTGTTATGGAGCAATAGATTCCGTTTAAGCACCACGCTCATTTTGTCCGGCACCCTTTTCAATGTTAATATAAATGATATTGCTAATGTAATCAAATTAGGTGTCGAATGTTTACTGCATGTGGGCGATTTTTTAATTTGTTTTAAAAAGAAAACCCTGTAAATCATTGAGAGGTGAAAAACGGACTGATCAAAATTATTTTCGCAAACAAAAAACTGCAGCAGTCCTTACCCTTGATGGCAATGCTATCCCTGCGATAGAAGAAATCAAGTTTCTTGGATAAATTTTCGACAAGAAAATTTTAAGTCCAACATTTTTTTTCCCTGTAGGAAATGTCTTAACCCCATAATACGTCGAATACGTATTGGGGAGCGGACCGGAAAGTCGTCCTGCGACTTTATCGTCCCTTGTGTGGTCCAAGCTGGACTATGAAAATTATTGATTAAACACGGTCCAAACCACTAACAATGCAATTCTATTAGTAAATTATCAGGTCTTTGAACATCTAGACCGGATCTAGACCGATCTTATACAGAAGTGAATGCTCCGAAACCATGCCTATTCTGTTGAATGGTTTCGTGAATTAACTATAAGCATCGATGCTGAGCCTTTATGAACTGACAACCAATGCGACACCCTGAATGCTACCTCTCAGTGAATTTCGCTGCTGCATGCGGTCCTTCGATCGATGACATTTTCCCCTCATTTGCGAATGTTTTGAGCCATTACGCCAATTTCCATTGTAAATGCGGTATTAATATGGCGCATGCATCGGTACAGTCTCTGTGTTCAGTCAGTATAACTATAAGTGACTCTTACTTATTGTATAAGTGTTAACAGCCCATGTCCAACATTCGTTACGTTTGGAATTTGCCACAAATCATTACCCATGAAAAGCAGACAGACCCATCTTTGATCATCTGGTAATGATGCAATCGGATTTAATCGCCTTTCCCTGTTTGTTTAGCGACACATGTCGCCCGTTTACCTGATGCTTGAATGCGAGAGGAAGAAGAGAACTTACAGTACAGCAGCCACATACTACCTAGTCACTCAATCTACACTGGGATAACCTCTGACGGAACCAACGTCTCTTGTAACGACGACTGCATCCGTTCACATGAACAGAAGACCTTATACTAACGACAGCTCACTCCAGCTCTTGTATTGGTATTTCAATGGGGTGTGCCAGCAGAACTCGGCTCGATCGATCACAGGGCGTAGCTATCAAATATATGACATAGATCGTTCTGACTGCCAGGTAATGCTTGATGTTTTATTTCATCCTACTACCTTTTGTTCGCTTATGTGTGAGGCAGAATCTTGTAAGCATACTCGACCTTCACACCAACGCTTACATACCCGCACTTACCCATACACATCCCTACACTCGTACGTGCAACACTCACCCACCCTCAAAAACACACGCTGATGCACATGGACAAACTCACTATCACACAATTATGTACACGTACACGCACATATGCCCATGCACCCACACTCGCTGACACACGCGACCAGTCACATACTCAAACACACATTCCTACAATCACTCGCATATGCACACACTTACTCGCACACACGTTGCATATACAATTACATTTACTGAGATACTAGCAAAGCATTGCCATGTGTCTACAACTCACCCTCAACACGCTCACCTCCAACAATATTCCGTCGACGAAACAATCCTACAAAATCAGTGGACTAAGTGGATAACCGATCCATAACAATGAAACTGATAAAGGAATAATTAATTAAACTGTTATCCGAACATAAGAATTGACTCTCAATCACTGACATCAATTTTAATAGCATGCGAGCGGTGCGATACTTGGGTTTCACGAGGCGTTGTTAGATCTTTCTAACCTCCAGGTAGCACGACCCACCTCACTCACTTCACTGAACCTAAAATGGGGGTACACAAAATGCGCCTAAACTTGTCTTAATCAGACAATATTTTATGAGACATTTTAGACAACTCATTTCGGAAAATGAACATGTAAACATAGACTCTCTGTTGGTGTGGTCACATGACGTCACTAAGGTAAAGACCAGCGCCATCCTAACTCTGTTGGTTGGATGTTTCTCTTAGGTCTTTGTGTAATTTGGTGCTGCTAGCTTGTTTAATAAGAGCATATGAAATCAAGTAAAGAGCAGGTAAAGAATCCCAGTAGCCATAGTCAACATCAGTGTATATATCAAATTGTAAGTAACAACTGCCACATGTTGTGGTTCTGGTTCCTGGTAGCTTCAATGGTGTCTATTATTTATTTAGTTATATATATGTTTGTCAGATCAAAAACTCAACTTGTTACTTTACACCATGGCGGACTACCAGCGGCCCAGGTAGCTATAGTATTCACCGGCCTGCCTCTAATATTCAAATACAAATACCTTTATCTTTGAAGACACACTCGAGGTAACTGTCAGTTAATATTTCATCATGTATTAAATTGCTTCCTTTTACAATCAAAATATAATTTCACCTGGCACGGCATTCTCCATTATATATTCGGTCTTTTCACGTCGCTTGCCTTCATACACTCTTTGGTGTTCTGCAACAATGAGCATCAGCGAATCGTACTTACTGATTAGGTATTGCAACTTTCAACCTAGATTCATCTCATCTTTGGCACGTTGTTCTTGAACAGAAGGCAGGTCCATCTATCATCTTTTATCATGTCTCTTATTGATTTTACCAATCGTCCTGTTTGCTGAACCGTAAAGTCGCCCTTGCAACCTGACGTTTGAATGCTGGAAGATAAAAACTCGCCCCATACAGCAGCCACATATTACCTCGCCCATTAATCTACACTGGGATAACCTCTGACGGAACCAATGTCTCTTGTCATCGACAACTGCATCCATTCACATGAACAGAACAGGAATTAGCCAGTTGTTACAAAGTTCTCGTATTTACAACAGCTCACTCAAGCTCTGGCCATTGTATACCACTAGAATATACCAGCTGAGCTCGGCCCGATCGATCACATAACACACACAAAGTGCTTTTCATCCAAGCCAAACGCTACCTCAAATTATTGACTATTTACCACTGAGATTTGCAAATGTCTTCCGTTTTACACTTGCCTTGTATAGAATTGGGTTTAACTGTGTTCAGTCCAACGATGTTATGCCTATACCTGATGATTAGACGAAAACACGTTGACAGCAATTTTGCATTTGTAAACAATTCATGTGGGTTAAATATTCACAAGCTTTATTGCTGCTGTTAAATTTAAAGAATGATGATCAAGTAAAAATATAATAGTAAACATGGATGGAACAATAGATGGAGTTGAAATAAATAACTGTGATATGATACATGCTTGTTTATACCAACCAATGTTACCAATAATTCCATGATTTATACTAGCATTACAAAGGAAAATTGTTACATGTATAAAATCTGGAGAGAAAAATTGCCACAAGCAATGTAGAGGTACTTCGTGCGACTCAATGGGTTTGTACCATTTAAGGTTCATTCAACCATTCGTTGCTCCTCTTATTTTGATGGTCAGCTTTAATTGCAAATATCTGTGACGTTTATAAGAATAACATCATCAACATGTAGAGAATTTTGCATTTGTGTATATTAACATGAAATATGCACAAGCAATCAATTATCACTGGCAGATACCTGCAGCTACCAATATCGACTGTTATGAGCGGAAAGTTTGGGCTCCTATTGACAGGTCTCATTCAATTATCACAGGAACAATAAGGTCAGCATAGTATGTGTGAAGGTGAAAGCCAGATTTTTGCAATAAATCCACCTAATAAAGTGCTATTGTATTCACATATACCATTGAATATTAGCAACGTGAATAGCTAATATATGATGTAACCCTGAACCAATCTATCAAATCGGCTATTTTGATAACCACGTTCTATACATATTTACTGTTGTTCTAAAATACAACAACGACGATGCTATTCCCTTATGACAATGCATTACAGTTCTGGCGATGCAATTTGCAAACTTTTTAGTACTAGTGAAAAAACAGGCCGATCAATCTTTGATCATTTATTCATGGTGGTAATGCATTTGGCCATCCTGTTCTTTTTGAAATTTCAATGCGGGCGGAAGACGAGGACTTGCAGCAACCAAATATTAACTCAATCAACACAATCAACAATGAGATGACCTCTAACGGAACCCTTTTCATACTTACTCCAGCTCGCTCAAACATTGAATTTTGTATTTCAATGGAGTGTACCAACTGAGCGCGGCTCTATCGATCGCATGGCAGAGGGAGGCAACCTGTCATCTTTGGTGTAATTACCGACCATAAGTCACGGTAAAAACAACCGATATAAACACACACACAAAACACACATAAATATATATATATGTATATGTAAATATATATGTGTGTGTTTGTGTGTGTGTATGTGTGTGTGTATCCGGCTAAAGGTTATGGTTTGTCTACTTGCCGAGGGTGTATACCAATAACTGGCGGTATTGACCGCTTCAGGCATCTGCTAGTGACAATCAATTATTTGTTCACATTTCATCCTGTTGATACACACACACACACACACACACACACACACACACACACACACACACACACACACACACACACACACACACACACACACACACACACACACACACACACACACACACACACACACACACACACACACACACACACACACACACACACACACACACACACACACACACACACACACACACACACACACACACACACACACACACACACACACACACACACACACACCAGGTAACACCGAGGCTAATACTTCATATGAATGCCACATGCCACAAAAAGTGTGTAATTTAATCTTACCATCTGGATGAGTATGCGCAATTCACGACTGCCTGAAATGATACGAACCATTGATTTTACTGAAAGATGTTTCTTTTAAATGTCTTTGATAATACAAAGATCTCGAGTACATATCACAGAAATGTTGATTGCATTGCTAAGTAAGAACAAAATTGTAGCTGATCACCTGTTCTGCCTGAGGTTTTAGAGCATCGACATGCCTATGCTCGCTGTGCTGGCAACAACATAAGGCCAGCTTGGCAACTTTTGCCTCTATGTGCAGATAACTTATTTAGAGATACATTAGAAAATAACAAACAAGGCCCGGTATCATTTTATACATATTCAATAATTAATGTAGCAAAACAATGTACCGAAATCCTCGACAGATTCCAAACGGATGTACAAAGCATAGGTTCCAAATGCATGTCGAGATACTGCCAAGAAGCCTTGTACAGCTTTGTTGCCAGGATGGAGGGAGTCTTATCCCATACCCAACAAGGGCCAGGATAACACCAATCCTACGTACTTTTATCTCATTGCTTAACGAGCTGCGTAAGCGAAACCATAGGACGCATGATAAATGCTCGCCTTGGTACAGTTTCACATCTTGGGCGTGTGGTGATGGTTTTCTTTGATTGGGAAAAGGCATAGGATACCACATGGGAACACGGGATCCAATCAAATATACATGGCATCGGCCCCAAAGGTCGCATGCCAGTAATGTCTAATTGTTTTGGAGCAATAGATTCCGTTTAAGCACCACGCTAATTTTGTCCGGCACCCTTTTCAATGTTAATATAAATGATATTGCTAATGTAATCAAATTAGGTGTCGAATGTTTACTGCATGTGGGCGATTTTTTAATTTGTTTTAAAAAGAAAACCCTGTAAATCATTGAGAGGCGAAAAACGGACTGATCAAAATTATTTTCGCAAACCAAAACTGCAGCAGTCCTTACCCTTGATGGCAATGCTATCCCTGCGGAAGAAGAAATAAAGTTTCTTGGATAAATTTTCGACAAGAAAATTTTAAGTCCAACATTTTTTTCCCCTATAGGAAATGTCTTAACCCCATAATACGTCGAATACGTATTGGGGAGCGGACCGAAAAATCGTCCTGCGACTTTATCGGTCCCCTTGTGTGGTCCAAGCTGGACTATGAAAATTAGTGATTAAACACGGTCCAAACCACTCACAATGCAATTCTATTAGTAAATTATCAGGTCTTTGAACATCTAGACCGGATCTAGACCGATCTTATACAGAAGTGAATGCTCCGAAACCATGCCTATTCTGTTGAATGGTTTCGTGAATTAACTATAAGCATCAATGCTGAGCCTTTATGAACTGACAACCAATGCGACACCCTGAATGCTACCTCTCAGTGAATTTCGCTGCTGCATGCGGTCCTTCGATCGATGACATTTTCCCCTCATTTGCGAATGAATTATTTTACCTAGCGCGGGATTTCCATTGTAAATGCGGTATTAATATGGCGCATGCATCGGTACAGTCTCTGTGTTCAGTCAGTATAACTATAAGTGACTCTTACTTATTGTATAAGTGTTAACAGCCCATGTCCAACATTCGTTACGTTTGGAATTTGCCACAAATCATTACCCATGAAAAGCAGACAGACCCATCTTTGATCATCTGGTAATGATGCAATCGGATTTAATCGCCTTTCCCTGTTTGTTTAGCGACACATGTCGCCCGTTTACCTGATGCTTGAATGCGAGAGGAAGAAAGAGAACTTACAGTACAGCAGCCACATACTACCTAGTCACTCAATCTACACTGGGATAACCTCTGACGGAACCAACGTCTCTTGTAACGACGACTGCATCCGTTCACATGAACAGAAGACCTTATACTAACGACAGCTCACTCCAGCTCTTGTATTGGTATTTCAATGGGGTGTGCCAGCAGAACTCGGCTCGATCGATCACAGGGCGTAGCTATCAAATATATGACATAGATCGTTCTGACTGCCAGGTAATGCTTGATGTTTTATTTCATCCTACTACCTTTTGTTCGCTTATGTGTGAGGCAGAATCTTGTAAGCATACTCGACCTTCACACCAACGCTTACATACCCGCACTTACCCATACACATCCCTACACTCGTACGTGCAACACTCACCCACCCTCAAAAAACACACGCTGATGCACATGGACAAACTCACTATCACACAATTATGTACACGTACACGCACATATGCCCATGCACCCACACTCGCTGACACACGCGACCAGTCACATACTCAAACACACATTCCTACAATCACTCGCATATGCACACACTTACTCGCACACACGTTGCATATACAATTACATTTACTGAGATACTAGCAAAGCATTGCCATGTGTCTACAACTCACCCTCAACACGCTCACCTCCAACAATATTCCGTCGACGAAACAATCCTACAAAATCAGTGGACTAAGTGGATAACCGATCCATAACAATGAAACTGATAAAGGAATAATTAATTAAACTGTTATCCGAACATAAGAATTGACTCTCAATCACTGACATCAATTTTAATAGCATGCGAGCGGTGCGATACTTGGGTTTCACGAGGCGTTGTTAGATCTTTCTAACCTCCAGGTAGCACGACCCACCTCACTCACTTCACTGAACCTAAAATGGGGGTACACAAAATGCGCCTAAACTTGTCTTAATCAGACAATATTTTATGAGACATTTTAGACAACTCATTTCGGAAAATGAACATGTAAACATAGACTCTCTGTTGGTGTGGTCACATGACGTCACTAAGGTAAAGACCAGCGCCATCCTAACTCTGTTGGTTGGATGTTTCTCTTAGGTCTTTGTGTAATTTGGTGCTGCTAGCTTGTTTAATAAGAGCATATGAAATCAAGTAAAGAGCAGGTAAAGAATCCCAGTAGCCATAGTCAACATCAGTGTATATATCAAATTGTAAGTAACAACTGCCACATGTTGTGGTTCTGGTTCCTGGTAGCTTCAATGGTGTCTATTATTTATTTAGTTATATATATGTTTGTCAGATCAAAAACTCAACTTGTTACTTTACACCATGGCGGACTACCAGCGGCCCAGGTAGCTATAGTATTCACCGGCCTGCCTCTAATATTCAAATACAAATACCTTTATCTTTGAAGACACACTCGAGGTAACTGTCAGTTAATATTTCATCATGTATTAAATTGCTTCCTTTTACAATCAAAATATAATTTCACCTGGCACGGCATTCTCCATTATATATTCGGTCTTTTCACGTCGCTTGCCTTCATACACTCTTTGGTGTTCTGCAACAATGAGCATCAGCGAATCGTACTTACTGATTAGGTATTGCAACTTTCAACCTAGATTCATCTCATCTTTGGCACGTTGTTCTTGAACAGAAGGCAGGTCCATCTATCATCTTTTATCATGTCTCTTATTGATTTTACCAATCGTCCTGTTTGCTGAACCGTAAAGTCGCCCTTGCAACCTGACGTTTGAATGCTGGAAGATAAAAACTCGCCCCATACAGCAGCCACATATTACCTCGCCCATTAATCTACACTGGGATAACCTCTGACGGAACCAATGTCTCTTGTCATCGACAACTGCATCCATTCACATGAACAGAACAGGAATTAGCCAGTTGTTACAAAGTTCTCGTATTTACAACAGCTCACTCAAGCTCTGGCCATTGTATACCACTAGAATATACCAGCTGAGCTCGGCCCGATCGATCACATAACACACACAAAGTGCTTTTCATCCAAGCCAAACGCTACCTCAAATTATTGACTATTTACCACTGAGATTTGCAAATGTCTTCCGTTTTACACTTGCCTTGTATAGAATTGGGTTTAACTGTGTTCAGTCCAACGATGTTATGCCTATACCTGATGATTAGACGAAAACACGTTGACAGCAATTTTGCATTTGTAAACAATTCATGTGGGTTAAATATTCACAAGCTTTATTGCTGCTGTTAAATTTAAAGAATGATGATCAAGTAAAAATATAATAGTAAACATGGATGGAACAATAGATGGAGTTGAAATAAATAACTGTGATATGATACATGCTTGTTTATACCAACCAATGTTACCAATAATTCCATGATTTATACTAGCATTACAAAGGAAAATTGTTACATGTATAAAATCTGGAGAGAGAAAAATTGCCACAAGCAATGTAGAGGTACTTCGTGCGACTCAATGGTTTGTACCATTTAAGGTTCATTCAACCATTCGTTGTCTCCTCTTATTTTGATGGTCAGCTTTAATTGCAAATATCTGTGACGTTATAAGAATAACATCATCAACATGTAGAGAATTTTGCATTTGTGTATATTAACATGAAATATGCACAAGCAATCAATTATCACTGGCAGATACCTGCAGCTACCAATATCGACTGTTATGAGCGGAAAGTTTGGGCTCCTATTGACAGGTCTCATTCAATTATCACAGGAACAATAAGGTCAGCATAGTATGTGTGAAGGTGAAAGCCAGATTTTTGCAATAAATCCACCTAATAAAGTGCTATTGTATTCACATATACCATTGAATATTAGCAACGTGAATAGCTAATATATGATGTAACCCTGAACCAATCTATCAAATCGGCTATTTTGATAACCACGTTCTATACATATTTACTGTTGTTCTAAAATACAACAACGACGATGCTATTCCCTTATGACAATGCATTACAGTTCTGGCGATGCAATTTGCAACTTTTTAGTACTAGTGAAAAACAGGCCGATCAATCTTTGATCATTTATTCATGGTGGTAATGCATTTGGCCATCCTGTTCTTTTTGAAATTTCAATGCGGGCGGAAGACGAGGACTTGCAGCAACCAAATATTAACTCAATCAACACAATCAACAATGAGATGACCTCTAACGGAACCCTTTTCATACTTACTCCAGCTCGCTCAAACATTGAATTTTGTATTTCAATGGAGTGTACCAACTGAGCGCGGCTCTATCGATCGCATGGCAGAGGGAGGCAACCTGTCATCTTTGGTGTAATTACCGACCATAAGTCACGGTAAAAAACAACCGATATAACACACACACACAAACACACATAAATATATATATATGTATATGTAAATATATATGTGTGTGTTTGTGTGTGTGTATGTGTGTGTGTATCCGGCTAAAGGTTATGGTTTGTCTACTTGCCGAGGGTGTATACCAATAACTGGCGGTATTGACCGCTTCAGGCATCTGCTAGTGACAATCAATTATTTGTTCACATTTCATCCTGTTGATACACACACACACACACACACACACACACACACACACACACACACACACACACACACACACACACACACACACACACACACACACACACACACACACACACACACACACACACACACACACACACACACACACACACACACACACACACACACACACACACACACACACACACACACACACACACACACACACACACACACACACACACACACACACACACCAGGTAACACCGAGGCTAATACTTCATATGAATGCCACATGCCACAAAAAGTGTGTAATTTAATCTTACCATCTGGATGAGTATGCGCAATTCACGACTGCCTGAAATGATACGAACCATTGATTTTACTGAAAGATGTTTCTTTTAAATGTCTTTGATAATACAAAGATCTCGAGTACATATCACAGAAATGTTGATTGCATTGCTAAGTAAGAACAAAATTGTAGCTGATCACCTGTTCTGCCTGAGGTTTTAGAGCATCGACATGCCTATGCTCGCTGTGCTGGCAACAACATAAGGCCAGCTTGGCAACTTTTGCCTCTATGTGCAGATAACTTATTTAGAGATACATTAGAAAATAACAAACAAGGCCCGGTATCATTTTATACATATTCAATAATTAATGTAGCAAAACAATGTACCGAAATCCTCGACAGATTCCAAACGGATGTACAAAGCATAGGTTCCCAAATGCATGTCGAGATACTGCCAAGAAGCCTTGTACAGCTTTGTTGCCAGGATGGAGGGAGTCTTATCCCATACCCAACAAGGGCCAGGATAACACCAATCCTACGTACTTTTATCTCATTGCTTAACGAGCTGCGTAAGCGAAACCATAGGACGCATGATAAATGCTCGCCTTGGTACAGTTTCACATCTTGGGCGTGTGGTGATGGTTTTCTTTGATTGGGAAAAGGCATAGGATACCACATGGGAACACGGGATCCAATCAAATATACATGGCATCGGCCCCAAAGGTCGCATGCCAGTAATGTCTAATTGTTTTGGAGCAATAGATTCCGTTTAAGCACCACGCTAATTTTGTCCGGCACCCTTTTCAATGTTAATATAAATGATATTGCTAATGTAATCAAATTAGGTGTCGAATGTTTACTGCATGTGGGCGATTTTTTAATTTGTTTTAAAAAGAAAACCCTGTAAATCATTGAGAGGCGAAAAACGGACTGATCAAAATTATTTTCGCAAACCAAAACTGCAGCAGTCCTTACCCTTGATGGCAATGCTATCCCTGCGGAAGAAGAAATAAAGTTTCTTGGATAAATTTTCGACAAGAAAAATTTTAAGTCCAACATTTTTTTCCCCTATAGGAAATGTCTTAACCCCATAATACGTCGAATACGTATTGGGGAGCGGACCGAAAAATCGTCCTGCGACTTTATCGGTCCCTTGTGTGGTCCAAGCTGGACTATGAAAATTAGTGATTAAACACGGTCCAAACCACTCACAATGCAATTCTATTAGTAAATTATCAGGTCTTTGAACATCTAGACCGGATCTAGACCGATCTTATACAGAAGTGAATGCTCCGAAACCATGCCTATTCTGTTGAATGGTTTCGTGAATTAACTATAAGCATCAATGCTGAGCCTTTATGAACTGACAACCAATGCGACACCCTGAATGCTACCTCTCAGTGAATTTCGCTGCTGCATGCGGTCCTTCGATCGATGACATTTTCCCCTCATTTGCGAATGAATTATTTTACCTAGCGCGGGATTTCCATTGTAAATGCGGTATTAATATGGCGCATGCATCGGTACAGTCTCTGTGTTCAGTCAGTATAACTATAAGTGACTCTTACTTATTGTATAAGTGTTAACAGCCCATGTCCAACATTCGTTACGTTTGGAATTTGCCACAAATCATTACCCATGAAAAGCAGACAGACCCATCTTTGATCATCTGGTAATGATGCAATCGGATTTAATCGCCTTTCCCTGTTTGTTTAGCGACACATGTCGCCCGTTTACCTGATGCTTGAATGCGAGAGGAAGAAGAGAACTTACAGTACAGCAGCCACATACTACCTAGTCACTCAATCTACACTGGGATAACCTCTGACGGAACCAACGTCTCTTGTAACGACGACTGCATCCGTTCACATGAACAGAAGACCTTATACTAACGACAGCTCACTCCAGCTCTTGTATTGGTATTTCAATGGGGTGTGCCAGCAGAACTCGGCTCGATCGATCACAGGGCGTAGCTATCAAATATATGACATAGATCGTTCTGACTGCCAGGTAATGCTTGATGTTTTATTTCATCCTACTACCTTTTGTTCGCTTATGTGTGAGGCAGAATCTTGTAAGCATACTCGACCTTCACACCAACGCTTACATACCCGCACTTACCCATACACATCCCTACACTCGTACGTGCAACACTCACCCACCCTCAAAAACACACGCTGATGCACATGGACAAACTCACTATCACACAATTATGTACACGTACACGCACATATGCCCATGCACCCACACTCGCTGACACACGCGACCAGTCACATACTCAAACACACATTCCTCACAATCACTCGCATATGCACACACTTACTCGCACACACGTTGCATATACAATTACATTTACTGAGATACTAGCAAAGCATTGCCATGTGTCTACAACTCACCCTCAACACGCTCACCTCCAACAATATTCCGTCGACGAAACAATCCTACAAAATCAGTGGACTAAGTGGATAACCGATCCATAACAATGAAACTGATAAAGGAATAATTAATTAAACTGTTATCCGAACATAAGAATTGACTCTCAATCACTGACATCAATTTTAATAGCATGCGAGCGGTGCGATACTTGGGTTTCACGAGGCGTTGTTAGATCTTTCTAACCTCCAGGTAGCACGACCCACCTCACTCACTTCACTGAACCTAAAATGGGGGTACACAAAATGCGCCTAAACTTGTCTTAATCAGACAATATTTTATGAGACATTTTAGACAACTCATTTCGGAAAATGAACATGTAAACATAGACTCTCTGTTGGTGTGGTCACATGACGTCACTAAGGTAAAGACCAGCGCCATCCTAACTCTGTTGGTTGGATGTTTCTCTTAGGTCTTTGTGTAATTTGGTGCTGCTAGCTTGTTTAATAAGAGCATATGAAATCAAGTAAAGAGCAGGTAAAGAATCCCAGTAGCCATAGTCAACATCAGTGTATATATCAAATTGTAAGTAACAACTGCCACATGTTGTGGTTCTGGTTCCTGGTAGCTTCAATGGTGTCTATTATTTATTTAGTTATATATATGTTTGTCAGATCAAAAACTCAACTTGTTACTTTACACCATGGCGGACTACCAGCGGCCCAGGTAGCTATAGTATTCACCGGCCTGCCTCTAATATTCAAATACAAATACCTTTATCTTTGAAGACACACTCGAGGTAACTGTCAGTTAATATTTCATCATGTATTAAATTGCTTCCTTTTACAATCAAAATATAATTTCACCTGGCACGGCATTCTCCATTATATATTCGGTCTTTTTCACGTCGCTTGCCTTCATACACTCTTTGGTGTTCTGCAACAATGAGCATCAGCGAATCGTACTTACTGATTAGGTATTGCAACTTTCAACCTAGATTCATCTCATCTTTGGCACGTTGTTCTTGAACAGAAGGCAGGTCCATCTATCATCTTTTATCATGTCTCTTATTGATTTTACCAATCGTCCTGTTTGCTGAACCGTAAAGTCGCCCTTGCAACCTGACGTTTGAATGCTGGAAGATAAAAACTCGCCCCATACAGCAGCCACATATTACCTCGCCCATTAATCTACACTGGGATAACCTCTGACGGAACCAATGTCTCTTGTCATCGACAACTGCATCCATTCACATGAACAGAACAGGAATTAGCCAGTTGTTACAAAGTTCTCGTATTTACAACAGCTCACTCAAGCTCTGGCCATTGTATACCACTAGAATATACCAGCTGAGCTCGGCCCGATCGATCACATAACACACACAAAGTGCTTTTCATCCAAGCCAAACGCTACCTCAAATTATTGACTATTTACCACTGAGATTTGCAAATGTCTTCCGTTTTACACTTGCCTTGTATAGAATTGGGTTTAACTGTGTTCAGTCCAACGATGTTATGCCTATACCTGATGATTAGACGAAAACACGTTGACAGCAATTTTGCATTTGTAAACAATTCATGTGGGTTAAATATTCACAAGCTTTATTGCTGCTGTTAAATTTAAAGAATGATGATCAAGTAAAAATATAATAGTAAACATGGATGGAACAATAGATGGAGTTGAAATAAATAACTGTGATATGATACATGCTTGTTTATACCAACCAATGTTACCAATAATTCCATGATTTATACTAGCATTACAAAGGAAAATTGTTACATGTATAAAATCTGGAGAGAAAAATTGCCACAAGCAATGTAGAGGTACTTCGTGCGACTCAATGGTTTGTACCATTTAAGGTTCATTCAACCATTCGTTGTCTCCTCTTATTTTGATGGTCAGCTTTAATTGCAAATATCTGTGACGTTTATAAGAATAACATCATCAACATGTAGAGAATTTTGCATTTGTGTATATTAACATGAAATATGCACAAGCAATCAATTATCACTGGCAGATACCTGCAGCTACCAATATCGACTGTTATGAGCGGAAAGTTTGGGCTCCTATTGACAGGTCTCATTCAATTATCACAGGAACAATAAGGTCAGCATAGTATGTGTGAAGGTGAAAGCCAGATTTTTGCAATAAATCCACCTAATAAAGTGCTATTGTATTCACATATACCATTGAATATTAGCAACGTGAATAGCTAATATATGATGTAACCCTGAACCAATCTATCAAATCGGCTATTTTGATAACCACGTTCTATACATATTTACTGTTGTTCTAAAATACAACAACGACGATGCTATTCCCTTATGACAATGCATTACAGTTCTGGCGATGCAATTTGCAACTTTTTAGTACTAGTGAAAAACAGGCCGATCAATCTTTGATCATTTATTCATGGTGGTAATGCATTTGGCCATCCTGTTCTTTTTGAAATTTCAATGCGGGCGGAAGACGAGGACTTGCAGCAACCAAATATTAACTCAATCAACACAATCAACAATGAGATGACCTCTAACGGAACCCTTTTCATACTTACTCCAGCTCGCTCAAACATTGAATTTTGTATTTCAATGGAGTGTACCAACTGAGCGCGGCTCTATCGATCGCATGGCAGAGGGAGGCAACCTGTCATCTTTGGTGTAATTACCGACCATAAGTCACGGTAAAAACAACCGATATAACACACACACACAAACACACATAAATATATATATATGTATATGTAAATATATATGTGTGTGTTTGTGTGTGTGTATGTGTGTGTGTATCCGGCTAAAGGTTATGGTTTGTCTACTTGCCGAGGGTGTATACCAATAACTGGCGGTATTGACCGCTTCAGGCATCTGCTAGTGACAATCAATTATTTGTTCACATTTCATCCTGTTGATACACACACACACACACACACACACACACACACACACACACACACACACACACACACACACACACACACACACACACACACACACACACACACACACACACACACACACACACACACACACACACACACACACACACACACACACACACACACACACACACACACACACACACACACACACACACACACACACACACACACACACACACACACACACCAGGTAACACCGAGGCTAATACTTCATATGAATGCCACATGCCACAAAAAGTGTGTAATTTAATCTTACCATCTGGATGAGTATGCGCAATTCACGACTGCCTGAAATGATACGAACCATTGATTTTACTGAAAGATGTTTCTTTTAAATGTCTTTGATAATACAAAGATCTCGAGTACATATCACAGAAATGTTGATTGCATTGCTAAGTAAGAACAAAATTGTAGCTGATCACCTGTTCTGCCTGAGGTTTTAGAGCATCGACATGCCTATGCTCGCTGTGCTGGCAACAACATAAGGCCAGCTTGGCAACTTTTGCCTCTATGTGCAGATAACTTATTTAGAGATACATTAGAAAATAACAAACAAGGCCCGGTATCATTTTATACATATTCAATAATTAATGTAGCAAAACAATGTACCGAAATCCTCGACAGATTCCAAACGGATGTACAAAGCATAGGTTCCAAATGCATGTCGAGATACTGCCAAGAAGCCTTGTACAGCTTTGTTGCCAGGATGGAGGGAGTCTTATCCCATACCCAACAAGGGCCAGGATAACACCAATCCTACGTACTTTTATCTCATTGCTTAACGAGCTGCGTAAGCGAAACCATAGGACGCATGATAAATGCTCGCCTTGGTACAGTTTCACATCTTGGGCGTGTGGTGATGGTTTTCTTTGATTGGGAAAAGGCATAGGATACCACATGGGAACACGGGATCCAATCAAATATACATGGCATCGGCCCCAAAGGTCGCATGCCAGTAATGTCTAATTGTTTTGGAGCAATAGATTCCGTTTTAAGCACCACGCTAATTTTGTCCGGCACCCTTTTCAATGTTAATATAAATGATATTGCTAATGTAATCAAATTAGGTGTCGAATGTTTACTGCATGTGGGCGATTTTTTAATTTGTTTTAAAAAGAAAACCCTGTAAATCATTGAGAGGCGAAAAACGGACTGATCAAAATTATTTTCGCAAACCAAAACTGCAGCAGTCCTTACCCTTGATGGCAATGCTATCCCTGCGGAAGAAGAAATAAAGTTTCTTGGATAAATTTTCGACAAGAAAATTTTAAGTCCAATTTTTTTTTCCCCTATAGGAAATGTCTTAACCCCATAATACGTCGAATACGTATTGGGGAGCGGACCGAAAAATCGTCCTGCGACTTTATCGGTCCCTTGTGTGGTCCAAGCTGGACTATGAAAATTAGTGATTAAACACGGTCCAAACCACTCACAATGCAATTCTATTAGTAAATTATCAGGTCTTTGAACATCTAGACCGGATCTAGACCGATCTTATACAGAAGTGAATGCTCCGAAACCATGCCTATTCTGTTGAATGGTTTCGTGAATTAACTATAAGCATCAATGCTGAGCCTTTATGAACTGACAACCAATGCGACACCCTGAATGCTACCTCTCAGTGAATTTCGCTGCTGCATGCGGTCCTTCGATCGATGACATTTTCCCCTCATTTGCGAATGAATTATTTTACCTAGCGCGGGATTTCCATTGTAAATGCGGTATTAATATGGCGCATGCATCGGTACAGTCTCTGTGTTCAGTCAGTATAACTATAAGTGACTCTTACTTATTGTATAAGTGTTAACAGCCCATGTCCAACATTCGTTACGTTTGGAATTTGCCACAAATCATTACCCATGAAAAGCAGACAGACCCATCTATGATCATCTGGTAATGATGCAATCGGATTTTATCGCCTTTCCCTGTTTGTTTAGCGACACATGTCGCCCGTTTACCTGATGCTTGAATGTGAGAGGAAGAAGAGAACTTACAGTACAGCAGCCACATACTACCTAGTCACTCAATTTACACTGGGATAACCTCTGACGGAACCAACGTCTCTTGTAACGACGACTACATCCATTCACTTGAACAGAAGACCTCATACTAACGACAGCTCACTCCAGCTATTGTATTGGTATTTCAATGGAGTGTGCCAGCAGAACTCGGCTCCATCGATCACAGGGCGTAGCTATCAAATTTATGACATAGATCGTTCTGACTGCCAGGGAATGCTTGATGTTTTATTTCATCCTACTACCTTTTGTTCGCTTATGTGTGAGGCAGAATCTTGTAAGCATACTCGACCTTCACACCAACGCTTACATACCCGCACTTACCCATACACATCCCTACACCCGTACGTGCAACACTCACCCACCCTCAAAAACACACGCTGATGCACATGGACAAACTCACCATTACACAATTATGTACACGTACACACACATATGCCCATGCACCCACACTCGCTGACACACGCGACCAGTCACATACTCAAACACACATTCCTACAATCACTCGCATATGTACACACTTACTCGCACACACGTTGCATATACAATTACATTTACTGAGATACTAGCAAAGCATTGCCATGTGTCTACAACTCACCCTCAACACGCTCACCTCCAACAATATTCCGTCGACGAAACAATCCTACAAAATCAGTGGACTAAGTGGATAACCGATCCATAACAATGAAACTGATAAAGGAATAATTAATTAAACTGTTATCCGAACATAAGAATTGACTCTCAATCACTGACATCAATTTTAATAGCATGCGAGCGGTGCGATACTTGGGTTTCACGAGGCGTTGTTAGATCTTTCTAACCTCCAGGTAGCACGACCCACCTCACTCACTTCACTGAACCTAAAATGGGGGTACACAAAATGCGCCTAAACTTGTCTTAATCAGACAATATTTTATGAGACATTTTAGACAACTCATTTCGGAAAATGAACATGTAAACATAGACTCTCTGTTGGTGTGGTCACATGACGTCACTAAGGTAAAGACCAGCGCCATCCTAACTCTGTTGGTTGGATGTTTCTCTTAGGTCTTTGTGTAATTTGGTGCTGCTAGCTTGTTTAATAAGAGCATATGAAATCAAGTAAAGAGCAGGTAAAGAATCCCAGTAGCCATAGTCAACATCAGTGTATATATCAAATTGTAAGTAACAACTGCCACATGTTGTGGTTCTGGTTCCTGGTAGCTTCAATGGTGTCTATTATTTATTTAGTTATATATATGTTTGTCAGATCAAAAACTCAACTTGTTACTTTACACCATGGCGGACTACCAGCGGCCCAGGTAGCTATAGTATTCACCGGCCTGCCTCTAATATTCAAATACAAATACCTTTATCTTTGAAGACACACTCGAGGTAACTGTCAGTTAATATTTCATCATGTATTAAATTGCTTCCTTTTACAATCAAAATATAATTTCACCTGGCACGGCATTCTCCATTATATATTCGGTCTTTTTCACGTCGCTTGCCTTCATACACTCTTTGGTGTTCTGCAACAATGAGCATCAGCGAATCGTACTTACTGATTAGGTATTGCAACTTTCAACCTAGATTCATCTCATCTTTGGCACGTTGTTCTTGAACAGAAGGCAGGTCCATCTATCATCTTTTATCATGTCTCTTATTGATTTTACCAATCGTCCTGTTTGCTGAACCGTAAAGTCGCCCTTGCAACCTGACGTTTGAATGCTGGAAGATAAAAACTCGCCCCATACAGCAGCCACACATATTACCTCGCCCATTAATCTACACTGGGATAACCTCTGACGGAACCAATGTCTCTTGTCATCGACAACTGCATCCATTCACATGAACAGAACAGGAATTAGCCAGTTGTTACAAAGTTCTCGTATTTACAACAGCTCACTCAAGCTCTGGCCATTGTATACCACTAGAATATACCAGCTGAGCTCGGCCCGATCGATCACATAACACACACAAAGTGCTTTTCATCCAAGCCAAACGCTACCTCAAATTATTGACTATTTACCACTGAGATTTGCAAATGTCTTCCGTTTTACACTTGCCTTGTATAGAATTGGGTTTAACTGTGTTCAGTCCAACGATGTTATGCCTATACCTGATGATTAGACGAAAACACGTTGACAGCAATTTTGCATTTGTAAACAATTCATGTGGGTTAAATATTCACAAGCTTTATTGCTGCTGTTAAATTTAAAGAATGATGATCAAGTAAAAATATAATAGTAAACATGGATGGAACAATAGATGGAGTTGAAATAAATAACTGTGATATGATACATGCTTGTTTATACCAACCAATGTTACCAATAATTCCATGATTTATACTAGCATTACAAAGGAAAATTGTTACATGTATAAAATCTGGAGAGAAAAATTGCCACAAGCAATGTAGAGGTACTTCGTGCGACTCAATGGTTTGTACCATTTAAGGTTCATTCAACCATTCGTTGTCTCCTCTTATTTTGATGGTCAGCTTTAATTGCAAATATCTGTGACGTTTATAAGAATAACATCATCAACATGTAGAGAATTTTGCATTTGTGTATATTAACATGAAATATGCACAAGCAATCAATTATCACTGGCAGATACCTGCAGCTACCAATATCGACTGTTATGAGCGGAAAGTTTGGGCTCCTATTGACAGGTCTCATTCAATTATCACAGGAACAATAAGGTCAGCATAGTATGTGTGAAGGTGAAAGCCAGATTTTTGCAATAAATCCACCTAATAAAGTGCTATTGTATTCACATATACCATTGAATATTAGCAACGTGAATAGCTAATATATGATGTAACCCTGAACCAATCTATCAAATCGGCTATTTTGATAACCACGTTCTATACATATTTACTGTTGTTCTAAAATACAACAACGACGATGCTATTCCCTTATGACAATGCATTACAGTTCTGGCGATGCAATTTGCAACTTTTTAGTACTAGTGAAAAAACAGGCCGATCAATCTTTGATCATTTATTCATGGTGGTAATGCATTTGGCCATCCTGTTCTTTTTGAAATTTCAATGCGGGCGGAAGACGAGGACTTGCAGCAACCAAATATTAACTCAATCAACACAATCAACAATGAGATGACCTCTAACGGAACCCTTTTCATACTTACTCCAGCTCGCTCAAACATTGAATTTTGTATTTCAATGGAGTGTACCAACTGAGCGCGGCTCTATCGATCGCATGGCAGAGGGAGGCAACCTGTCATCTTTGGTGTAATTACCGACCATAAGTCACGGTAAAAACAACCGATATAACACACACACACAAACACACATAAATATATATATATGTATATGTAAATATATATGTGTGTGTTTGTGTGTGTGTATGTGTGTGTGTATCCGGCTAAAGGTTATGGTTTGTCTACTTGCCGAGGGTGTATACCAATAACTGGCGGTATTGACCGCTTCAGGCATCTGCTAGTGACAATCAATTATTTGTTCACATTTCATCCTGTTGATACACACACACACACACACACACACACACACACACACACACACACACACACACACACACACACACACACACACACACACACACACACACACACACACACACACACACACACACACACACACACACACACACACACACACACACACACACACACACACACACACACACACACACACACACACACACACACACACACACACACACACACACACACACACACACACACCAGGTAACACCGAGGCTAATACTTCATATGAATGCCACATGCCACAAAAAGTGTGTAATTTAATCTTACCATCTGGATGAGTATGCGCAATTCACGACTGCCTGAAATGATACGAACCATTGATTTTACTGAAAGATGTTTCTTTTAAATGTCTTTGATAATACAAAGATCTCGAGTACATATCACAGAAATGTTGATTGCATTGCTAAGTAAGAACAAAATTGTAGCTGATCACCTGTTCTGCCTGAGGTTTTAGAGCATCGACATGCCTATGCTCGCTGTGCTGGCAACAACATAAGGCCAGCTTGGCAACTTTTGCCTCTATGTGCAGATAACTTATTTAGAGATACATTAGAAAATAACAAACAAGGCCCGGTATCATTTTATACATATTCAATAATTAATGTAGCAAAACAATGTACCGAAATCCTCGACAGATTCCAAACGGATGTACAAAGCATAGGTTCCAAATGCATGTCGAGATACTGCCAAGAAGCCTTGTACAGCTTTGTTGCCAGGATGGAGGGAGTCTTATCCCATACCCAACAAGGGCCAGGATAACACCAATCCTACGTACTTTTATCTCATTGCTTAACGAGCTGCGTAAGCGAAACCATAGGACGCATGATAAATGCTCGCCTTGGTACAGTTTCACATCTTGGGCGTGTGGTGATGGTTTTCTTTGATTGGGAAAAGGCATAGGATACCACATGGGAACACGGGATCCAATCAAATATACATGGCATCGGCCCCAAAGGTCGCATGCCAGTAATGTCTAATTGTTTTGGAGCAATAGATTCCGTTTAAGCACCACGCTAATTTTGTCCGGCACCCTTTTCAATGTTAATATAAATGATATTGCTAATGTAATCAAATTAGGTGTCGAATGTTTACTGCATGTGGGCGATTTTTTTAATTTGTTTTAAAAAGAAAACCCTGTAAATCATTGAGAGGCGAAAAAAACGGACTGATCAAAATTATTTTCGCAAACCAAAACTGCAGCAGTCCTTACCCTTGATGGCAATGCTATCCCTGCGGAAGAAGAAATAAAGTTTCTTGGATAAATTTTCGACAAGAAAATTTTAAGTCCAACATTTTTTTCCCCTATAGGAAATGTCTTAACCCCATAATACGTCGAATACGTATTGGGGAGCGGACCGAAAAATCGTCCTGCGACTTTATCGGTCCCTTGTGTGGTCCAAGCTGGACTATGAAAATTAGTGATTAAACACGGTCCAAACCACTCACAATGCAATTCTATTAGTAAATTATCAGGTCTTTGAACATCTAGACCGGATCTAGACCGATCTTATACAGAAGTGAATGCTCCGAAACCATGCCTATTCTGTTGAATGGTTTCGTGAATTAACTATAAGCATCAATGCTGAGCCTTTATGAACTGACAACCAATGCGACACCCTGAATGCTACCTCTCAGTGAATTTCGCTGCTGCATGCGGTCCTTCGATCGATGACATTTTCCCCTCATTTGCGAATGAATTATTTTACCTAGCGCGGGATTTCCATTGTAAATGCGGTATTAATATGGCGCATGCATCGGTACAGTCTCTGTGTTCAGTCAGTATAACTATAAGTGACTCTTACTTATTGTATAAGTGTTAACAGCCCATGTCCAACATTCGTTACGTTTGGAATTTGCCACAAATCATTACCCATGAAAAGCAGACAGACCCATCTATGATCATCTGGTAATGATGCAATCGGATTTTATCGCCTTTCCCTGTTTGTTTAGCGACACATGTCGCCCGTTTACCTGATGCTTGAATGTGAGAGGAAGAAGAGAACTTACAGTACAGCAGCCACATACTACCTAGTCACTCAATTTACACTGGGATAACCTCTGACGGAACCAACGTCTCTTGTAACGACGACTACATCCATTCACTTGAACAGAAGACCTCATACTAACGACAGCTCACTCCAGCTATTGTATTGGTATTTCAATGGAGTGTGCCAGCAGAACTCGGCTCCATCGATCACAGGGCGTAGCTATCAAATTTATGACATAGATCGTTCTGACTGCCAGGGAATGCTTGATGTTTTATTTCATCCTACTACCTTTTGTTCGCTTATGTGTGAGGCAGAATCTTGTAAGCATACTCGACCTTCACACCAACGCTTACATACCCGCACTTACCCATACACATCCCTACACCCGTACGTGCAACACTCACCCACCCTCAAAAACACACGCTGATGCACATGGACAAACTCACCATTACACAATTATGTACACGTACACACACATATGCCCATGCACCCACACTCGCTGACACACGCGACAGTCACATACTCAAACACACATTCCTACAATCACTCGCATATGTACACACTTTACTCGCACACACGTTGCATATACAATTACATTTACTGAGATACTAGCAAAGCATTGCCATGTGTCTACAACTCACCCTCAAACACGCTCACCTCCAACAATATTCCGTCGACGAAACAATCCTACAAAATCAGTGGACTAAGTGGATAACCGATCCATAACAATGAAACTGATAAAGGAATAATTAATTAAACTGTTATCCGAACATAAGAATTGACTCTCAATCACTGACATCAATTTTAATAGCATGCGAGCGGTGCGATACTTGGGTTTCACGAGGCGTTGTTAGATCTTTCTAACCTCCAGGTAGCACGACCCACCTCACTCACTTCACTGAACCTAAAATGGGGGTACACAAAATGCGCCTAAACTTGTCTTAATCAGACAATATTTTATGAGACATTTTAGACAACTCATTTCGGAAAATGAACATGTAAACATAGACTCTCTGTTGGTGTGGTCACATGACGTCACTAAGGTAAAGACCAGCGCCATCCTAACTCTGTTGGTTGGATGTTTCTCTTAGGTCTTTGTGTAATTTGGTGCTGCTAGCTTGTTTAATAAGAGCATATGAAATCAAGTAAAGAGCAGGTAAAGAATCCCAGTAGCCATAGTCAACATCAGTGTATATATCAAATTGTAAGTAACAACTGCCACATGTTGTGGTTCTGGTTCCTGGTAGCTTCAATGGTGTCTATTATTTATTTAGTTATATATATGTTTGTCAGATCAAAAACTCAACTTGTTACTTTACACCATGGCGGACTACCAGCGGCCCAGGTAGCTATAGTATTCACCGGCCTGCCTCTAATATTCAAATACAAATACCTTTATCTTTGAAGACACACACACTTGAGGTAACTGTCAGTTAATATTTCATCATGTATTAAATTGCTTCCTTTTACAATCAAAATATAATTTCACCTGGCACGGCATTCTCCATTATATATTCGGTCTTTTCACGTCGCTTGCCTTCATACACTCTTTGGTGTTCTGCAACAATGAGCATCAGCGAATCGTACTTACTGATTAGGTATTGCAACTTTCAACCTAGATTCATCTCATCTTTGGCACGTTGTTCTTGAACAGAAGGCAGGTCCATCTATCATCTTTTATCATGTCTCTTATTGATTTTACCAATCGTCCTGTTTGCTGAACCGTAAAGTCGCCCTTGCAACCTGACGTTTGAATGCTGGAAGATAAAAACTCGCCCCATACAGCAGCCACATATTACCTCGCCCATTAATCTACACTGGGATAACCTCTGACGGAACCAATGTCTCTTGTCATCGACAACTGCATCCATTCACATGAACAGAACAGGAATTAGCCAGTTGTTACAAAGTTCTCGTATTTACAACAGCTCACTCAAGCTCTGGCCATTGTATACCACTAGAATATACCAGCTGAGCTCGGCCCGATCGATCACATAACACACACAAAGTGCTTTTCATCCAAGCCAAACGCTACCTCAAATTATTGACTATTTACCACTGAGATTTGCAAATGTCTTCCGTTTTACACTTGCCTTGTATAGAATTGGGTTTAACTGTGTTCAGTCCAACGATGTTATGCCTATACCTGATGATTAGACGAAAACACGTTGACAGCAATTTTGCATTTGTAAACAATTCATGTGGGTTAAATATTCACAAGCTTTATTGCTGCTGTTAAATTTATAGAATGATGATCAAGTAAAAATATAATAATAAACATGGATGGAACAATAGATGGAGTTGAAATAAATAACTGTGATATGATACATGCTTGTTTATACCAACCAATGTTACCAATAATTCCATGATTTATACTAGCATTACAAAGGAAAATTGTTACATGTATAAAATCTGGAGAGAAAAATTGCCACAAGCAATGTAGAGGTACTTCGTGCGACTCAATGGTTTGTACCATTTAAGGTTCATTAAACCATTCGTTGTCTCCTCTTATTTTGATGGTCAGCTTTAATTGCAAATATCTGTGACGTTTATAAGAATAACATCATCAACATGTAGAGAATTTTGCATTTGTGTATATTAACATGAAATATGCACAAACAATCAATTTTCACTGGCAGATACCTGCAGCTACCAATATCGACTGTTATGAGCGGAAAGTTTGGGCTCCTATTGACAGGTCTCATTCAATTATCACAGGAACCATAAGGTCAGCATAGTATGTGTGAAGGTGAAAGCCAGATTTTTGCAATAAATCCACCTAATAAAGTGCTATTGTATTCACATATACCATTGAATATTAGCAACGTGAATAGCTAATATATGATGTAACCCTGAACCAATCTATCAAATCGGCTATTTTGATAACCACGTTCTATACATATTTACTGTTGTTCTAAAATACAACAACGACGATGCTATTCCCTTATGACAATGCATTACAGTTCTGGCGATGCATTTCACTTTTGATGATGCATTACATATAACGTTGCACTACACTTATGACGATGCAATACGCTAAAGACGATGCTTAGGGCTTTACACTTCTGGCGATGCATTACACTTATGATGACTCGAAACAAGATAATAGGATACATTTATAATAATGCAGTGTAGTCAACATGTGTTCAGTAGTTACAGAATTGTATTACCAACATAACATCTTTCGATATGGAACCCACAAGTGAACTCAGTTAAGCCCAGCCACCGGTATCAATCAATGATAATCGATTATTGGTGCACTTTTCACAATGTAACACAAATACACATACAACTCATTTATCTCAAAGCAACACAGACGATGTTAATACTACATATGAATCCCATAGTAAATATGCCATAGAAGCTTATCATCGAGATGAGTAAACGTAATTAATAACTAATAAGCTTCAAACCACACGAACCATTGAGTCACACGAATTGGCTCCGCATTATTTAACGACCTTTCATCTCCAAATTTTCACATTTTGTACTTTAAACTATTATCATTTGCAGTTCACAAGTACCTAGTATAGATAACTGAGTTATTGATGACAAAAGGTTGGTACAAATAGCTCACAGTATTCATTCACACTCAATTTATCGCTTTGTGTTAACAACTCATGTTTGAATCAATTACACAAGCATCTATTGAAAATTAGATTATATGATCCAAATAATATACGAGTTTTCATGAAGCGAAATGATTCAGTGGGATTATCGACCAAGCACGAAACAGTCCAAGCCACATAAAATACAAAGCTAGTGGTAAATGATCAGGCCTTTGTATGTCTTGACGGAAGCCTCAACGATTCAATACAGCAGCGGTGATCGGCGACAATTCACATTCTGGTTATGACTGAATGCTTCCGTGAATTAACTCTTGGTATTGATAATGAGCCTTTGTCACGTGACAACCCAAAAGACACCCTGGGTTCTACGTCGTGATGTATATGCCGCTGCAAGTGACCCTCGATCGATGAATTTTCCCCAATTTGGCAAGTGATTACCTTCAACCTGGCAAGGGGGTAAATACAAATTGATGTTCCATGATAACTGCGGTGGTTTCAGTCATTGTCCACCAGATGTTTTTCTTAGAATGTGCCACATTAATGTACTCTTTCATCATCTACTAATTATATTTGTCTATTTGTGTGACGGCAAAGGTGGTTTTGATGATCTGATGTTGCAATACTTCAGGAATGAGAGGACTCGCTCTATACAGCAGCCACTCATGGCTCGTCACTCAAGCTAAACTGGGATAACCTCTGATGGAATCCATCTTTCTTGTCAATGGAGACTGAATGCATTTACATGAACAGAACAGGAACGGGTTAGTTGTTTCAAAGCCCTCGTACTTGTATCAGACAACTCAAGCACTGATAGTGGAGGTAGCGGAACTAGGCTTGATTCGTTCACACAGGGAGCCAGTTTCCCATCTTTTGTTGCATTCCCGATCATAAGCCACTGTTTTGTTCCTCCAAGCCTTGTACTGCTTCAAATTATTGAATGTTTGCCACCTAGTTTTGCGACCATCTTCAGATTCGCATTAGCCTATGAGAGAATTGGGATTAGCTTTGTTTGGTCTCAGGTACCATATATATAGATGTTACGATTGTTTGACCACGCTTGAACAACTGTAAGTGTAATACATCGCCAGAAGAGTAAAGCAATGTCAAAGGTGCATTGTATCGTCTTAAGCATAGTGCATAGACTAAAGTATATTGCATCGTTACAAGTGTAACACATCGTTATCAGTGCAATGCATCGCAATCATCAAATGTATACTGTATCGTTATTAGTGAAATGCATCGTCATAGGATAATTGCATCGTCATCGGTGTATTGCTGAACGAGAGCAAATACTCTAAATAGCTCTCCAATGGTAAGTCAACCAATTTTTTTTTATATAAGTATGTGGTTAAACCAACTATAAGCTATCCACGTGGCTAATTTGCGATGGTTAATGCGAATACAACAACACTTGATACAGTTTAAGGGCTGAATAAACCTAGCTTTCGCCTCCAAATAAATTTTGCTGACCTCGTGATTTCTGTTATAATCAAATGAGATCCGGCAGACTGAAGCTCAAACATTCCACTCCAAACATATATGAATGGTGGCCGTGAAAACATTGCAGCCTCCCCTTGACTGATGATGACGAAGTCAAATGTGCCACTCAGTCGCTGATGAGATAGATTGCAGTCATGTAATAAAACTCCAGCGTCCCAGAATAACAACCAGGCACCCTGATCGCCAAGCAATGATCGTTTGTTCTATTCATTGAGTCACACGAATTATCTCTGAATAATTGTATGCCGTTTCTTCATACAATTTAATAATTGCCTTGTTTGTAAAATTTCCCTTTGATGATGCACAAATCACTTGTGTAAATTACAGAATTGTTGAAAACGCAGATTGTTCCAAGAAATATGTTGCTGACCACTGTAATTTATTTTAGCTCCACTTTTTTTTTTTTTCTCCAGTCAAGGTTTTTCGGGCTTTTCTCCGGAACGGCTAAACATATAAACATGAAATTTTGGGGAATGATAGATCAAGTTATATATATATATATATATGTATACACACGGTTTCCGATGCCAAGCTTCCGAGCGCAAGGCAGCTATCTATAAATAGCATATATATGTGTATATTTATAAGTGTGTGTGTTTATATACGTATATATCTATATATATATATATAAATATATATATATATATATATATATATATATATATATATATATATACATATATATATATATACATATCTATATATATATATATATATATATATATATCTATATATATATATATATTTATATTTTCTCTCTCCATCCTGCACGTCTCAATCCATCGCTTGGTCGAGTCTTTCTGGTCAATCTTCACACACACGACCTCATCTTGCACTCTTG
Source organism: Urechis unicinctus (assembly GCA_034190875.2). Taxonomy (NCBI): domain Eukaryota; kingdom Metazoa; phylum Annelida; class Polychaeta; order Xenopneusta; family Urechidae; genus Urechis; species Urechis unicinctus. Next base: position 57,265,393 of record CM067350.1, on the reverse strand, counting down.
GTACTTCTATGCCCTCCCTCCCCCTCTCCCTCCCTCCCTCCCTCATTCACTCACTGTTCACTCACTCGCTCACTCACTTACTCTTTCATTCACTAACTCACTTTGTTACTCAATCACTCACTCTTTTACTCACTCTTTCCACTCGCTCGCTCATCCACTCACGCGGTCACTCACTCTTTCACTCATTCATTCACTCACTTTTTTAATCACTCAATCACTCACTCTTTTACTCACTCACTCGCTCACTCACTTACTCTAACACTCATTCATTTACTCTAACACTCATTCATTTACTCTAACACTCATTCATTTACTCTAACACTCACTCGCTCACTCACTCATTCACCTTAACACTCATTCACTCACTCACTCACTCATTCACTTTAACACCCACTCACTCACACACTCGCTAACACACACACTCGCTCACTAACTCTTTCATTCACTCACTCTTTCACTCACTCACATACTCTGTCACTTATTCATTCACTCTAACATTCATTCACTCATTCACTCTAACGCTCACTCACTCACTCACTCACTCCCTCACTCATTCACTCTGACACTCATTCATTCACTCACTCTAACACTCACTACATCACTCATTCACTGTAACACTCACTCACTTCACTCTAACACTCACTCACTCACTCATTCACTCTAACACTCACTAACTCATTCATTCACTCTAACACTCACTCACTCACTCATTCACTCTAACACTCACTAACTCATTCATTCACTCTAACACTCACACTCACTCAAACACTCACTACCTCACTTATTCACTCTAGCACACATTCACTCACTAAAACACTTATTCACTCACTCAGTGTGATAACTGCCCTTGCCTCCTCTTTTTCTCCCTTACCCTCCCTTACCCTCTCTTCCTCTCCATCCCTCCTTCCATCTCTTCATCCACCGCCCTCACGGCCAGCTCTCGGTGCTATATTATATCTGACAAATAATGACCTATCATAGCCCTGTGTTCAGCTACAGCTAACTACGGGCGAAATTGGAGCGCTGAACCCTACCAAGGGAAGTCAGTCGTTATTTCACAGCCCCACATAACCAACCTGCACGCACGTACGCACACGCACACGCACACGCACACACACACGCACATAGTTACCGGTGGCGGTTGACATGAAGGGGAAATTGTTGCCCGGCTGATGCTTACCCTGACGGTTACGGACCCCTGTCGAACAACCCCCAACTCCTCCCTATCGTCAAGCCATTACCCATAACCCAGGCACCCCCTCCCCGTACACCAACTCAGTGCACCAGTCATTTTCAGGTCCAGCCACCAAACTTGGGCAAAACTTTCAGTAGCACCCCGTCTGACTCTAGCTCGCAGTGAAGTGATACGTCCGCGCACAAGCTATTGTGTCGCGAGAGGGAATCGACATAACTTGTACACCCACCCGCAAACACCCTCCTGCAAGAACACGCGCCACTCGCTTACAGAGACCGAATAACCCACGTCTTACTTAGATTGATATCGGAGGGAGAGTTACCGGAGATCAGAGATCATGCAGTCTGCCAACAGGCGATGCAGGTAAACAAATTTGACTCCTCAGCAACTTTGTCAAATAGCTGTTTTTTCACGCGCAACTTGCTTGTAAGAGTTCTGGGCGTTCCAGAAAAAAAAGAACTGCGGTATTGAGACGAATGCTCGGAGGGTAATTGCCCGAACAAACGTTGTTGACATAGAAACAATATTTGGGGGCGGTTTTGAACTTCTCATAACTTATGTATACTTAATTGTTAAGAGCTGCATGGATGAGAAGTTGGGAGCGATTGGGGGATGTGTCACCCATGCGCATGCGCGGGTTCCCGAAACAAAACGGTATTTTCACGTCTCCATGGGAACGAATACCTTCGTAGTACATTCTGTCATTTGTCCGCATTACTGTTTGTCTTATCACCCACATTGTACAGTGCCCCACTTTTAGAAGCAGTCAGTGAGTTGGGTTCAGTAGGGCTTGGAAGTTAATTATATTCTATAGCTGTGAGGACGGAATTCATTGACACGTAATTCACTAGGGTGTGGAGCACGAGTTATATCATGGTATGTTCAACCCTATAGGGACATCGGCGGGATGTGTTCTATGGCCGGGGTTCTATGCGGATATCGCGATCGATATTATGTGTCTTTGTGATCGTCAGCCTGTATGCCTGTCTATCCAGAACAAGACATTTATTTGCATGAGTCAATCTTCCTCAATGATATCGAATAATGCTCATTTCTTGATCAACTGGAACAAGTATTCATTGCTTATCATATTGTTTGTGCATTCGTTTATTCGAGCCTTCTTGCTACATCTGTTGATCATGTTAAGCGGTTACCTCATTCCTTCATCCATTCAAATATTAACTCATTCGTTCATGCATTCATCAAGAGTATCTGACGCATGTGGTTGAAATGCTCTCTCGGTCTCAGTTACCACAGACATACCATACTGTGATAACCTGACCCCCGCTCCAGTCACCGTGGTCCAGCCTTTCATGGCGACGTTCATCTGAAGGCAACACAGATTAACTGTAATCAGGATAAGAGGACCATTTGATATGTGAGAAGAAATTGACTCAAAGTGATGAGCACAGATAAACATATATATATATATATATATATATATATATATATATATATATAGATTAGATATATATAGAGAGAGAGATAGAGAGATAGAGAGAGATAGAGAGAGATATATCTATCTCTATAGAGATATAGAGATATAGAGAGATATATAGATAGAGAGAGAGGAGATAGAGAGATAGAGAGAGAGAGAGATCTCTAGAGAGAGAGATCTAGAGAGAGAGATCTCTCTCTATATATCTCTAGATATAGAGAGAGAGAGATATCTCTCTCTAGATATCTCTATATCTATCTCTATCTCTAGAGAGAGATATATATATCTCTATATATAGATATATATATATATATATATATATAGAGATATAGATAGATATATACGAGAGAGATCGTTAGGAACGGGCAAAGAGATCCTGGTACCAAAGAAACAAAAGTGGGGGCGACTTCATGTGAAAAAGAGATCGTTGGCAATTTCGCCATTTGAGACTCTGGCAATTTGGCATGCAAAGAAGTATTTGCCTTCCGGAATCATGGAGACAGGAACTGTTATCGTACATGACACGGAACAGGTATTGTTTACTGTGCCTATGTTTATTATCAGTAATCTTAGTATGATTTTCATATCGATAATCACTGTTTTGCTTCATGGAAACAGAATATAGGGGAGATTATGGTCACTGCTCTGATGTTGGCTAAAATGCTGCATGAAGTTACTGCATAAGAATTCGCTGAGAATTCCTTTTGATTTTCTCCCTGCGATTTAAGAGTTCCCGGTAATGGCGTCAGATCGACGTGTATGTACCAGTTGACGCTGTATTGTCTAGTACTGTCTTAATTCACGTTTATGACCGGGTCTTGGGTTCGAAACCCGATTGGGGCAAGGCGAGGACAATTTTTGACGATTATCTGGTGCCATTAGCATCATCGTTGGCGTAATTTTACAGCTGAAATGAAGTGTCGTATTCTGGCGCGTCATTAGTACGGCGGCCATGTCATTAGTATGGCGGCCATGTCATTAGTACGACGGCCATGTCATTAGTACGGCGGCCACGTCATTAGTTCGGCGGCCATGTCATTAGTTCGGCGGCCATGTCATTAGTACGGCGGCCACGCCATCAGCACGGCGGCCATGTCATTAGTACGGCGGCCACGTCATCAGTTCGACAGCCACGTCATTCGTATCTGCAGCTCGGAACATGGCTTCATGCTAACGATCATTAATATTCACTCTTGCAGGAACCTAGTTTCGTAAGCACACATCGTATTCAATACGTGTCATAATATATACATTAACTTATATCCGGTAATAACGATGTCTTCTTTAAAGTTAATGTTATAAGAATTCGTTGGCGACAGCGGACATATAGGCATCGTACGCTAGGACGTCATTAAGATGAGTGGTAAAGAATTCACCCGGCCTCCCCTAAACCCCTCCATCCCTCTTCGATCCGACATTTTTGACGATGTAGAATTTATTGGCAGAACGCTCTAGTTAGTTAGATTGTTGCAAGTTGATTCTCGATTCAAATCACCCCTGCATGAGCTGAAGTCGACCCGACTGCGCTCTGACCAGACTTGGATAGTACAGCGTGCTACTAGTTTAATATTGTAGTTGTTAATTCGCTTTTGTTAAGCCTCTGTCCGGCGTGTTTTGGCAGCGGAAAGGCTCTGCGAAACGACATATTTCCCGCTCTCATCAATCGCAGCGACGTCAGCCCAGTATTCCCATGCGCTTTTGTTTTTGTCACAGTAGCGCCACCTTATGATTGCAGCGTATCATAATTAACGAAGCGATCACAGCAGAGCCACTCGAAGTGAACCCTGTTAGTGAACCTATACACTCTTTGATTAAACTAGTTCGCACCATGTTCGCGTGGCACCAAAGGACTTCCGTAGATTTCCATTACGTATACGGAGTGTATTCGGCCATGTTGGGGTTTGGCCTTGAGAGCTACAAGTAGGTATACCTTCCGACAACGATAAACTCATAACTATATGGCTTCAGGTATTTACCAAATACTGCGTCATATTAAGTGACTGTTTACCACGTAGTTTTTTATCTAGCACTTTCCGTTTCACGCGTGCATTTGATCGAATCGGATTCAACTGCGTTCAGTCTTAGGTGCCCTTTCCATAGATTTCAGCGTTCTTCTTTTAATTCCGTAGCGGAAACCCGTCCATTCACCCTTAAAGAGACTGTTCAGCCCCATATAAGGCAATCAGGGATCATTTCGTTATTACATTTAACGCAGACGTAAGTAATGCCATCTTCAAATTTATGCCGCAAAGTTTACATGATGCAAAATTATGTTGACAAGTTTTTAACATTATTATTTGACTAGAAATATTCATGATCTACTGTGGAAATCTGTTTTATTCAGTTATGTCGTTCCATCGATAACGGTGCCTCCCTAAAACCATGACCCACACGAATGTTAGCTGTAAATCATAGCGGGCTCTGGATATACCTCACTATCAATGTGTATACTTCCGCTTTGGTTACATAATGTAGATTTCATCAAATCTTCACTCATTCAAGTTGTGGGCATCTTTGCGCACACATTAGACCGACAAGCAAGAAGGGTAATGTCCGACGACATAAATGGCGACAGCCGAAGTAAGGATCTATTTTCTGAGACCACGGCGCCGCGTAGCGACTGAAAGTCTGAAAACATAAAACTTTTCGTTTCCAAGGTGCGGTTGCCAAGCAGCTTGCTAGGCAACCTCGTTCCAAATATGGGGCTGAACAGTCTCTTTAACATACGCTTCTTGCTTACACCAACTCGCCCAGAAGCACGTTAACACACATGCACGCAATCACAGACGTTCACACTCACTGCCTCACACACATACGCGAACTAAGACACTCAGGGCGTTCGGAATACCTTAATCAGTGTCTGGGCCCTGGGAGTACTGACATTTGTTCTGTGAAAGCAATCTACGAAATGATTACTTTATTTACTAATTATGGTTCCTAATCTACAAGCGACACCGCAGCTGTCGTCGTTTTTCGATAATATTTGACCCTCTTCGAAACTGATGAAGTTAGGTCGAATTTCCGGACGGGATGGATCGGAAATCGGGTCGTGACATTGGGGGGTGTAACGGGTACAAAGTGAAAAACATCGGGCCATGAGATATATTAGGACGTCTTTAACAAAAGCTTACAACAGTAAACAGGGGAAACCACAGAAGCTCTTGACAGGCTTGCACGGTTTGTCCCAGATTCAAATGCATGCGGCAATTCGTCTGACTTATTCATCCCGTGGGTTCAACGTGGCGTCTCGGTGCAAAAACTCGATCGACATCATACTTAATTATCGTTCACTTTCCGTTAGATCTGGCGCCAAGCCAAACCAAAGTAGGTTGACCGATAAACGATCACCTCACTGACTTCCACATCTAATGATACCCCTTGTTAAACATCCCCGGGTACTCTACCTCGCTCACTGAAACAAATACATCATCGCTATTTCTCATGATCAACAACTAACTTAAATCCTCCGGCGCAACTCTTTCTAAGCTATCCCATAACACTTGAAGACCTCGATTTATGTTTCAAATATATTTACATGTGATACAATGTTAGCGCTACCGTGTGACTTAAGCGAATAAGGTTATCATAGAGCGAGTTGTTACGTTGCGTTTGAGTTTTGTCTGAAAAATCATATAATGAAGAATTTGTAGTTGGTTCTACCGAGGTACCGAGTCATTACATTTTGAACAAGGCTTACGTAGATACGGATTTCTTTTTTTTGTTTCTCTTTGTGGATTGGCCCGCTCGAGTTAGTTATTACTTCCGGATCTCTCTTGCGAAGTATTCGCGTCGGCCTATCTTGTAAGGTATGTGTGTGCAGGTAAGGAGCCTCTGTGTTTATAGGGAAATGGACGTAAGCCATCAGTGGGCAATTATGATTTGATAAGGGCGAGTTGTAAAGGATCTGGACAGGTTGGCATTTTGGGGTATTATCGCTGATTGGGTTACGTAACGAAAGGGGTTTCTGTTGACCAACGCTATATAGGTGGGAGTGGGGCGTAATCCTTTTGAAAGTCTCTCGATACCAGGCCATGCGACTGTTACGTGTAATCGAGGGCTACCCTTGGAGTCATTTCCATGTTAAGCAAGCGCATATACTTCCGTTAGCTCAGCAAGGCGGGTGTGATACAGGTCTACCCCGACAACTCGGAGGGAGTTGGTTCTGTGTGTCAGAAAGGGGCGGGAACGCAGCATGGCTTGGTCTTTGGATTGGTGAGTGTGGTCGCGTGGAGGTGGAGCTTATGAGTGTTCACATGCGAACGTGTATCCCCCAGACATCTGTAGGGTCGACTGAGTATGCTATACTCACTTGCTCGTTATTTACAAAAAAGTGTCGCAAAAGGAGGTGATATAACGTAGAAAAATTATGTTTGTACAATTGGCCTGTCCCTAGCTTAGCACCAATTATCCCTGAATGGCTTTACTAAACTATTCAAAAAAGCGAAAGATACCTTCACAATTTCTTGAACCCCATGCACCACTAAATCATCCAGAGTCGCCCAACAACCAAATGAATGAATGACGTAAGCAGTTTCTCGTGCATAACTTCACAAGAAGTGTTTCTCGGACCCACTATATACAAGGTACTCCGATGACAAAGAACAGGTACCCGTGGAAAAGCGAAAAGAAGCGAGAGTGCACAACTGTCATACGTAAACACCATACCCAGATCAAATAGGCAACTACTTTCGCTGGGATGTCGTGCATCGCTGTGTGAGTAGAATATCCTTATCTATCATCTGAGTAGTCCATAGGGCACGGACCACTTTTGAGGGGGGTGTCCACAAACGAAGCGGTTTTATACAGAGGCGTAATTTTTTGCTACGGCCATTCGAACCAACAAGCCTCCCAGCATGCATTCTTTCTAGCCGCCACAGAAACACTAACTCTGAGAAATACTTGTCCAGTCGGGCAAGTCCTCCTAATTTTTACTTGTCCGATTGAAAAACCTCCTTGCCCGGACATAGTATGAGTCTCGCAACGCAGTTAGTTTAGACAGTTTACCGATGAAGAAAACCCCAATCGACCTTGAGCATACAGACGATTGGAGTTTTCTTTCTCGGTAAACTGAGCGCACGTTCCCAGGAATCGCCGATCGATCTTGATATCCTTCATTCAAGACCACACAAAAAATAGAATAAAAAAAAGGCCTTTCCATTCGGGCAAGTTAGATGGCAGCTTCGACGGCTTCACCTACTTGCCAGGGACAATCAGGCGATTGTTAATGTTTTTACCTGCGCCATCCCAATATTTTCTTTGGTCTGCCCCAAGCGATCTATTTGCCTGCCCTATTGCCTACAACGCTTCTCCCAATGGTTTCTTTGGTCCGCCCCAAGCGATCTATTTGCCTGCTCTATACCCTACAGAGCCTGGTCTGCCCTATCCATTGGTCTACACCAAGCAAGCGATACATTGGTCTGCCCAATCCATTGGTCTACACCAAGCAAGCGATACATAGGTCTACCCTCCGCCTCGGAAAACCTGGTCTGCTCTATAGCCTACAAAGCCTCTCCCATTGGTTTCTTTGGTCTGCCCCAAGCGATCTATATGTCTCTACAAAGCCTCTCCCAATGGTTTCTTTGGTCTGCCCCAAGCGATCTATTTGTTTACCCTATAGCCTACAAAGCCTCTCCCAATGGTTTCTTTGGTCTGGCACAAGCAATCTATTTGCCTGCCCTGTCTCCTATTCCATGTATAGAAAGGGTCACGCCCAGCTAGCGTAGGCCAGGGTCCAATATCCCGACATGAGGTAGGCTTGGGGGGATCTGGTTTTGAAGGTGGTTTTGGTGGTGGTTGGAAATACGAAGTGGTTTCAAAATAGTTCTTTGTAATTTTCCAGACTTTCCATGCAAGAAATGTGTATCCCACCATTTGCAATGCTGTCGAAAACGACTCTTAGGGCAGCAATCGTTCCTACATTGGTTCCAACCTCTACTATATCGTCTTCCAGAACCGACAAATTGTCGCCTATTCCCTCCTCTACGGACCCCATGTCTGTTGCAATAGTGTCTACCTTTTTTCTATATCGTCCACCTTTTCTCTATATTTCGCATTGTATAACAGAAATCGTTTAAACTAGGGATGCCATATCGTGGCGCGGTGTGGAATGGTAGTATTTCTTTGGTGGGGCTACTTCCCATATCCATTGTAGTAGACTTTGGTGGCCTCTGGTGGCGCCTCTTGGAGTACCCCATTGATACTCTCGGAAACCATATTGGTAGATTCTTGGGGGGCCTTGGTTGGTTGGTGGAGGCCATTTGGATTGCTACTCTCGGAGTCCTTCATAGAGCTTGTTGCTGTCTTCCATATTCTATAGAGTCTACTAGTATACCAATACCATAGTTTTTTTTCGAATCTGCTCTGCTCTGCCGGAACCTTCTCTTGCAAATCACGGATTTCTTGTATTTGTTTCTCGGATAGATGTTGTTTTCGCATGGTGTATACCGTACCAACACCAAAGTCCAACACATGGTATGGATATACCGGCGTCAGCGTGTGTACGCCACCGTAAGCGAATATGTACTCCGGTATGTATTCCAACCATACCACACTCCTACCATACTATACCACACACCTACCACAAGCTGAAACAGCCCACCTGGTATAGTGCTATTCTAGGCTACAACAATACTACAACAACACTACAACAATGCTACAACGATGCTACAACACTACTACACCAATACGTGGCAGTACCTTGGCAATACTTGGCAGTGCTTTGGGAATACAAGGCAATACCATACTATACCACATTCCTAATACAAGCGATCCATACCACACTCCTACCACACTCATACAACACTCCCCGATGTAGACAGAGGGAAAATAGGTGTATATATAGCTCCCAACGTCGGCGATATTTGTAGATGGAGCTCGAATGGAAACCAGGAGAGCCGTCTTTCTCGACTTTCAGAGACCAACAAAATGTACTTTGGAGGAGTTGGAATCGGAGGTGTTGGTATGGATAGACAAAGGCCAAGCGGAAAAGTGGAGGTCGTGGACGTTGGGTCGATTGTATGCCGTAGGAGATAGAGGCTATTTGTTGTTCTGTACACGTGCTGGGCTGCTAGTTTACCCTCCTTCTTCTATGTCCTCCATGGAAGGCTGCTAGTTTGTCAATCTAGCTAGTCTAGCCAATCTATCCTTTTTCTTTTGTGGAGTAGTGCGTGGATCGCCCAATCTACATTGTAGAGAGTATCGTTTTTTCTCGAAGCTGGCAACGAGGAAGTACCCGCAAACCGGCACACTCTCACCATAGAGGTCCCCATTGTCGTCTACTGGTTGCAAGTATAGAAGAGACTGCTCGTTGCCTCGATAGGTCGTCCTAGCGGAAACCTAAGTCCCCAGCAGCCCAAAGGATGGCTTTCTCCCAATTTGCATCGGAGTCGACGTCGGCTTTCGAGGGATTGACTCGGATACCAGAAATACGACCTGTTGTGTGATGTGCGTACCAAGCCACGAATATCGGCGACTACCAGGTACCTGTCCAAACATTTGGCTAGGGCGTTCCATTGGTTCGATGGAAGTTGCACAACGAATAGAGGTGTTTTTCTCGGAGGTATAGAGTGTCCCCAAGGAGTTCGTCGGCAGTGTCCGCGGAGAGGTCTATTCCATTGTATGCGTACAACGAGACCTCGATTCGGGAACAACCCCTGGCTTGCACATCTGGATGTGAGAAGGTCTTGCGGAGGTGTATGTTCGGGCAATCGACATAGTCGGCTAGACGGCCACCAATTCTCGTATCTATCCCGCTTCGAAATTGGAGACGACCTTGTTGTAGATCTTCGTTCGTATCGTATAGCCCCTCTCGCTGGTTTGGGTCAAGGATAGTGGGTTGGTCTCTGGACACAGCAGACGATATATTTCCCTGTTCTTCGAAGTGTCTGCATGGTGTCCACTAGGTAGGAGACTAGTTTGGCCCTATCGAGTATTCCAGAGTAGTCTCGCGTATAGTCGATCAAATAGATGCCATATCTGTGTGCTAGGGGCTGTCGTTGGAATGATGGTAGCCTCGACTGCAAAAGATTCATTGGAACTTCGGACACTGCTACTTTTGCCACAAATATTGCTTCTGGTTCTTTCTCGGGATATAGAGCTTTCCAGGCCACTTTGGATTGCTGGTCGGTATCTTTCTCGATTCGGTCGAGTGTATTGCGTATGGTTCCTCCTACACCACTTCCAGACAGGACTACGGCTTGTTGCAGTGCAATGTGCAGGAAGGGCATATCCTCGCCAATTGTCTGCCTAGCGGCCATAGAGATTTTGGATACCACCTTTTTCGCCATTTCATTCTCTCCGCTCGTACAGGGGTCTTTGCCTCAAAAGGAGGTATAGTCGCTTTTCGCAAATACCCGAACACATAGACATCGTCTGCAAATGCTGGGAGGCCAGATAGGGGTCGCCAGAGGGTTCTTCCTTTGTTGTCCGCTAGATAGTCCACTTTCGCTATATTGGTACCAGGTTGCTGTCGTATGTGTTTTCTAGTAGGAGATGCGCAGACACCGATTTGCGTGCCCGAATGCCCATTTGTTGTAGCGATATGCTTTCCGTCGTTGCTCGAGTTGCTGTATCGTGGGAATACATGTTGTATGCTCTTTCGACTACATATGTTCAAATGGAGTGTGCTTCGGCTACCTATAGTGTCCAATCGCAGCTTCCAGGTTGTTTGCAAAATGTTGCCAAATTCTTGGAGGCGAGATAGCCCTTGTAATGACAATGTTGGAATGGTAGGCTAGCTGGCCCGCATGGAGACGAGACCAAATGGCGAACATACTTGTTGGTTCGAATGGGCAAAGTAGCCGATAACAGGGTAGCCGTAGCAAAAAAATTTGCGCCTGTGTATAAAACCGCTTCATTTGTGGACCCTGCGATACCCCCCCCCCCTCAAAAGTGGTCCGTGCCCTATGGACTACTATTTGATCTGTCACATCTTCGTGACGATATTGTTAATCAAAGACGCTCACTTCTACTAATAGTTCCTGAAGTGTTTTCCGGGGTTCTCACTGCTGTGAGAAAACGAGAAAAATTGAGATCGAAGAATTTTTTTTGGCGAACAGCACAACACAAGGCATGTTTGTTGGGGAGTCATTTATCTCATTTCAAAAATTTTACCTGCATCCGACTTCCTATATTCATGGAACACAACCTTTTTTTCATTGGGCCCATTACAAAATGCGCAACTGGAAGAATGGACCTCCCCCCTAACCCCCACCACGCCCCCACCACTCCACACCCTTGAGGTCCAGGGGCAGAATAGGCCCCACTCTGTCCCCTGCCTGTCGTGGGGGTAATAGATCAATCTCATCAATTCATATTCACCACACCTTTGTAGGCACCCATTTAACAAGTTTACCCTATATTTACTTACTTATTTACTTAAAAGGTGGAAGCCCTCACCGCAAACTGAGAGCAATACAAACATCCAGACTGGCTACAACAGCACGGGGTCCCTAAATTATTGTTATACACGATAAGGACTGTTGACGCCTTGCATATTGTCCTTAAAATTGTTTCTAGCTGGTGAATCATTGATATGCTATAGCCCCAGTGATTCTCTCAATAACCATATTACTCCGATTCGTACTTACCGAGATATTAGCTCCCAGACATGACTAGACTGCTGCAGCGAAAATGTGTTAAGGAGCCAGTTTGGACCATTATCAGCTATGTGACGTGATACTTTGTAGCCCTAAACAAAACAGAAAATGAGAAATGTTTGACTGCGCATGTGCGCACGCTTAACTTTTATAATGTGGATATGGGTTTTGAAGTGTGGTGGACAATCAATGCGCCTTTGTGACAGGTTCACTATGAATAGACACGCTCCTTTGAGCTCGAACTAGTAAAGGGAAAAAACCGGGCAAGGTGCGTCATTCAAGCTGTGATCAATATCTTAAGACTGGCGGTTTTTTTATAATTTTCCATACAGCGGGTGACAAGAGTAAAAAATGCCCGCTTCACCTGAGATATATACAACCTCTCACACAATTAGTCGACGAATTATTTTTTTACAAAGTAAAAGATTCGTGAAATCAACGGTATATTTTAAAATCAGGTTTTTTAAAAACCTGACACGATCTTTTGAACTCCTGCGCGAAAATTCGCTAAAATATTATCCTTCACTAAATCTGCGAGTATATAACTCTTTGAGAATTTGTTGTTGGGATAAAATAATTGCCCAAGGAGCCCCCTGCTTTATCCATACTAAGTAGAGCCAAGTAAATTTATTGATGAAGTATCTGGTATCAACATATGAGTCCTTGGATTAATTCATTAGCACTTATCTCAAAGACTAAACTTTACCCATTGTTTTAAACAAGGACAAGCATAGTTTTTATATAACATGACATTGTTCGCTCATCCGTAAGAATAGGTTTCCCTACCGAAACATACGGTCCCTTGATGAATATACAAAATATCGTGACAAGATAGCAGCTTAACCCGTAATGCCCAACGAGGTCATGTAAATGACTGACCTTACTTTGAGGTAATGGCTCTCAATATTATTGGTCGAAAGCCAAGGATTTTTTTTTTAAGTGAAACATTTTACAAAGCCAAGAGCAGCTATTTAAACATTTTCAAGTTGGCAAATGTTCAAGATGTCAGGCGAACGTAAACGGTAAATCGAGCGTGACTCATGTAATAAGAAGAATGAGTTACTGACTGCGTTCCATGCGACATCCTATACAAGCAACTCGGGTTTCTTAGTATAGACACCGGCGGAGAAGTGAAAAGAAGCGAAAGAGAACAAATATATTATGTAAAATAAACGGATCAAAATGTTGACCAAGTTAGCAGGGATGTCGTGTATCGATGTGTGAGTACAATCGTTTAGCCTGGTAGAGTCATTTAAAAAGCCTGTATCCGTCAAAATGCCCAACTTGAAAATTTGCCATGATATTGCCAAGAGAAGGCAGAGAGCGTGAGGTCCATCGCTCACTGCGCATGTTAACACGCTGAACGTTGATATATTATTTTCAAGTTTTGTTAAATCTGGATGTGCTTGACTGGTTCCATCATAAATTAACATGTGTTTCACCAGCCGAGCTGGTAAGGGAATTTGAGAGGAACAAAATCACGGCGCGCGTCATGAAGCATATATATTTCGGGTAGCGACTTGAAGGCTTCACAAGATTTTAACCGTTTTTTTGTAGCTTCACTGAGGATCTATTAATGGTCGAGTAACTATCAAAGCGAGTTCGTGTCATTTTGAAAGAGATTGGAGTGATTTATTCAATGCTGTTGAGTTCTACCGTGCCTAGGTCCTAAAACCTCAGAGCCGTGGTATGAGCGCAAGGACGCGATACTGATAGGATTGTATGGCGGGAAGCAGTTTCCGCATGCGCACGTTGAGTAGTAGCATCCCAGCTGAACGTGCGGTACGTAACATCACTCCGGTAGTGTGTCAACACGCGTGGCGATCTCACATGATATGTCATAGGCAAATTGATTTCAAGACTGGTTCAGGGCCTACCGGCCAATACAAATCCTTGTAGGTTCATCGCGCCGCGACTTCCCTTTCGCTTTCGCTATTTCAGTTACGTCATCAATCAATAGCCTGCTCATAGTTTGCCTTTGACATCCGCTAGCATTCTCAGGAGCAGAGGATGCTTCCCGTACCCACGCAATCAATCTCTGCCCCAGGGAAACAAAGCACTATGAATATGACCTGTGCTTGACCTCTCGGTCGCCCGCTTTCCGAAAGGGCGCAGTATCGGGTTCGATTTAAAAATGGTCAGCGTTCGCACCTGGAGACGCAATGTTCCAGCAATGTACTCCGAGAAAAAATGGCGAACATACTGGGAGGCTTGTTGGTTCGAATGGGCAAAAAAGTAGCCGAAAACAGGGTAGCCGTAGCAAAAATTTTGCGCCTTTGTATAAAACCGCTTCATTTGTGGACCCTGCGACACCACCACCCCCCACCTCTAAAGTGGTCCGTGCTCTATGTTGCTGTCTATGCTTGGTCGTCATTATACGCTTCAAAGTTACAAATGACAATTTCATGAGGGCTTCATCGATGCCATTATTGAGTGAACCGGAGCGCTCATGAGGATGTTTGTACTGACGCTGACGCGAAATAGTTCTGACAATAAATCTATATAGCATGTACTACAGAGGGAGTGATTGTGTTGTCAAAAGTGTAAATATAACCACCCATGTTAAATACTGATTTCAAAAGTAATTAATTAAACGGCAAAAAGCGTATTAATATCTTGTGGCAAAAACGACCTCATCGCATTGAGCAGAGGTACTTGTGTATCCTCTGCTCCACGAGAAAGATCCGCCAGTCCTCGCACGGGCGGCCAGATGGTTCTGCGTGTCAGAATGCGGTGGTTTCCTGTGGTTCTGGTATTAAGCCAAGCCAAGAGTAGACGACAAACTATCACCTCATTGAATTTCACGCTTAAAGAGACTGTTCAGCCCCAAATAAGGAAAGTGGTTGCCTAGCAAGCTGCTTGGTAACAGCACCTTGGAAACCAAAAATGTTACATTTTCAGACTTTCAGTCGCTACGCGGCGCCGTGGTCTCAGAAAAAAGATCCTTGCTTCGACAGTCGCCATTTATGTTGTCGGACATTATCCTTCCTGCTTGTCGGTCTAATGTGTGCACAATTATGCCCACAACTTGGATGAGTGAAGATTTTATGAAATCTACATTATGTAACTAAAGCGGAAGAATACACATCGTTAGCGAGGTAAATTCAGAGCGCGTTATGATTTACAGCTAACATTCGTGTAGTTCATGGTTTTAGGGAGGCACCGTTATCGATGGAACGACATAACTGAATAAAACAGATCTCCACAGTATATCATGAACATTTCCAGTTAAATAATAATGTTAAAAACTTATCAAAATTACTTCCATCATGTAAACTCGGCGGCACAAATTAGAAGATGTCATTACTTACGTCTGCGTTAATCGTAGTAATGTAATAACGAAATGATCCCTGATTGCCTTATTTGTGGCTGAACAGTCTCTTTAATGATCGCGCTATTGAGTCTTTAATAGTAAGTAATAAGCCCCCGAGAACAACATAGACAGTTGGCCGGTGCAAAATACGCTTTATTGGATACCTCAAAGCACCAAGTACAGTGAGGTGTAGACAAGATAATACAATGAACCATATGTACTCGCATAGCAATAAACGAGATAAACAAAAGTATAAACAAATATTACATAATAATTAATTGATTTCAATGACAGGTATACAATGAGATACAAAGCTAGATGTACGAGAAAGCAAATCAGAGGTACTCTAGAAATTGTAGTTATGTAGTAGATACATGATTATGTAATGACAGGGCTAATTACACGCTATTACTACCCAATAGTTAAGTAATTAGCCCCCTCCTCTTTCGTGTTTCTCGCCCTCTGGCGCTCTCTCCGTTCGCCTTCCTCACGTGCCCTTTTCCTGTCTCAGCTCACCTGTCGCAGGGTTTACGGCTTCCATAGCCGTTTATTCCACAGGCACTCAATTCATTCAACGAGCGCGTTCGGTAGTGTTCGGTTGCGCCTGACTTATATACTCGGATGTCTCTTCTTCGTCCCACCCACCCACCTCCTTTTCCTAACTCTTGCTCTCGTACTACACAGCTTTTGTAGTTTTTAACCTCTTGCAGTTAATCTTTGCCTCTTCTCTACTCCTGACACCCGGGCCTTAATCTCTCACTTATCTTCCTCGCCAGAGGCGTAGCCAGCGATACGCACATACGCACGTGCGTAACATCAATTTGAAAAGTGAAAAAATAAATATGGCCAAAAATGGCATTAAAGTCAAAAGCTAAGGGGGGTTAGACTTTACTGTCTGGAACTGTACATTTCTCCCCCGTCTGTGCGTAACATTCCTTCAAGCCTGGCTACGCCCCTGCTCGCTGTTGCATATTCCTACATAATCTGTTTCTATATTGCTTGTTCACCTTGCTAGAGTTCTTGATGCTCGGGGATAATTATACCCTTAGTTGACCCATCCCCAAATCGTGGACATTCTTGTTCTATCAAACTTCATTTCAAGACTTGAGCTGTGGTAGTAAAAAAAACCATTGTGATGACAAGATCATTCGCCGAGTTAACAATGGGCCTGGAGAGGCTGTTAACTCAAGCATGACTGTTTTTTTTAATACGCTTTGCACAATATTTTCGAGTAAAAGCATGGTGTTTGAGATGAATTGCCTCTCACGCCGTCACACGGACGTTGGTTTATGACTAGCTCCTGTCGAACGGTAATATGTCTACTCAGACGTCTTGTAGGGCTAGTTTGTGACTAGCCGGTTCGCTGTCAAGAGCTGGAACGATTGACTTTCCTGGATCTACCAGACATATTAAACTGTTCAATTTTAGGTACACCAGTGACTAAGAACAGACGCCCGTGGAGAAGCGAAGCCAAACGTCTAGTTTCACCTGTATTACTAAACACTATAAACGGATCATATTTAGGTGACTACGTTCGAAAGGATGTCGTGCGTCGCACGGTGAGTATCACTTCCTATCCGAAGTCAATTATAAAAATGCCTGCATCGGTCGTCGGCGATATTGAGTTTCAAAAGAATGCGCCAACAGCGACAACTTGAGTATCATTTGGTTCCAGTCGTTCTAGGCAAACGCGTAGCATTTGTAGAGAAGGATTTTGAGTGAATAACACAAAATGGAATGATAAACATTCAATCTCCTTCAAAGTTCACTTTGAACACTGCGTGGAAAATGCCAGAAAACTAGTGAGTGGAAGTCCTGGGTAGATGATCGTAATTCTGACAGAATATGTCTCCATAACTTGCCTTTTGGACAGCAATATGCAGGAGCAATGTCGCCGTGTAGTCTGCGTCCCAAACGCCAGGGGCTCCGCTACGCTTCTCGCCTTAGACGGCGCGCAGTATTGGATATGTATACAGGGCCCAAAGCCTGGGGCAAGGGGACCTTGACTTGACGTCGTATGTGTGAGCTTTCTGTTAGGCGTTTTATCAGTTTATAGGCCTACGTTCAGCAAGCAAAGGGTTAGTTCTAGAGCCCCAAGCTAACCTGTCGATAACAGGGCGTTTAGTGCTTTTGCCCCGCGCCAGTGGAATAAAATGCCCTCATTGATAAGACATTGTGAATCCCAGTCTAAGTTTAAGGCAGTGCTTCAAAACCCACCTCTTCCTAGCTTTCCAGACTAAGAGTATCTGTGTTAAGCTCTAGGGTGTTGGAAAAAGCGCAAAATAAATAATATTTTAAAATTAGTATTATTACAAACATTTATATATTCGTCCACTCATTAGAGCATATAGGAGTCATCCAAGAAAATGACTATCACGTATCATAAATCAGTCGTCCATCCGACATCCTACATTCGAGGCCTCTCGAATGGCTATTCCTGGCACTCGTGCTGGTAAAGGAAGAAAAACTAGCGGCGCGGAACGAGGCACGTTTGTCAAGTGGTTTGGAGGACTTTAACCCTGAATGGTGCATTGCTCAAAGAAATTTCCACTATCAAATACCTAGGACACTTCATATCTAATGACCCTACTGATGACAATGACATAATGAGGCAATGCAGACAGTTCTATGTACAAGCCAACCCAATATTACGTAAATTCCACATGTGTAATGTAGTAGTGTTAATCCCCCTCTTTCCTTCTTACTGTACTCCTATGTACTATGCTTAAAGAGTGTATAGCTTCGCTAAGAGGCTTCACTTTGAGCGGCTCTGTGGTGATCGCTTCGCTAATTAAAATACACTGCAACGTTAGGTTGAAGTAGGAGGTGCATCTTGTGCTGGTCGGTTCAGCACCAACACTGTAGCGCAGTAGACACGGCTCGACAAGTGTTAGAATTTCGCGCCTCAGCATGATTCCGGGGAGATGGGATAATATCGTGACTTCCCGATGAGCGATACGCAACCAGATTAGCGGCTGACAAGCAAATGACACTTGAAAAAACCTTCGTTTATAAGACTTACAAGGTGTACGTGATATTAAAGAGACTGTTCAGCCCCAAATTTGGAACGTTTGGCAACCGCACCTTGGAAACCAAAAGTTTTAAGTTCTCAGACATCCAGTCGCTACACGGCGCTGTGGTCTCAGAAAATAGATCTTTACTTCGGCTGTCGCCATTTATGTTGTCGGACATAACCCTTCCGTAGTGTTGCCATGTTAGAGCAGTGGTGCTCTGTGAGGGACCTTCTTATATCTGGTTGCTGCTTGGTGATATATCGACACGGTAGCAGTTTTCGCACGGCAAACTGTGCGTTTGAGGCGATATGGGAAAAAGACCGAGCTTTTTCTCGAGCTCTGATTGGAAAGAGAGTAGGGTGCCATGCGATAAGACAAAGCAACGCACGGCGCCAAACAGGTGGCGTCTTCACATTTTTTCTCTCAAAATACATGCTCTGTGAAATCGACTGTACATTGCTAGTAAAGGGCTTCATTGGCTCATTCACGTGTTTTTATTCATGGTTTCTGGTCATTTTGGGGAGCTGTACCCAGCTGTTCATGACTATGATTAATGCATACAAGTCAGAAATTTAAAGCAGTGGTCTTCAGCGAGTTAAAGCTTCGCGGTACCTAGCGAGTAACAGTTGTTGCAGCTGGCTGCACAGTCACAGCTGAATAGAGTCATTGTGAAGTATGTCCTGGGTGTAGTTTATGGAATGTTGCTGAAGTGATTCTTACAAGGATGAAAGAGCGATGTTTATCACGAGATACCGATGTTTATTTGTGTGTGGTATCAGGGTCTATGTCCTTACGCTGTGTATGGTGATATCAAGTCCATCTCATCGGCCACCGAACAACATGTAAGGGCTGTAAATTGTGTCTCATTGCTAGTAATGGGCTTCACTGGCTCATTCACGTGTTTTTATTCATGGTTTCTGGTCATTTTGGGAAGCCGTACCCAATTGTTCATGACTATGATTAATGCATACTCAGACACTTACAGACAAACTGGGGCTGTTACATAGTAATCAAGGATAATCATTATTATTGATACTATTCTAGCATTCGTATATGGGATTCCATCAGTCGATAAATCCATCCGTGAAAACCTTTTAACATTGTGAACCCCTCAATTTGGCCCAGAAACCTGAAGGGCTGAATCAAAACAGACTCCCACCATCATCTTCACCAATTGATTTCTTCGAGCGCCCGCTTGTTTGCAGGACTTGGGGATACCATATGAATGCATTTTTTCTCCCATTAACGACCTGATTATGTGGTGGATTCAGCTGTGACCCCCAATGTGAGGCGAATTGGAAGTATTGTGATGTAGTTACCGGTCGATGCGAGAGCTGTGACTACGCGTGTCAGGCGGCAAGAATCCACGTAGAGGTGGATTGTCAACGCTACTGTCCAGGTGATTATACATCAATCGATGTGGCAAACTCTTTCAATCACGGATGTCATTTACATAGATGTTATAACGAGTAATTGATAAAATGCTTTAACATAAATATGTTTATGGGTCAATCGGTCCGTAAGAGTACTACAAAGAAGTTTATATACTTAAAATGAGAGCATGTTTCCCAAGCATAGGACAAATAGCTGAAGATACACATAAAACTTGTTTGTTTTATTTGTGACTTCCAGATAAGTACAATGAAACCATCACTGGCCTGCCAACGACAGTGGCTCCTGCTGGAACGCAATCATCCAGTTTAGAAAAACTTAACACCAGCAATGAAGTACTGATACTTTGTTGTATCATATCCATAGGACTCAGAAGTTTTTAAATAGAAAAAGTTTATTTATCTGTATATCTTGTATATTTTTGTAATGCAACAAAAAAGTCATTATTGCGACATGATGTTACCCGGATGGATAATAAACAAAATGTTATTTCAAGCGGGTGTCATTTAATCACAGTCTATATTGGCCGATATTTTTGTTCGAGTTTGCGGGTCCAGAGAAAAACACAACTTTCATAATATGGTATTTCACTCGAAAACAAACTTGAGATAAAGTATAAAATTAAAGCCGGTTATTGAAACTCCCCTGTTGGCCGAGCGAGTTGCCTCTTTTGTTGACCAACCGCCAGCATTTCGCTGGTCTGATTCAGACATTTTTGCAAACGTCAACAGGCTAACACGTCGATTAACAGGACAACGGTCTCCTTTGTTGATAGTCTATTTCGTGCGCCCGCCCGTATTACTTTGTAAGACCACCTTCAGCGGGGAGAATAATATCAGTTCACTGTAGTATGTATCTAGCTATCAGATACAACGAATACATTTCCGTCGCCATCGAAAAAGTCTATTTGAAAGAGGTATTTCTCGGCGATCTGATTCAATTCTGAATTTGTTTCCGTTTTTGTCCATTTGTTTAAACGACTTGATTAAAACCCTAAAATATCTTCCTATTGGGGACAATCGATAGTTTATTTATATCGGCACCTTGAAAACAGCTTGAATTTGCTTACAGGGGCATACCAAAGAGTAGTATTGCAAAACACACGCATCCACATCGAATATACAAAAAAGTTTTCCCGAATTGACCTTTGATCCAAGGCCGGAAGTGGCCGACAAGGCCGCGCTCGTGAGACTCCGAACTCGTCAATATAGCCCAACCATTTGCTGGTATTATCGCCCATTTTGCGGATCGGGATATAAAGAATCGGAATTAAGTCCATCATATGCAATATTTGGTCTTTTGTACATTGACCCGTAAAAATTAGCAACGTGCCATTAACTGATAAGTGCATTATCACTCCCAAGCCAAGGACGCCCTCTAGCGATTGCAAATAATTCAGGTCTAACGGGGATTGCGCAACGTAGTCTAACTTAAACTTACCGTTTCATTTCTGTTGGAGGGTCCTATGCACCATTCAGCCAGATATATATCAACAAGAGAGTTGTAGTGTTGTTCATTACGTTTATCGTTTAATACCAGATCTACCTGCGTCGCCCCCACCTGTTCGACCGTGCCCGGGCGTGAGTGTAGCCCCAGTCAAGACGTCTACTACAAGACGTCCTGTAGCCTGTAGGGCTGATGTAAGTGTAACCTGGTAACGGTGATTCTAAGTTAATTGTGCGGGTACACGTTGCGCAGCTGGTGCCGGGGTCGTCAGATTACCCAAGTAACTCTTTTGAACCAAGTTCGTGAGTCAGTGCTCAATCTAGGCTGTTTTGGGTTGCCCCACAGACAGTTGAAAAATCTACAATTACCTGTTTACAGCTCAAAATAATCGAACAGACTGTATGTCTGTTGGGCTATACCGTATACTCAATGGCCTGCACTGCAATTCAACAATGCTATATTTACGTTTATCATGTAGAGGCGACTGAAACTTAGTTTGATCTTATTAACTTATTATTGCCTTATAATATTGCTGTTGTGAATGGAAGATTCTAACTTTCATTGGACTGGTTCGCTTGGGTCCAAATAAACTGTTTGATTTGACTTCGTCTCTGAGGGGTTTTGCAGAATCAACTCCTTGTTGAGACTTAAAGTTTAGCAGAGGCACCTCTCCCATCGCTGATTGTTTTTAAAAATTTGAAAACAGTAGATAGCATCGACACATCAGGGTGTGCAGCCTTGCCCAAGTTAGATAATGGCCTGTGCTCTTGAAGAAACTCCAGCTGACTGGCCTGATCACCTCCAAGAACAGGGAGAGGAGGTACAGTAAACTTGTTTTCCAGTTGTTGAATATGTTGACGGTGAAGTTTTGCCTTTTAGGAGTTAGTCTTGTTCACTTCACCAAACTACTTCTGCCTGGTCTGATAATGGTTGAATAACCTGAATGATCCTTTTGTTTCAGTTGGAGGCATTGCAGTCAATATACCAGAACACTAGCCTAGTCCAAATTTTGTGTCAACCTCTAGACCATTCTAGTGATGTTAGCCAAGCACAATGTATAGGAGCTGAAAGGGGCATATCAAAACACCTTGATAGAACTAATCATTCCCTCTATGTTTTACAAGTAAGTCTTTATTTTCAGTATAGACAATATGGAGATGGTCTGATGAGTGGTTCTTAAAAGTTACAACAGGATCTTTCTGGTAAATGGACGATATCTTTGTATATTCTTTGATTGAACGTATACAAAATTTTCGGTAAAATTCACAACACAATATTTGTAGGAATGCTGTTTAAAGCAACCATTACTTTCTTGACAGTTTACAGTACCTACACATTTAGAGCGGGACAGTATTGATGTGGAAACATGGATTCCTTTTAACGATATTCATCCTGAACCAGAGGACAACAATGGAACAAACAAACCACAATATGAGAGAACCATCTCGGGTAAATATATATATATATATATATATATATATATATATATATATATATATATATATATATATATATATATATATATATATATATATATATATATATATATATATACAGACATCTATATATACATATGTATATATGTATGCATGTATCTATATTTATCTATATATATATATATATATATATATATATATATATATGTTTATATGTATGGATGTATCTATATTTGAAAGATAAATATTGTGCGTAGGTCAGTGGACTAAATGTCATTTTAATAAAATCGTGGTTCCATTTTCCCTCCCATAAGTGTCATTCGTCTGCAGTAATAGTTGTCTTTTATCAGCAATGTTAGGAGTGGAAGTTGTAGAAGCTGTTTTGGCATCTTGTCTATATTGCTTAGCAAACATGAATCATATTCTGACTGTAATTTACGTATGAAAAATAGGTATAAACATCGCTATTTTGGTGAGCATCAATTCATATCATTTTGATCTATTCCCCAGGCGGCCATTGGCACGCATCATTCAGCGTCTCTTATCTGGCTCCATTCTCGCTCCAAGTGACCCTACCTATGTCTTACCCATCTGTTAGCCCCCCTCGTTTCACCCTCTCCTGCTTGTGGCTGGACGCTAGTCAGATCAGCTTGCTATGTGGTCAGCTGGATGCTCTATGGGAGGCCAATTCTTGCATGCCCATTCTCTTCACATGGATAGACTGGCTGGAGCAAGAATCCATCAGGTCTGACAGCAGTTAGACATTAATGCAGTGTGACTCACACATGATCACCCATAATTTTTGCCATATCTGGTGTATATACAACATCACTTTTTGGAAATTTAGATAAGATTTCGATCATCATGCTGTTGTACAGCCAGCCAGTTTAGTTGATCAGACCTGATTCTATAATAAAGTGTTCTGTTTGCTGTGTGTTTCACGTACATATTACTTAACAACATAATTGGGGTAATCTTTTCCTGCAGGTATCTTGGTATAGCTGATTCAGTGAGGTTATGTGCTGTAGACAGCCTTGACCCCGGTCAGGATGCTGACGTCAGAGCTCTACCTGGCTGCTCCAACCCGCGCCAAGATATGATTTACATGTTGCAGTAGGTCTGCTTACAATCCAAATGTATTTGTTGACATTGGCATTTTAAGATACAACATATCCACATAATTTATCTTATAATGCCAGTCATAGCATATCTTTCATTTATTTACTCAAGTTAAAAAGAAATTGGATGTTGTTGACTTCCTATACACCCTCCAACTCAAATACTTCATTTTTGAATATTTTGTTATAAATAGTCACCTACATAGTATATAATTTCATTCAGTCATTTTGCATTAAATATATTTGTGTGAGGTCTTGATGGAGAGGATATTTTAGCACGAATATATTACTTATGGTTACAAAATGTTTTGATAATAATTTTCTCAATTTCCCATTGTTTGTTGACAAGCTTTGACATGGAAGAGGAATATAGAGAATTCAAGAAGACAAACCACAACTGTGACATTTGCTTTGAGGAGAAATTAGGGACGGAGTTCTTCAGAATCAGTGAATGTAAACACCATTTCTGTCAGGAGTGCATGACTTCCTTTTGCGACATGCATGTACGGGATGGAACAGTGACACAACTGAGGTTAGGAAATAATTCAGACATTGTGAAGGTTTATCGGACCCATCGGACATCCAGTAAACTTTTCTTTGGTCCGATAAAAAATGTGATTGCTCACCGGTCCTTGGTCCAGTAATAAATTCTTATATAATATACATGCCCGTACCCTCTCAAAAATGAAAATAAACCCAAGAATTTGCTGTTTCACATCTCTTTCGTCTTTCTCCCAATATTTACAATTTTCGCCGGTTCGTTAGTCATTAGCTAGGCAACGTGACTATGGGTGATTCCGTGGTTGCCGGAAACGCACAAGTAGATTTCACGCGGATTTTTTAAAGTACAGCGTGGCCATATATGGTTGTCAAAACTTCAGTCCAGTAAAAAAAATCTCGGTCCAGTAAGTTTTTCAAACTTTTCTGGACCGAGGTCCGCTAAAGGTTGAAATTCCTTCACAATGTCTGAATAATTCATCCTGAATTGTACAATTTACCTCTTGTTTTTGTTTATTCTTATCAACCATGGATGGGATTGTCAAACTGGTTTTGGTTTCCTCGTTTACAATACTATTATAAGCATCAACCCTTCGGAGTATTTCACTGAAATTTACAACGACAATATTCTGCTTTCAATAACAATCATGTGGAACGTGAATGTTATATGCATTGGGTGTGTTTTGTCCGTCCACACCCACTTTAATTGGAGCTTGCCATTAGTGGCTGTCGCTGATTGGCCTTTATTCTCTATCTCTATGATTGGCCTTTATTCTCTATCTCTATGTCCTTCTCATGTTGTAGTTGTCCTGCCCATAAATGCACCTCATCACTTCCAGTGACTATGCTGCAAAGTGTACTCGGGGAAGAAGAATATCAGCGATGGGAGCGGCTCCAGCTTCAGGTAGTCATACTGCCTACTACACTGCTACTCAGTCCATGTCTGTATAAGGATGGATCAGTTGTCCAATTTTTCATTCCTGCTGGTTTATGGAAATGGAAGAAAAAAACGCATTTGAAATACATTAGTCATATTTAATAATGTATATGCGAATGAAATATATATATATATATATATATATATATATATATATTAACGTGTATGTATATATATCTATCTATATATATGTATATATATACATATATGTATATATGTGTGTATAGATATGTATATATATATATATATATATATATATACATACATATATATTTATACATATATATATATATATATAATATATATATATATATATATATATATATTCACATACATATATTTATATACATATATATGTTTGTGTATGCATGTATGTAAATGAGTGTTTATTATGTTCAATAAGGGTTTTACTTGGCTTGGGCAGTTCAGTTATTGCGGTACAACCAGTGCTTCGTGTTTCAGAAAGCCTTGGAGACGATGGGTGATATAGCATGGTGCCCTCGCTGTGTCTTCCCTGTGGTGTGTGAGGAGATGAACCTAGCCCAGTGCACACAGTGTCATTATTCATTCTGCTCTCTCTGTTCTGACACTTGGCATCAGGTACCAGCCTCCCTTTCACCATATTCAGGATGATTCCATATCAAGCAGAAACATCAGTTTGCAAATCAACAACCTGCCCTGCCCAGTGATGTTATATTAGGTTAGGGGTTGTTCAGAAATTATGTAACTTGTGTGAGGGTGGGGTTTATGTGGGCTATCTATGCTGTGCATTACCAACAGTGTATGTGCTAGTGGTATGAAGGGCTATGTGTAGGGAGGGATGGTGGTGTCCAAAATGGGCCCAGCAACATATTGTCTAATTTTTGAATGGCCACTTGGTGGTGGGAGCCGAGGGGTCAAAGTACTAAATAAAAGAGATGTTTATGTTCAATATAAGGCTAGGGTTGTTATCAACACTGTCATCATGAAACGCTGCGGCAATTTGATCATCACTGATGTAGGAATTGTTATGCATAATTTGATTTCCCTTTTTATTGATACACAGACTATTTGCTGGTCAGCTGCATAGTTACAATCACAATATTCATTGACATCATCACAGTCATCGCTATTATGCTAGCTGTACAAAATCACAAACAATCTGGGTGATCTGTTCTAGACAGCTAACATCCTTGTCATTTAAACCCTCCTTGATTGACTGACGTGAAGTTGAATCACTTGTATTTGGCATAGGTTTGTATATTTGACATAGGAATAAGGATAATTGATACCATAGACATCATTTGTCCTATGATGATAAGTGGTTTTTACTCTCGTATGATGCTCCAGTTTTGTTTTTTATGAAATTGCTTTTCTTTTTCATTGAAGGGTGAGGCATGTGCCACAATCGAAGATAAACTCAATGCTCTTGAGGAAGGTACTAAAAGCCAGACAAAAGCCAGTAAGATTGGTGTGGAAAAGGCACGTAGACTCAAGCTTGAATTACTGAGTGCACAAGTAGTGCAGAAATGCTCCAAGCCGTGTCCTGGATGTAAAATTGACATCGAGAAAAACATGGGGTATGAATGGCTCTTGTATGCTGGAAACAATGAATTTTATATTATTATTTTTTATGCTGCACAGCTGTAAGGTGTTTATAACCTCTGATAAATACACTGTGTAAGTTGGGTGTTTATAAACACTCACAAATACAATGTGTAAGTATGGTGTTTATAACCACTGACAAATACACTGTGTAAGTTGGGTGTTTATAACCTCTGATAAATACACTGTGTAAGTTGGGTGTTTATAAACACTCACAAATACAATGTGTAAGTATGGTGTTTATAACCACTGACAAATACACTGTGTAAGTATGGTATTTATAACCACTGATAAATACACTGTGTAAGTTGGGTGTTTATAAACACTCACAAATACAATGTGTAAGTATGGTGTTTATAACCACTGACAAATACAGTGTGTAAGTATGGTGTTTATAAATACTGGGAGGACTCAAATTGTTACTTGCGCATCTCTGTGATAAGATTAATTACATCATGTGTGTCAGGTGTAACAAGATTACCTGCGTCAGCTGCGGCAGTTACATGTGCTGGGAGTGTGGCAAATCCATTGCTGGGTACGACCACTTCACCAACAACAAAGAATGTCAACTCTTTGTGATTGACCAACCTGTTGCATTCAGGCCATTGTACCAACGCCCTGTAGCTGAGGTGAAGTTCATTTTTCGATAGCTTGCACTCCCCTTGATGTTTGCTGTCATCGAAGAGCCCGTAGCCTAAGTAAAGTTATAATAAAACTCCGGCGGAGTAGGTTTTGTACCTGCATAGGACAATTTCCACAATAACATTGATGGTTGGTTTTGTAGGGAGCTTTGCGAGTTAGGGACCACCTGCATGGCAATCCCCAAGATCGGCAGGTGTTGGTCCACTGTGGTCGCTGTGGACAACGTAACCTTAAAGAGGGTCGCAACAACCACATCCGCTGCTGGTCCTGCAGATGCAACTTTTGCTTCCTCTGCAAAAAGAGTTTCCAAATGCTGAGTCAGCATTTTTCTGCAACAGGTTGTCCCCAGCATTCATAATGGTGGCAAACGTGGCACTGCAGAACTACGTCAGTGGGGCGCAGGTGTATCTTATTTATTGGAATGTCCAAAATCGGAAACTACCTCAACAGCCTTTGTACTAACAATATATCTAATGCCTTAATCTGTGATCCAGGAATAAACCCATAAGTGTTTCTGCGTTATTTATTTTTAACCGCTATGATTACCAACAAAACATTTACAAATAATGTTCTCATGTGTCGACTCTGGTAGAATAGTTTGATACTTACTCATATCATTAACAGTACCTTTGCTCTGTTGTCTGTCCTACTGATATTATTGATGGCACATTTTGTTATGAAGTAAGCAAGCATCCCTAAATCAGACATAGACTCTTCTTATGTTAATATCACTTTGCAAACTGATAATAAGCTCTGCATGACCTTTGATTCCTGAGTTATAAATATTAAGAAATCTGTGTTTTTGAGTTAACTAAATGCGGATAAAAACTCCAGTTGTTAAGCGATCAGAAAACCTAGCATCTTTTTTCTGGCCAACTATAAATTAGGTGTTCAATTAGCCCAACAGACCAACAGTCGATCGGGTACTCCTTTGTTGAGTGAGCGCAAGCTCCACTTGGTTCAAAAGAGCTATGTTCAATAACTAAGATCTAATATTTGAGCTTGCCCCACTCAAAAGGAATGTTTGAATCTGATACAATGAGGATGCGATTATTTTTTCTCATTTTAGTTTACATAATGTTATAAATGCACTTGCACACACCCTTTAGTATGGCGTTGATGGGGCTAAATTACTTAGCTAATGTGACAAAATTGGAGTGCTAAGTAGCCATTAAAATGTTCCATTGAAGACAATGTAAACGTTATGATTAATTCTTTTCATAATGTGTTCATCAACGCTCTTGTTTGTCATGACATTCGATTGTTAAACATGATCATGAAATAGATGTATATAACCCTCCACACAAGATGAGCTTGTGCCCATCCCACTGAACCCTCTCCTGTGAAACCCATATTGTTGTCGATTGACCTATCTTTATCATAGTGAACCATGTTTAAAGCAGCAGAGCTTTAAAGCCAATTGGATTCTTCTTTGAATTGACCTGTTTTGTTTATCATGCGGAGTACTCGTGTGTATATATATATATATATATATATATATATATATATATATATATATATATATATATATATATATATATATATATATATATATATATATATATATATATATATATATATATTATTCTACATTTTATACAACGGAAGCAATTAATTCACCTAGTCCTTCGTTTAATGATAGAAAACAAATCATATACTGGTTGTGTTTAAATGATATTCCTCCTTTAAATAATTGTACAACCATATTCATATGAACATCTTGACGTTTATCCGTCCTGTTAATCCCATCGATATATCATTCAAAATAGTTTTGAAATATTTTGCGCCCTCTATAACGATGAAGACTTACATTTGGGGTTCAGAACTTTATTTCTACATAAGTAATTGTCTACGGCACAGTGAAATCCAGGCGTTCTAATATTTTAAAGACTGCACGCGAGCATTCATGTACTTCATAGAGTGTCAGTTCATTATACATGATGACGTCATCCATGTATAAAATTGTCCTGATTAGTTTTGTTCTAATACACGACAGTATTAGTCATTTATGTTTAGATCGTAAAACCTCAACAGCCTTCCAAGGTTGTACGTTGAAGTATGGATAAGCAATCAGAAGAAGATTTGCACAAAAGAGTGGCCAGAGCGCGGCCGAGTAGGAAGGTTGTTCACACGGCAGCTTATATTTAGCCGGCAACAGACCGGACATTGCGTCACCTGTAAACACCAACATAAGCTATTTTTACGAACTACCTGTGAACCAAATTGTCGCCTGTGCTGTCGTCAAGGGAGTCACATCGCCCCTGGTGGTTTTTGTAGGTCAGAGAGTAAAATAGTTGTAAATAGTGCTGTCAAAGGAACGGCGTTGTCAAGCAATTTAATTCCGCGTTATTATAAACGATCATAAATTGATTGGTTGCGTGTGTCGGTGGAAGTGAAGTGATTGTGTGCACGCTTGTGTGTTTGAATGATACTCACCTAAAATAACTATGACGACAATGACAAAGGACATGGTCGCATCCAATCTTGCTCTCCTGTTTTTGCTTGTTGCTTGCAAAATACATGGCATGACAAAACCAATTGTCAACACGTTCACCGGAATAAAAAACATGTAACTAATTCCGGGAGCAGCATCTGAAAATGCGACAAATGTTCATGGTAGCGAATAAAATATGAATACAAAACACACACTGCCTGTTATATTTCTTATACTCACACGCCACCAGCGTCTCCAGAAAGAAGAAAATCACAAGACCAGCGAAAACTCCGGAGATGGATTCACATAAAGGGCTTAAGCTTAACCACAGAGATAGGGCAAATCCAAGACCTATATATAGATAATGGAAGAACCCTTGAGCACACGTTTCTGTGAAGTAGATGCCTGTAAAACCACAATTATATGTTCTGTATGCAGTAAGCATCGTGTTCTTCATACACATATGTCATCTTAAATTTGCAACACGAAGAATTCTGCACATTACTAAATATATCAGCAGAGCGTGATGCCACTTCTACTCAGTAACCATTCGAGGATAGACCACGCTATCATACCTCTTCTTTGAGTAAATTTAGTAACCCACATCCGGATAGGAGTTTTAAATGGAGATGATCAACCGCTGGGCGAAGAGATGAAGCATTTATTGAAATGGAGCATATAAGGTGCCTAGAAAATATAATAAGGAAGCTTGGATAAATGTGTAAATAGTATGTAAATTTATATAAATATTAACTCTAGGTTGGTTGATAAAAGTTTTTAACAGATATATTTAATATGAATAAGACGAGTTCAATGAATGTTATGTTATAAAGTTATATATTTTATAAAATTAGTTTAACAGATATGGTCTTTCTGTATTTAGGCAATATATTACTAGTGAAAGTGTGTGCTTTTAAACCGAAAAATGAACATAAACAATTAATAGTCTTATCATTTTGATGCCCTCATAGGACTCCACCAGTGACTTTTGACACACAAATGAGAGAAAGGAAAATGGTTATGCGACTCAAGCGAGAGGGAGATGCATTGGAAAGGAACGAGGGAAAATCTTTGGAATCAAACTCTCCATTAACTGATATGTTTGATAAGTTTAGTAACTCTGCACTGTTTAATGGGGAAAAATATCACAGAAAGACGCCAAACCGTAATAAAGATTTGCGAGCAAAGATAACCCCAAGAAATCTTTAAGTTCCAAATGGCAAACCAAACCAAGAACGCCCACTTACACAAACCAAGAAATGTATTCGGAATGTTAGTCAGAATCAGAAGACATTCAACTGAAACCGACTGTGAGATCATTGATAAATGCAATAAAAGAACTGCTCATGAAACATTTGCATGAGATGATGGAGAAAGGATAGATCCATTAAGTGGTTCAAAAGACTATATATTAATTGATCGAAGCATCCAAAGGTCATGACAAAATGACAAGAAGGTGGATATGGCATTCAGCTTGTGCTGTTGTTACGACCCAACTTGAAATCCGGTCAATTTTAAAGTTATCCTGACCCAACTTGAAATTTCAAGTTGGGTTGACCCATTTTAAAATTGTACGGCGGGTTGGCAGGCACGAATGGTATGGAAAGCGGCGGCGCGTTTATTACATTATCGGCTTGTTGCGCCAACGTATATCGCAATGCATGGCGATACAGACAGCGCTCGCTGATGTACCTGTAAGGCTGAATTTACCTTCGCCCAGTAGAAATATGGCTTCATCCGATGTCTGTCTGCTTGTTTGTCTGTTAGCAAAGATATATCGAAGAATGGATTTTCATGAAGCCTTCGGGGATCAATGGTCACGTACCAAGGACGAATGCAATAGAGAAATAAATAAATCTCAATAGCACTCCATTGCTCTCTCTAACACGCCTTGTGGAGCGATGTTTGATCTCAGACCTTGACCGTTATTTTAAGTTGGGGCAAGTAAATGGCTGACCCAACTTAAGTCTGAGCAATATATCGGCATATTGTGATTGCATGGTTAGGATAAATCATTTGCATTCTAAGAGCTTCATTTAAAGTAACAGTCACATTTGATATATGATTAGTATTTTAGAAGAATACATAATTGAATTAGACGCATATACACACTTAGTTCCCTTTCCAATTGATTATGTTGTTTAGGACTACCACGGTACTCTATATACGCTTCACCATGGGGAAATCGCGACTTTACGTGTATTATTAGAATCGAAAAGTAGGATTGTCAGAATAGGCGGACGTGGCAAGGAAGTGAATATAAGTGAAATAATGATTATGAAGATTGATCAGAGAAAATGGGCTGTGTACATTCGGCATTTCTTCAACTGACGCATTCAAGGCATTCGGCTGTCCAATTTTAAAATGGGTCAACCCAACTTGAAATTTCAAGTTGGGTCAGGACAATTTTAAAATTGACCGGATTTCAAGTTGGGTCGTGACACTGTCACTGAAATCAGATCCATATGACCACCAGCCCATATCACTAGCAATTCAGTTCATTCTTGTCACGCAGAAGTTTAGCACCCTGAAAGAGGAATACACTTGAACCCATTTCTTGAAGGGTCAAGTGCCAAATACTGCAACACCAACTTGAAGGTAATCGATGGTCTACTATAGGGACAAATAATCACAGTCCAAAATCACTTGACGAAACAGTTGGAACAAAGAAGTGTGGTTAGCTCCTGACGCTGTAGTACGTTGTTCAAAGGGAGAAATGATGTCAAACAAGTAAATGCATGTGCGAACTTTTAATTCCGCCTCAGAGCCAAGTACTCAAATCAGAAAATAACAACCAACACTGTCAGAGTAAGTCACTCAAAGAAAAGATTCTTCTGGAACTATTACCACCAAGTTAGGGTGTGTGATCACTCCCTCACGCTTTTCATATGATCAATGTCTCAGAAATTAACTTTAGGAACCCCCTGGTTATTTTTTATTGTATATACTACAACAATGATATGATCCAAGAACTTTATCTTTGGAAGTAAAATATGCTGATTAGAAGTGTAATGACATCAGCATAACCAGCTGTTGAATATATTCTGACATTGATACCATTCGCAACGTCGCATGCGCATCCATACCAAGTTACAGTAAGCAAGTATCTGTGTCGGTCATATAGAGAATCAGATTGTTGATTTTATTTTTGATTAACATACAACTTTACCTACTTGATGATTCAAACATTATTTCCCGTGCATGGTTAATCCACTCCCAGGCTCCAACACGACCATGCTACCCTTCTGCAGGGTTACACGAGTCCATGTTTGTGTGAATAACAGTGAACTTTGTGTAATTATGAGCTTACACAATCTTATCACAGCCTATTCCGTCCTACTTAGCAGTACCCTATAATATCTTGAGGGCCATATTAGAACACCGTGTCCTGGTTTTATTTTTACACAGATGACTTCAATGTTGCCGAGTCGTTTACCAATCTGAGAATAAGATGTATTTTCTTAAAGAAAAGGTGATACTCTATGCTGTAACTCCTCGGGAATAGAACACGATAATATCATTATACCTCTACATTCGAGTAATGTGTTGTACATTACAAAATCATAATAATAAAGCATAATTTATGCATGTCGTCTATTGTCTAAATACGGAATATAACAGCTACAAACATTTATGATTATTTACAAAAAGCATCTTCATTATCATTTAAATAAATGTATGTGTCAATATAATCACAAGATATAAGGTAAGTCTCACCAGTCACCATGCTTGATAATCCTACCACGGAACATAGCGCTATTTCTGGAACGAGTGAAAACGTTTTAAGAACGATATTGCAACATGTCGTAGCCGTGTTATCACATAACCGAGTGTTTTAATGTTGAAGCCAACCTTCAAGTGATTAGTAGCTTACTCACTGGAGCAGGTCAGTAGACGATTCAACCGCATAGATTCTGGTTTGTGGATGATTGTTGGCGGAAATGGAGTGGCTAGGTAACAAGCGACTGAATGACATAGACAGCTGTATCAATGCTAAGTTAATTAAATAAATAATCACTTTTATAAAACGATAATTTTTACGTGCTTAGATGCATGAAACAATACATACATGCCTTCCATGATACAATTGCTGCCAATATATTGCCCAAAGCTATCGGTCGGAAAATGAATTCATATGGACCGGCTTCGCAGTGCCGCTTCACTGATGGTGGAAATCCTACCATCGCATTTCCTTAAATGAAATTAAAACTAATATTTGCCTAATCTGTGAAATAGTATATTAATGAAACCAATGAGAGCACAATACGGCTCTGTTGATATATATATATTATATATACAAACCTTCATAAACATGAATCACCCCTGTTTACCTGCTATCAAAAGTACCCCAAACACGATGTACATGAACTCGTGTAAAGAAGATGTATCCTTAGACAAGTGACGATTTAACATCAACCACGTGACTACCATGAGAACGAGGAGAGAAAACTGAGTCGGTGAATACAAGCCATGCAGTGACGAAAACCCTGAGAACACACGAGAACTGGGTTGGTGAATACTGGCCATGCAGTTAAAGAGCTTATAGCTATGTAAAAAGGGCTCACTCTGACAAGCTCAGCGGCGATTATGCAAATGATTGAAACACCCGCCTGCCGTCTGGTGATGTAACAAGTGAAATCCACATAAGGACGTGTTAATTCAACGACTCGGCGTCTGTTTTCATATCTTAAAGATATGTAGTCTTCGTCGATTCGACCACGGCCCCCAATCAATCAGATAATTCCACGTGATTTTAAGAGACGCTATGATGCTCTCAGGTGGCATGTTCACATAGTAACTCGGGCGGGGGCTTCAGTGAGCCCTCTTAGCAAAGCTTTAAGCTCTTTGATGCAGCTTCGCAAAATCCGAGAACACATATCATTCCTCGCCACGAATTAGCGTCAAGCGAAACTGGGTGAAGGAGCATGTATTCTATAAATACGCAGGTAGAACTCACAGCAGAGAATCAGGTGTACTGCGGTCGGCAGGATGCCACATGGTGCGGGAGACCCCAAACACGACCAGCTCATACGAGTGATGGTCCACAGCATGGTACAAAACCCCACGGCAATGAACAGAACAGCGATATAACCGGTCTTGCAGTCGTTGACCAACACCCAACCTTAGACAGACGATCGTGATGTTTAGCTGAAAGTTTTATCGAGCATGCAATGAGATTGATGATGATATTTAATTCCCAATTTATACTCACCGAACACAGAGCATAGATACGCCATAACTGTCAGCACCAGGCAAACTAAGACCAACAAATTTTCTGGGTTAGTTTGAATATGAGATTCGAAAATCGTTTGATTATCTTAATTTGATTTAGGCGCTTACAAATAAAACAGCAGACTTCTTCAAACACATCCATAGCTCTGTCCATGTTGGTGACGCAGCAACAAAGCTGAGAAAGTTGGCCCCTGCCGTCTGCGTCTCACATAGGCTGCTGCTGAAACAGCGAGTTATTTTTTTCGATTCCACAAATGCTTATTACTGATGATATCAATATGGCGAGGGCTAGTCCTCTCTAAATCGACCCTACGCCCCACCCCACCCACCCTCTCCTTACCTCAATAGAAGGATCCTGACCGCGCTGAGTTCAAAGACAGCGAAATAAATCCCTTTTCCCTTCTCCCTTCCTTAAATAAAATAACAACAGGGATGATTTGGAACGCAGGCCGTTAGCCTTTGAAAATTACGGGGGAAGCGTTTGGTTTGACATCTGACGTCGTAACAGGGAAATGAGGTATATATTTAGGTGAACAGTCGTATAACAGGAGCTTGACCACTTATGTGCAGCCCCGCCCTCTGAAATGCACCACGTCATACGAGCTAATAATAATAAAGATACCACATTCCCTCTTGTGAGGTTTAATTGCAGATACGGAACAAAGAAAACAAGGGATATTCCACCAAGAAGGCTCTGTGAATATGGATAATGACTCAATCTGACTTTATGGAGTGTGGCAAGTTGTTTAAATTAGCAGAGTTTTATTGAAGCTTGCATTATCATTGGCAAAAGCTGAGGTAAGGTAAAGGGTTTAACGGCACACCAACACCAATATAATGTGGGTGCCTAGAAAAATGAATAGATAATTGACCTGATTAAGCAGCCTACTTCTATGATAAATGGAAAAAGAGGGAAATATACGTGGATGGAGAGGAAAGAGATGGAAAAGATGAAACTGCAAACGACCATCTTAGGGCAAGTCGCCACCAGCCAATTGTCCGGACCAGGCCATTCCAAATTTTCGACCAAGTGAAATCCGGGCCAAAATGGTGTGCTGCAGATATAGTCCTCACAAGGACCTCTCGACTCAATCACAAGGATCCCATTGTCCATCGAAGCGAGTCGCAACCCACGGCCAACAGGTCGCCCTCTATAAGTCGCCTCTTACGACATGCAGGACCTCTACCCCCAGACCCACAAGGTGGGGGAGGGGTATTGACATTGACGATCATAACTTTAGACACATGTTATTGAAGTAATACATATAATGCTGTAATCTTTGTTGTTTGTCTGACGTATCAAGACGAAGCGAGGAATGTAAGCACATCAACCGATATTAATCCAGTCCCTGTAAGCCTGATTGGTGGGGATCTCGTTTGGTAAATTCCCGTCTAATGGCAGTTCTATAGTTCCTGCCACAATTTTCGCATGCACAGAAGCTTAATTATCTAGTATCGGTGGATATTTTATATACTGACTAACTATTTTAAAATGACCAATCTTATGCACACTTGATTAATATTAATTGACACTTACCGGCAATGAACGGAATCACGGAATGGCCGTAGCTTATTATGCAGGTAACTCTGTTGTTCGCCCTGCTCCGTGGACTTTGCACTATGAGCCAGTACTCTTGGGCGAGATATCTTTTCGTGTCCTGACAGCCCGCCAGTATGTCAACACCATGGTTGATATGCTAGGTATCAAGGGGTATGTACAATAGGAAACATACGAGCTGAAGATAACATGGACCGTTCATTTTCATTGCATCTTTTCTCGCACGCCATCATATGTGATCAGAATCTCCCCACCCCACCCTACACCCCCATCAACCAAATAGAAAATGATTCATAAAAATATATGAGATCCTGTCAAACCATAACCTTGAACTAAAACATCTTAGTCAAGGAATCTCTGGATATCCATAGGCGATGCACCAATGCGCATTTTGGAGGAATGTTGAACACTTTTCTTTGAAACCAGAAAGAAATATGCCAATAAATACGCAAGATAGTTGATATAACCAAATTAATAAGCTCATAATCAATGGAAATTTTATATATATATATATATATATATATATATATATATATATATATATATATATATATATATATATATATATATATATATATAGTTATTATTGGCGGTATGAGTGTACTTACATCAGATACAGCCAGAAACCTCGGTGTTCTGATGGATTCACAGTTTACTGGAAAACCACACATTATGAAGTCAACTCAATCTCTCTTTCATCAGATCAGAAGATTAGGCAGCATAAGGAAGTACCTGAACCAATCCACAACCGAAATTCTTGTACACGCATTCATATCATCTCGGCTTGATTACTACAATTCGCTGCTACATGGAGCCCATTCGTACCTTATCGCAAGACTGCGACACGCCCAAAATACGGCCGCCCGCCTTGTTGCAAAAGGAAAGCACGGGGATAACATTCAACACATCATGCGTACCCTTCATTGGCTTCCTGTGGAAAAACGTATTGTATACAGAATTCTTCTGCTCACCTTTAAGGCTGTTATTAGAACCGCGCCAAGCTACCTACAGGAACTTACTGCTCAATACCAACCTGCAAGGGAACTTCGATCGATGGACAAGTATCTTCTTCAAGTCCCAAAATCCCCAAATATGCCGTCATACGGTGCCAGAGCGTTCAGTTATGCCGCACCATGTTTGTGGAACGCACTTCCCATCAACATTCGTCGGTCGTCGGTCGAATACGCTTGATGTATTCAAATCAAAACTCAAGACATTTCTTTTTTAATCAGTGCTGTGACAATTAACTGCCTGTCTAAGCGCCTTTGACCAGGATTATTTCCTGGCAACAGGCGCTATACAAATGCCATATATAATGTTATGTTATACATATATATATATATATATATATATATATATATATATATATATATATATATATATATATATATATATATATATATATATATATATATATATATAATATATATATATATATATATCTATATATATATATATATATATATATATATATATATATATATATATATATATATATATATATATATATATATATATATATATATATATATATTCGGCGACAGATTCGTGCCAAGTTGGTGGTGCTTATGGGGCGATGTCCTCGTATCAAAATGCTTCATCCATAACCATTGCGAGTTTCATTTTATTATTTCCCATGTAATACTAACAAAATACTGGAGAAAAAATGCTGGGAGATCCAAGAAGGAAGCTTTTGGAGCAAAGTGAGCTGACAGGTTTGATCACAATATTAGTGGTGAGATTTTATCACTACGCTACTACATCGAAAAATTACCTAACTTTAAATGTTCTAACCGAGATCACATCTTACTCCAAACGTATTTCCCTGACGACAGCCTCATAAGAAATAACACCGCAACACCTAGGATACTTTAACCCGCTAAATGAAGACTGTAAGTTTCAAAGGTAAGACTTATAGTAGGGCGAGTAATTATCGTTGACGAAGATGTTTTTTCCTTGCGATATTATCTAAAATATGTGACCATTGTAAAATGAGGTCTTGCTTTGCTTTCACATTATAAAGCTTCATTTGAGCACTGATATCTGTGAGGTTAACACTATTCAGCTTTGTGATGAGGTCCTCCATTGAGTTATACAGAACAATATGAGGCATGGTGTAAAAGTCAGAGTACTTAATCCAATGACGAATGGCTACACGATCGGTTTCACAATTTGGATCCGGAATACCTTGTTGTGATTCGTGCGACGGAAGAATCGATTTTGATGCATCTTTGCGATGATACATGGCCCAAGTTCTATGGCGCATAACATGGTGTTCATATTGCCACTGGGTAAGGAGGTCAAGGGAAGGGAAAAATAGAGGAATGTTCATCCGGTATTGCTCAAAAAAACTCATCACAGACACTTGGTAGGGTACATGTACTATTCCAGGATGAGCCACTAGGTCACTGTACCTGTATCTCGGATAAATTTTCCTTAAGGGTGATAGTTCGGGACACGGTTTAGATGATGCCTTGCAAGCGGTGCTGAAGAGATCCCAAAACGTTGAGTTGAATGATCCGCCAATGGAAGTCAATAGAAAATTAGTTTTAATCGGGTGATATTCTTCTTTAGTGTAGCCACAAAAACTTGGAATATATACGGCATTTATGCCTGTAAAGTATTTAATGTACATAACATCGTATATATTATTACCACCAACGAAATTCCTAGGATCTTGTGCGATGGTGATGAGGTTTTCATTCCATTTTCGCCACCTATGCTCCTCCCATCTGCCCATTTCATATCGCATCGAAGCGATTACTATAATGCTCTTATTGAAGGGCATGAAGAGCTCACACATTGCCGATGGGTGGAAACACACAAAGGCATCAACGGACTTCATTTCCGAATCATTTCTGTAAGCTTCGTAGAATTGGGGAATAAGTGTCGGGTCGAGAGAAATGCCAATAGTGCCGTTAATAACGCGCAGATCTGTAGCGCAGGTTTGGGTCCGTTTACAAGCCCCTGAAAGGCTCTTATCGATAATAGTCACGCCAAGAGGTTGCAGCAAATCTTTGAGATCTCTGATTGGTGCTATATGGAAATCATTACTCCAAATTACTAAGTTTCTCTCTGGGTGTGTGATATTTTGACCGATCGTGTCATACATTCTCGCCGGGCTGGTCGCGCTGTCCTCGCTTGTGGCATTCGCAGCTTTATGCCCGACATTCACCAGCGATTTAGAATGGTTAACTTCATGCTGGATGACATCGATGTAATTCGTTTGACTCAGAGCTACCCTCGTTCGTTCTGAGTCATTTTGCAAGATAATCTCCGATTTGTTAATGATATTTCCCTCATTGTGTCTTTCGATTCTTTCACTGGATGGGGTCGTTATTCGACCCGGTGTGTTATAGGCATCAACCGTCCGATGATTCAGCGATTTGTATGTGTCGACTTCCGGTTTCATTCTAGAAGAACTTTTCATTTGTGTGGTCGAGTCATCGTTATAGCCGCTACACCATAACATTATGTGTCCCCATACAAAAACAACTGCTATAATACCCACCAATTTAGCCAGTTTCGTCGTATTCATTCTGAGTCAGCGGCTGTTTTGATCAACTAAACGAAAACCCGTATTCTTATTCTGGTTGGTGAGGATGAAATGATAACATCTCAACTAAGGTCACCAACACAGCATATATTCGGATTGAATCATTTTTGTGCGGAAAAGAATAAATCCGAATATATGTTGTGTTGGTGACCTTTGTTGAGATGTTAACATTTCATCCTCATACATTTGTATGTGTATCGACATCATCATTATCATCACCATCTATGGATCACTCGGATGATAATAACGTGCACTAAACTAAAAGCTGCAATGTAAGTGATGGAGAATTCTTTAATTGCAAACTTACTCTCAGCGTCCACCGGCGTCGCAGGTTGGTGGCTATGGGAACGTGAGGATATAAATCACAAATATTATCCATCCAACCAGAGAAAAATACAAATGTGATTGGTCATTTCAAGGTTGGAAATATTCTAGTTATGACACTTCATAAGACTCGTGTCCATGACGAATTGGCAGATTTAGAGTCTACACTTTACTGTTTCGGGGGCAGTATGTTCAATCCGATAACACATAAGTGAGACTTTTTGACGGTCATTCAAGTGACTGGGTTCTTCTTGGGAAATCAACAAACACCCAATATTGTTTCCAAACTAATTCGTATCTCTTCCGGTGTAGAAGAAGCATAATGAAAGAAGGTAAATATTTTAAACAACATAATTTAACCGACAACAATAAACGAAGCTTAAATCAATCCGTTCACTTTCAAGACACAATATCACATCAATCCTAAAATGCATACATGACCCTCCAGAATCGTTTCAAAACATTTTCAAATGTGTTAGAACTGTGTGGCGTTAAACACCTGAGTTTATACCGTGATAGCGTAAAATGTTAATTACACAAGCATGACAAATATTTACTGAATATAGGGTTAAATCTAACCGTTGGAAATATATAAATTATTATGAGAAAATAAGTTCAATTTAGAAATCATTCTACTTCTGAAATGACATGCAACGTACATCATCTGACTGTGCTAATACGACTGTTACAGGCTGGGCGTGGTCAACGTGCGCGCTTATTTTAAGAAGTCCACCAACAGTAAGACCTGCTCTGATACTTTGGGGGATTATTTTAGAAGGCAAATCAAATTCCCTTGCTAATTTGGCAGAGAGTTTCGACTTCGATGTCTGTTCTTCGCGTTCTGCTGAAATACAAACTTTGTCTTGACCCTTGACCTTTACGGTGACGTCATCAGCTTGAAAAACGCTACCAACTTGGACGTTGAGATGGAGTGTTTTGTTACCAGGTGCATCTTGGGAGGTTCTGATAAAAGGTTCATTAATAGGCTCAGTGAGGTCTAGGCTTGAGCTGCTTACATCACTCAACGGCATGGCCAGAGACTCACTTTGGCTCGGCGATACAAAATGTGACTTCACTGGAGACTCTACGATCAGTTTCCCATCCAAGACACAGCACATTATTTGGTCACATATGACGTCCGAAGGAAGCTTCACCTTGCGGCAGAATTCATTAGTAGTCTGACGACCATCTTCAGTTTCGTTCTGAATTGCATGCACGGTAAGTTTGCTATTACTAACCCTTACAGTGATGTTTTCTTCATTATATCCTTTGACATCGAATTCAATCCTGAGTCTCTTTTTACCCGTCTCTGGGCATCTGACGTACAATGGTCTTTTGTCGTCATCATTTAGACTCTCTGTGCTAGTATTCATGCAAGTATTTTCTCTACGAATTATATCGATTTCAGGAATAGATATCGGAGTGGTCTTACTTAATGGCGTGCTGTTCACACGGCGACGTCTCCGGCCAGAGTCGTGATGAAGCCCGCTTCCTGATTCGCTGGATCGCAGATGGAAAGAATCCGTCTTGAATCCTTTGAATTTAGAATTAGATTCCCACGGTTTAGGATTTTCTAGCGCTTTCTCGACTTCTGCTTCCATTTGACGTTCAATAGCGGACATAGAAGCATGCTGGTTTTCTTTAAGAGTGCGACCAGCCGAACCGTTACCATTTGAAATGAGATGAACCGGAATATAGCTTCCGCTGGATGTCCTGTTCTTGACCATCTCCTTTGCTGTCGCTGTTTTCCCGTTCGCGTGCTTCGCCATCTTGTCTGCAATGCAAGTAAGTCAACTAAACTTTAATGCATTGGGAGGCTGTCCTGAACGATCACAACATGAATCTGGCCGTGAAGTCTTGACATGAATAGCAGGTGATTAAGGGAGTAAAGGAAGGGATCTTTTCAGATGTTGTCTAATATTACCCCACAAACCACATTCTAGACGGGATTGTCGTGAGGTGAATAACAAGTAATCTGTCTGCTATGACAATTTACACACTGAGTTGTCCAACACCGATGCCCCAGATCCCATATCGATGAAATACTGAGCGATGAATAATACTCTCCGACGGTGGCAGAACTTGCCAAGTCAGCGCCAGGCGATAATCCATGAAAAGCTATGAGGTGTCGACCATGGATCCAGCATAAC
The DNA here is from genome assembly GCA_034190875.2 of Urechis unicinctus. Classification (NCBI taxonomy): domain Eukaryota; kingdom Metazoa; phylum Annelida; class Polychaeta; order Xenopneusta; family Urechidae; genus Urechis; species Urechis unicinctus. The sequence goes on along the minus strand of CM067350.1, from coordinate 57,222,530 downwards.
TAGAGAGATGGAGGCAGACGTCACGTGAAAGAAGCTAATATTTGTTTCACACATATATCATAAGCTCTGACCCTACATTCAGGTGGCACTTTTACACTTCATCGTTCTAATATGGGTTCAAGTAAGGTCTAGTCCAGCGAAAAGCAACAAAAGCCACGATTCGTAAAGTACACCCCTGTGTAAACATATTAAATATAATTACACATTCTAAGAAACTCTAAGCAAACATGTGGACAATTAACCTATCCTGAGATCATTAATTGTGGCACAACATCTCCGATTTTGAAAATGACGGAACTTAATAGCGTCCCTTAGTAAATGACCCAAATAACTATTATGAATATGTTATGGTCGAGCAACTGACCAAGGTGTAATAGTCAGTGTCGTAGGCATATTTTGAATGTAAAGAGAGAGAGGGGTGGAGGGGTGAGAGAGAGAGAGAGAGAGAGAGAGAGAGAGAGAGAGAGAGAGAGAGAGAGAGAGAGAGAGAGAGGGAGAGAGAGAGAGAGAGAGAGAGAGAGAGAGATAGATAGATAGATAGATAGATAGATAGATAGATAGATAGATAGATAGATAGATAGATAGATAGATAGATAGATAGATAGATAGATAGATAGATAGATAGATAGAGAGATAGATAGATAGATAGATAGAGATAGATAGATAGATAGAGAGATAGAGAGATAGATAGATAGATAGATAGATAGAGATAGAGAGATAGAGAGATAGAGAGATGGGGGAAGGGAACAACTCAGTCAGTACGACAGTCAGTCACAGAGTGATTGCGCGCGAGTTATAGAAAATATGGGGAGTGAGAGATAGAGAAGAGCAGAGCGGGTGTGGAGTAATAACCGAAGTGAATCATCGGGTCTGTTAAAACACGGCATCAAGCTCAACCACGAACTTATGTTTATCCTGTCACTAATGCAAACAAATAACTCCAACGATGAACATTTGCTATGATCTCACGCACCTCTTTTGAGGCACAAGTCGAGTTCAACGAGTGTTAAGAGCTAAGGAGCAAACATCCATAAAACCTATACATGGAAGGCATCTATAGAAATATAACCAGCGGGCTTGGAGCTGTACGGTGTCTGCTTCCCCTAATCCATGTCGAGATATAAAAAGATGTAATAACACGCCCGACTTACCATTTATACCAATTTCCTATCAGCTCCTGTGTCATTCACCGACTTATAATCACTCCAACCTAAGAACGCAAATCTTCGACAAATAACCACACCCGACCATCCGTGAGAGGACAACCTTCTGACTGTCAGTCTAACCAGTATTTAACACTGTGGACCTTTTTGGTTCCTCTTGCCCTCATTTAACTGCGTATCGGTTAGCGCGCGTCCAGAGAAGACAAGGTCATTCCCTCTTTTTAAAACCCTGCCTTGTGAAGACCCAAAACGACCCACTTCTACTGGGGCTTGATTTGGAAACCAAGGAGGTTTTGTTTAGGGTGACTCTGCAAGCTTCTTTATGCAACCTACCTCTGCTGACCACAATGCACAGATTATGTAGTTACATAGGTCAACCCCGCTATAACACAATGACCCACAAGTAATTGTTTGTGTACATGACACCACGATGGTCATATATCATTGAGAAGTGTCTCTCATTGGAGGACCACGTACTGGAGAGGTATGCACGCCAGGTCGCCCACGGTTAACAGAGTATTCGGCTGTAAGTATGTGATTAACATGAACAAGGGACCAATATGGAGTTGCCACACCTGCTGGGAGTGACTGTAGTTCCAGTACAACCTGGCGTTCCTATGCAAAGCGGCTTACAATATGCGACCGATTAAAGTTCGAGCCGACACCTGTGCAATGAATCAATTTATCGATTATTCGACACGATACACTGAGCGATCGATAGTCGTCAATAATGCGGTGATGATACAAAATGGCACAGGCTACTTACACAAGAATCGCTAACAGCACTTGTCACATTCAGAACAAACCACACAATTCGATGGTTGTTGAAATATCAAAAATATACATACGCACTGATAAAGGGAAGAAACTCCGGAGAATTCCACTCATCGAGGCAGTGAGGGCGCCATATCCGCAAACCCTCTCACTGTTCAATCGGCCTTGTGAAGGGACCGCATTCTATCCTGCTGAAGTCGGCTTGATTAGTAGTAAACTTATAAGACGAGAGTCTATGTATCTATAAGTTCCTTGATTACGCGATCTGAATTCGTGTGCAAACCTAGAGTCCTTCAAATTGGCGTATAAGATAGAGATCACCACGAAATCGGCCACGGCCGGGTCTGGATATGAATAGCGCTGGCACCGACACCTGGCAAAACGCCCGCAGATTTATGGGCGCTTATTTGTAGGTATTTACAGGGGTTCGCATAGCGGGTTGTTTGTGATTTGATATAATGAATAGTGAGCTATGGCGAAGAAATTATACCGTAAAGGGCAAACCCAGGTACCCGGCTGCATATGTTTGTCTGTTGGTCGGTCTTAAGCTATCCAAAATGTAGAAATGTGAGCAATCCTGAAATAGTTAGGTTGGTAAGCAGCTAGGTGGTTCAACTTGCGGGCATGTGGACAGGCAGGTTGGAAGGCCTGTGGGTAAGTTGGCAGGTTGGACGGCAGTTGTTAAGTTGGCAGGTTGGAAAATTGGCCGGTTGATACAGTAAATGGGTAATTTAGAGCTGCTAACGGATTGAGTCGAGAAAAAAATCAGGGCCATTAATCTCATTATCCAATGAACAGCCGACGCTCATTATCCAATCAACAGCCGACGCTCATTCAAGCGTTACTTGATAAGCTTGATTACATATCGTTGTTCACGGTTATTGCGTTCAATACAGTCTCACTAGCGAGCCAGAGACATATTTATGATACAGTTACATATAAATCACATTTAGGGATTTATCGCATTAGTTCCCCGGACACATTAACATAACTGCGATAATGGGATTGAGTAAAGCCACCTGAGCCGTTAAGAAAACGACTGGAAACTTACATCGTAAACATGATGTCAAAATTTTGGCAAACTGATTTGTGCGTAATTTGATCAATGCATACTTTTGCTAGCCCTTCCGATGACTTTCATATCCCCCACTAGACTATTATGATGCTACCTTCAAGCTCGCATTCAGTCGTATCAAAGAGTTTATAGCTTCGCTAAGAGGGCTCAATCGTGGTACCGGGCGAGGAAATATGTGAAGATGCCGAAGCGTTATTGTCATAGCGTCTGTCATAGCGTCTCTTAAAACCATGTGGAATACTGTTTACTTTGGAGCTGTAGTCGGGGTAGGGGGAAGGATAGGGGTGAGCCGCCATGGGAAACAAAACCGGACCATATCTATACCAAGCCAAAGTGAGAAAAGGGAACCATTTACATACCAAATCCTCTGAGAAAAGACTCATTCATATACAAATTTTTTAAATGGGTCACCAATACATATACCAAAATTAATGATCCCAAATCATATCTAGACCACTTCGAGGAGCTACAAGGTACTAATCCATATACCAAATTAACGATTCAGAATGAAAAAGTACGATTTTTTAAGCTTCGCAACTGCAAAACAAAACAAAATTGCTGATACCGTGGTCAATCCCAACAATTCTCTGGTTCGTAACGACAAGGTAGCTAATTAAATAGCGGCCACTAAGTAAACAGATGTGTGACTCGGGCCCGCAGGCTATCAACAAGCAATATTGCAAGAAGCAGTGGAAGGACAATGTACGGACCTGGCCTTTCTGTTTGCTTATCACGCCATAAAACTTGTCTTTGAAACAACGCAACCTCGCTGACTGATAGGGCTGGCCACCATTGACCCAGGGAAATTGAGCAAACCCCCAATATTGAGCATCATATTGTATACCCATCACAAAACAAATATCCATTGCTATATCTTATAACTATATTTCCTCTTATATAGCTATACTCTTGTTATACTTATATTTCTGCGCACTCCTTCGTATATAGGAATATTGTAGCTGCTTGTAGAGGGGACACTAGCCAGAGAAAACACACGAGTCCAGGAGTTGAATTCTTTGAGGTATATTCGAGTTTGGCTTATTAGCTTTCTCTGGAATCTCGGGTCAGAATCTTGTTCAGATACTTCGTCTCTTCGCTAGGTAGCTCTCCCTGAATTTCGGCGAGGCCAGCTATTTTATAAGGGTTCCGGCATTGGATTACGCTCGGAACCACACCCATAGCTGGCCTCCCATTGGTTCAGGTTTAGCCGGTCCCCCCTCACAGAGGTCAACCCCAACAGCTCACATGGGGCGTGGGCTCGAAGGGTCATTGGCCAATGGGAAAAGGTACCAGCCAAGACTACTTAACAGGGTCACACCCCCGTCTTAAGGGCGGAGGTTGACTCGGGCTAGTGAAACATGTCGTGTTGATAATGGAAAAGAGGGGGAGGGTTTCAAAAGTCAAAAGAGCTAGATTAATATCATAACATCCTCCCCAACCATAGTTAAGTTGAACTTCCACTGTTCAATCAATTTTGATTTATCTTTGCATTTCGAAAATAGACTAAGTTAAAGGAAATTTTGAATATGAGTTAAAGGGTAAAGGGACAGCACGACATTAGCCCAATATTATTTGATTTTGAATTTAGAATGATTCCAGAGTAGCTTGGACATGCGCCAATATTATTTTACATTGGTACATGTCCATAACAAAGATATTTAACATAGATGGATTATTGATGATGAGAATATAATAATTTCACAAAAAGTGTTTCTCTAAATTCGTAAGCTATATATATATGAATTGTGTAATAGTAATACAATATGGTTATTAATGGTGACATTCTGAAATTTAACTTTTAACATTAATCACATTCCACAGTATTACTCCGCACTAAAACCCAGTGGGAAAAAAGCGATGAGCCTATACTAGACAATGGTGGAATGGTGAAAAATAACTTATTTAGCTAATTTAATTTTGAAAGAATTTAACTAATGTTACAGAAATCATTCTATACAATAACACTGGTCTAATGCCATGAAAATGATTAAAGTTGATGAGTGTGGCTGTTTCGTGGAGATGAGATCTCTGAAGGGCTGCCGTTTTGGGTTCGCCAGGTGTCGCTTGAGGTGAGGGGAGATATGCGTTATGACGCTTGGTTGAGCCGTTGGACGTCTTCTGTATCCATGGTCAGGAAGACGTATGCTTTGGTTTGCAAGGCGTTGGCACGTCGGGTGAAGGCGCTATCTCCCTCTTGTATGGCGTAAATATACCTGGGAACAAATGAACTTACGGCAGCGATCAGTGTGCCTTGATAAATATGTAATGTGAATTATACAAAAAACAAGAAATAAAATGAGTGCTCAGTGTGGTTAATGTGCGTGAGTAACTAGTGTATAATATCACGACATCAATGTGTTCCGTGGAGATACATTTAAAAATGATTTATTGTTATTTTGCGTAGGGAGATTGAATGTGTGGCAAAGAGTTAATTAGTGGTTCGAAATGGAGGGTGTTGTTAGTCGAGCGTGGTGGAGAATCTGAGCGACGTGGGGGTGGGTGAGATTTTGGCGTCGATAACTCCGAATTTACGTGTGGAGGCGGCTTTTGGGTTGTGGTACTAGACCTGTATTAGTGAAAATTACGCGTCGATGGTCGAAATCTGTGCATTTAACGATTAATTACGCGATTTAGTAGAATTGTTACCTTTCGAACGTCGTCCACCGCGGTCATATTAAAGAGTCCTCTGGACAGTTTCCCTAAGTTTCCCAGTAGAGCCCTCATGGGCCTGGCTCGGTCGTTGGTGGGAAGGGGACGTCCAGAAGAGCATCTATGGTGCGCTTCTCGGGGTGCATGATGCCAAGAATAATTACACCTGAAATAATTCATAAACACATATCGCACACGATTACTGTATAACATGTAAGTACGGAAGAACAACGGTGGGACACTTTAATTGTATTTGTTGTACGTGCCGGAGGAAATAAATATAAACATCTCACATATGCGTTGAGAATTAAATGATACAAAATACTTCTCCGTTAATTGTTTTGATGAATATGCACGTCTTTTCTTAAGCTGCAGATTCCTTCATGAAATGATACCCCGCATATACTTGAATAATATAAGATTGCGCTATGGGTAATGTGTATCATAAAGGTTCACTAATTTTACGCGTGTCCACATGATATGTAAGATGGTGCGATAATAGTGTAGTCGACGTTACTTATAGAAAGATTTTGTCTTATAATCTGCAGGCTTAGAGGTAAAAAAATTGTTGAACATAATTGATAATATCATAGTGTCTAATTTGCGCTGTTCGGAAGAAGACAATGTGAAAAGGCTTCTAATAACTTAACCGTATACTTACAGTTGATATAGATTTCGGGGGGGTCGAGACAAGCGTCCGTTGAGATAATTGCCCTTGTAGCGGTGATGTGTTCAATTACTAGGCTCGCATTTATATTGAGGTAGCTTTGATGTAATTGCATAGAGCCTGTGATTGTTGATAAGTGGACCATCTGATCAATGAGCTTACATATGAATGGATGTCAGAGGCGATGTGTCAGATGGTAATTCTAAGCGGCTTAGTAAACTTCGATAGCCCAGTTTTTGTATACAGGGTCGTAATTAAGTATTTGGAGTCCAATCAAGCTGGTATAAAGCGTATGTGGGTTTAATTGGCAAAGGACTGTTATCGCTAATATTAGAATTTGAATCCAATTTATTCGTTTTAAAGCGTATGTAGGTTTAATTTGCGAGGGATTGTTATCCTAACATTTTAGTTGTCTGTGTCAGTGTCTTGAATGCAATTAAAATTATCAACGGTTCGTCGCAGACGGTTTGAAATGCGGGTGAGACAAACAAAGTGTCATGGGTTACTGGTAGGTAAATGTTGTCTGAATAATATACGATATATATATATATATATATATATATATATATATATATATATATATATATATATATATATATATATATATATATGGTGTGTGAAATAACGGTACAAAAGGAATATACTTACAATACGAATGTAGACGTCCTGTTTTGGGGTAAATCGTACATAGCAAATGCAACATGACATAAATGGGAATAATTTCTGAAAAGGAAAAACACTCTGAAAAATGAATAAATGAATAGTTAAACATAAATTGGAAGATGATTAATCTGAAAATGAATAAATGAGGATAGTTAAATATTAATCGATAGATGGTGTATATATTGGTAAATGGTGTCACAAATCGGTAAATGTTGTCATAAATTGGTAATGTTGTCATAAATCGGTCAGTGCATCTTTCGCGCCTGAGACTTGGTGGCGCTGTTGAGTTTGTCCTCAAAAATCCACTCAGATTGTCCGCCGGCAAACATGATGTTATACTTTACTTTATTTGAAAATCGAGGAACATTTGATCCGATCAATTTTACTACATCATGTGTCTTCCCATCCTTACGTACTGCTTGTGGCTTGTGGAAAGTTTTGGTTAAGGCGGTTGTTGGTAGGAGCATCTGCACGTGTTGTTTCGAATGATTGTTTTCATGTACGCCGTCGGGGCAGAAGGCTTGGTGTATTAGCCATGGAGGGTGTTGAAGGGGCCGTGTGGACAACGCTTGGGGTAGCGAATCTGTCAGCAGTCCGATCGACTCGAGGGCGTAACCCTGCTCTGCGGGGTGCATTGTCAGGCACATCCGAGTCTGCATCGTCATTATCTGATGCAGCTTGGTTAAAGCTGTCGCTGGGAAGATCCTCTTCCGATAGATCCCCGAGATCCTCAACATTCAAAGGATCCCATTTGTTGGTCTTTGCCCTTATGTGTCCCTTCTTCAAACGCATAACATTGACTGTCTTGTCTAAGTGCTTCCCGTCTGATAGGCGTTTTAATTTAACAGTGGTGGGGGTTGCATATCCGACAACGAAGAAAGGCCCATGAAAATTTTTCTGCAATTTCTTTTTCGTTTTACGTACTCGAATTTTTGGTTGCTCTTTCATTTTGGCTTGTTGCTCGACTAGGTGCTGTTCGGCAAATTTGGAAATTTCCGCTTGTGTTTGCAGCATTTCGACAATGTGGTCCTTGTATGTGTTGGGGGATTTGAGGGGATCTGGAAGATCCATCTCCGCTAGTTACACGGGCATTCTGTCGAATACTAACATATAGCTTGAATAGCCAAGGGGTTGATTGTCAGAAGCGTTGAGCGCAAATACTAATGGCATCAGGTGCTGGTCCCAGTCTGTTTGCTTAGGACTGACATAATTCCTTAGAAGGTTTAGTATGGAGCGCTGACAACGTTCCGTTTGACCTTGACTTTGAGCATCGTATGCCGAACTGAAACTTTGTTTGATTTTGAAAAGGGAGCATAATTCCTGAAATAGGGAGCTAATGAAAGCGGATCCGTTATCGGAGAGAAGTCGCTTGGGTGCACCATAGACACAGATGACTCTCTCGTAAAAACCCTTAGCAATTGATTTGGCTGTGATGTCACGAGTCGGCCATGCGATGACATAGCGACTGTATTGGTCCGTGACACACACCATGTGCTCGTTACCGAAGCGCGTTTTCGGTAATGGACTGACTGTGTCGATTGTCATAGTGTGGAACGGTCCTGGGGCAGGCTCACGGAGGATAAGTGGGGGCCGAATAGAGACATTGGAACTTTTGGATGCATTGCAGGACTTACATGTGTGAACATATTCGTTTATGTCTCTGATCATCCAGATCCAAGTATAACGCGGCCCCATGACTGAAATCATTCGCAAAGCGCCCAGATGTCCGCCTAGAGGTGCATCTTGATGCATTTTGAGGAAATGTTCCTTGAGGTTTTGAGGGATGACTAACTGTGCCATTGCTTAATTTGGTTTTGGTCCCTGTGATGTTAATATATGATACAGAAGATCGTCAGCAATGAAATAGTTTTGCTCGCGTTTGAGCAGCACATCTGCCTCTTGTTTATTGGTGGGAACGGTGCCATACTTGAGGAGTCGTAAAACTATACTGCATTGGGGATCAAGCCTTTGCTGACGCCTTATCTGTTCTCGGCTTAAGGTGATTGAGTCCCAATTAGTTTTCGCTTGGTTTGTAAGCCGATGTCGGAGCTCAGCGCGTTGAGTCTGCTTATCAGTTACTGCACATAGGGCTTCTGTTTCATAATTGTCCTCTGAATCTAGAGATAACGAGGCAAGTTTATCGTGGTCGCGAGGGAAGGCAGATAACTTGCCCGCTGCAGTGGCGGGAATAGTGCATATAGACTGATGCACGAATTCCTCATCCGATTCACCTGGTTGAGAGTTAAGCGATGGGATCACGCATGGCACATCGTGAAACTTAATTTAAAAATTAAACGAGACTTACCTGTAAGTTGAAGTTTGATTGTAATTCTTATCTATCATCTACCTAAAGCGGGTTTACCTGCCCACCACACATCGTTACCCGCCCAAGATTCATCTTTTTAGGATCAAAAATGAGTGTTTAAGTTTGAACTCTGGGAAGACTGTCACGTGATCTCAGGTAAACCCGCTTTAGGTAGATGATAGATAAGAATTACAATCAAACTTCAACTTACAGGTAAGTCTCGTTTAATTTTTAAATTCTTATCTATCATCTACCCAAAGCGGTTTCCCTGAGATTTAAACACTAGGAGCAAAAATGAATGCCCCAGGAGAGAGATGCACCATGTGGTGATAATAACTTAAAAGCATCAACACGTGCATATTCCAAAACGTCTACAAAGACTATATTTTTTCACAGCCTTCAACATACTAAAATATACATTAGCAATCTACAGAACAATGTACAGGAGACAGGTGCCTTTAAGTCATGACAAGTATATCGTGTCGTGTTCTGACGTCTCGATGACGTCATCACCACTGTTTTTTTGGTTTTTTTTTGGTTTTTTTTTGAAAGTTATCTAATATAGAGTCACTAAATTGAGTAACGCGCGAAATAGGTTTTTTATAGAACTTCCTGTACATGCATGAAGACGACCAGCCCGCCGCATCCATAATGTTGGATAAAGGCGCTTGCGAGGCTGACACAGCTGCACCCCTTGTGCTGTGGGCCCCGAAAACTTTCGTGTTGATGCCTGCCGCTCCAAGTTCAGTTTTGATCCACCAAGAAACAGATTCTCTGCTAATTGGTCCGTGCGGCTTTAAGGTCGATAACAGAAGTTGGGTGTGGTCGCCCCGCAGCGATTGTGTCCTTAGCAAATATTCTCTCATAACATGGATCACGCACAGTTGGTTATCTAGCGGATAACGCGCTAAAGTAATATCAGATTCCTTGTATCCTGGCCGACTTTGTTTCACTAATGATGATAATCTAAATTGAATTTTGTTGTCTTGAATAGTCAAATTCCTGATATCTAGTTGATGTAGAGTTTGGCATCGTTTTGCCGATAATACGGCCAGAAGGGTGACGAGGTGTCGCGAGAGATGTGGCAAGTCTTTCGTTCGGATGTCGGGTGATGTGGAGAGGTATTTCAAGACGATTCTGACGTCCCAAAACTGACTGTAGCGAGGTAATGTAGGTCTGCTGTTGTACACACCCCTCATCAGTCGTTTTATAATGGGGTGTTGACCCATGGGTGTACCATCATCTGCTGTCGCAAAAGTTGACAGGACAGAACGAGCTGTATTGATTGTACTGTATGATTTTCCGCTATTAAAGAGATTACATCTGGATTAAATGTATCGGTACCCCGTCGACGACAAAAGTCGTCCCAGGATGATAAAAATGTGGAGTAGGCTGATCTTGTGGACCCCCTCCAGGAGTTGAGTAATAGCGGTTGAGACTCAGGCGGAATTCCCTGCCTGCTGAGAGCTGTCCTGATAATGAGAGACCTCGAGTTTTAATCCGCTACGCGACGCCACGGAGCAATGCGGTCCCTCGCCCGCTTCCGGTATTCTAATACACACAGTTTACCATTAGTCAAGGTCCCCTAGCCTGATGGCTGCGGGCGCTGTTTACATGTTACTGATATTCAATAGTCTCGCCTTCAGTCTAGGGGACCATAGTAGATTGAACTGGACGGGCATCCCAGATTTGGGATGCTCCAATCACAAGCCGTGTCTCTCGGTCACTCTCGGTACTTTTGAGTCGTTGTCTCTCATTAGTCTATTCTACAAGTTCCGAAGAACTTGTCCAACCGGCCGAGTGATTTTTATGAGCCGGGCACACATTCTACAACACTCCGATTTGTTGTTTGTTGTTTCACGCTGAGTGGCACCGTTTATCACACAGTCGAAGAGGAAGCAGACACACAGCTGGTTCTTTTTAACTGACTATCACGTAAACATACTATCGTGCAGCTACGCGATAAAAGCGCTGGTTGTAGTTCCAATTTGAACTTTTGAGACGCCGATAGTTCCAGAAGACCTTCAATGTGTTCTCATTGGATGCAGACCACTACAATGTCCATGACGTCACATGGAACCGAAGGGTGCGTATCACAAGCCAGTTTCATGAGCCAGGCGCAATTAAGGTCAATCCGGGTCACAACCTTTGTGTTGATTGGTCACGAAGATCAACGAACGTGTTATTCTAATACACACAGTTTACCATAGAAGGTTGCGCAACATCGTTATTTTTGATTGAAACCTTTCGAGTTATATCGTTGGTTACATTGGAGCAAATCATTACTGATGGATAAGTACGGCCGTCTGACCTTACAGCAATTGAAAATAGAGCTGAAGAAGCGAAATGCGATTCTTAGCGGGCAAAGAATTGAACTCCCAGTTTGGCAGGATATGCAAAGCAACTATCAAAACAGACTTGGTCCGTATGGCGAAGTCGCTGACCCGCGTCAATCAGATTCGGGCCAAAGCAATCGACCACGGTATCCGTAATGTGCCTGTGGCTCTGAGGAATATGCAGAGTTGACTGATATGCACGCCTTATCTTTACAGAAAACAAATAATGCCAGTTTTGCGGCCATAAGTTCTTTTTCATTGATTTGTAAACTAGCCTCCGCTTCCGTCCAAGGCCCCCCTGTGGTTACTCATTGGCAAGCGGCTCCCCACCCGTAATTTGAGCTTTCACTTTGTAGTGTCAGGTCAGGTGGTGGTATAATAATCCGCTTAAAGCAAGCGTGAATATTTTGTTGCCACCAAGTAATGTGACATCTAGTTTTGGTGGACAATGATATTCTCGCATCAAACTGAAACCTGTTACACTTGAGAGCCCTGTTTTTGTCTATTTCCAATTGTTTGATGTGTAGCATGGCGTTTTCAACGCCTGGTGCACTCGCAACCAGTTGACCAATAAATTTAGCAAACTCCCTGATAGTCACCGAATGCGAGTTAAGAAGAGAGGAGCCTGCGGTTTGAATCCGATCACATTTTTCAGGTGTAAGAGTGACAGTCATGGAAGTTGAGCATATAATAAATCCCAAGTAAGTGATAGTCTGAACAGTCACAAGGATTGATTTTGACGGATGAATAGTAAAGCCCCGGGAGTCAAACAGAGAAATCGCGGCAGTCGTAGACACTAAGCAATTCTCGAAGGAGCCTTCAATTATGAGTGTGTCATCAATAAAGCCAACAATGGTTATTCCCTGTTTTCGCAATTCCGATAACAGTACCTTCAAGAGTTTTGTGAATTGGCGAGGGGCTTCTGAGAGGCCTTGGGGAAGGCATGTGAATTCGAATAAGTTACCTTGCCACATGAATCGCAGATACTTGCGACAAGAAGGATGTATATTCGACAAGAAGGATGTATACATAATATATGCGTCTTTTAGGTCAGCGCTTGTGAACCAGCAGTTAGGAGTTATCAACTGCAGTGCTGATTTTAGCGTATCCATCTTAAAGTGGTGGTATGCCACGTCCAAGTTCAGTTCTTTCAGATTAAGTATGACCCGATGTGAGCCATCTTTTTTGGGGCGAAGAAAAATATTGGACAGATATTGACCTTCACAATGGTTAACACATTGAATAATGCCTTTTGACAGAAGTCTTGATATTTCCCCTTGCACTAGGTCTTGTTCACATTGGGAAAACGATAAAGGGCGAGGAGTGTCATTTTGAGAAACCTCATTTAAGAAGTCAATTTTAAGTCCTCTAACCACTTGCAGAATATCCGGGTCATGAGTTATCTTATTCCACTCGTGGAAATAATTTGAAATTTTTCCCGCAACAAAATTGTCTGGGTTGTTACTCAATTTCGTGTTCATTACAGTGATCGAAGGACTCACCTCGGTTGAAGTATGAGGGATCAGCCTTATTTGTTCCTTGGGCGCCCCTTCCACTGAGGACGAGGGAGGGGTTTGGCCTCTAAACAATTCCTCTTGGTTTGAGGTTGATGGTGTCCTCGACGTGGATTTGAATATGTGTATGGGCCTCGGCCTCTGAAGTTGCGAGATGGTTCCTGCTGTTGATGTTTCCGCACAAGGTCTAGTTTGCCGGAGTCGGAAATCTCTTTCACCTGCTGTGACAGGTCACTGCCGAAAAGGTAATCTGTTACCGGGTTATTTTGGTGACAGATTTTCTTGTATCTGCCCTGCAGGTGAGGTTTAATGAGTTCTCGTCGACGCATCGTCAGCGAACCAAAGGATGCCGTAAGTAATTTGAAGGCATCTCCGGCAGTAGGCAAGGCAACTCGCCCCTGGTGTTTTGATGATCTGATGCCACCTTAGGGGCGAGGGTCCGTATGGCAGAAATTGAGCGTTATAAGCAAATTTGCTCCTTCTCGCAATGCAGACAAGGGACAGTTTAAAAAACATAGATTTTCATATCCATAATTGTCTTACCATCAATCCTACCTAGAGTGCAACAACAGTCATACTCCTTAATCCACAGAATCGACGATATCCAACACAATTGTAAAATTTTTGTCCAACATGGCTACCGCGCGAATCGAAAACATAAGCGATATCATAGCGTATTAACGAGAATATAACGCAATTATGTTGCATTGTGTGAGTCGGCCATGTCGAGTTTTTGAACAATGTTTCATGATGTGCCGTATTTTAGTGCTCAAAAGAAACAATTAGACAAAACTGTAGTAATAGAAACAGTCTTCGTGTCATTTTGTGATATAATCTTGCATTTTGTCACAAATTGTTTTGCTTGGAGGGCTTTGGTAAGTTTTTAGCGAGTTAAAAAGTTATTCTGGCTTCGGAAGCTCCGAAATTTCGCAGGCAGCGCTTCGCCTCTACAGTTGTAAATAACGCGGCGCTGTCAGAGGCGAAGTTTCTTTGCCTACTCCGGCAGTTCTCATGGCATCATGCAAGGGAAACTGTTGTGATGGGTCATGTTTCAGGAACATGTCCATTATTTGGAGTAGTGGCGTTCCGGCTTTGAGGATCAGTTGTTGGGATTTTTGTAGGCTCCTGTCCAATGCTTGAACCTCCCCGTGTCCTCGAAGGCTTGAGTAAATCTCCTGATTTGTTCGGGGCACGGTCATTTTAGGACAGTTGCTTGGATTTAGGTATTTGGCACACAAGTCTTGAGTTTTTTTCCGCAGCCATGAATGTGCGGAATCCCATATTAGCCAGATTAGCTAATTTCTCATGAATATGTGGGCCAACAGTAGCTGTGTGCTCGAAGGATCCCCCAATGTCATCTAAAATCTCGTAAAGTGTTCCTCGCATTGTCTCTGGCTTTAGGGTCCACCCTATCATCGTGTCGTCATCACTGATATCGCTCAGTGAGTGCATAATATTGTCCATGCAGACCGACATTGTCGTTCGTTGACCTTGCGAGCACACTGAGGATGCATACGGTTCTGACGTCACGGAGGCTGTAGGCCCCATGGGAGGAGCACCTAGAGCTGCAGATGGCGCGCACGCCTTGTTTCCTTGGTTTACCAGGAAGCTGTTCCATGCCTGTAAAACCTCCGGGGGTGGGTAGCTCATTGTGGGATGCGGTTGAGGTTGCGGACCTATCCACTGATTAGGCGGAAAACCGTGACGTGTTTGCGAGCAGGAAGAGTCCCCAAGCAGCGCTGTAGAGTAAGCCCCTTCTCTGTCATATGAGGTGCTTAGCAGCGGGGCGTCCCCAACGAAAGGCGCACGCGCTCCACTTGCGGTAGGCCAAGGAGGCGGTAGGGTTTGTGATGGTCCAGTATCAGATACTTCCGCAGAAGATACGGAGGACTTTTGAGGTGCTTTTGTCACCTTAGCGGTTGTGTATTTTCCGCCATCTTGGCCCTGAATCGATCTCGATCGTTTTTGGCCTTTTCCCCTTGAAGTCGAGGTCGCAACACTCGACGGGGAAGAAAGAAAAGGGTTATTGCTGGCCATGATTCCTGTCTCAACAGAGTTTTGTCCATTTCAGCAACAATTGCCAAACTAAGTCCGCAGGGTTCTGGGAATTATCCATGATGAACACCAACGAAGTAACCACAACAATAGGAAAAGTAAAAAAAAATCCAACTCAACCACAGTTACTAACCAGTTCACTATGATGTCAAAACGTTACGCAAGATAAATCCATGAAACAGAAAAAACACGAGAATAATCCAAAGAAACTGGGAGAGTCTGAACTCCGTGGAAGCGGTCAACGCATTGAACTCTGGGAAGACTGTCACGTGATCTCAGGGAAACCGCTTTGGGTAGATGATAGATAAGAACTTGAAGTTTTGCCGTTAAAGAGACTGTTCAGCCACATATAAGGCAATCAGGGATCATTTCGTTATTACATTACTACGATTAACGCAGACGTAAGTAATGACATCTTCTAATTTGTGCCGCCGAGTTTACATGATGGAAGTTATGTTGATAAGTTTTTAACATGATTATTTGACTGGAAATGTTCATGATATACTGTGGAGATCTGTTTTATTCAGTTACGTCGTTCCATCGATAACGGTGCCTCCCTAAAACCATGAACTACACAAATGTTAGCTGTAAATCATAACGCGCTCTGAATTTACCTCGCTAACGATGTGTATTCTTCCGCTTTAGTTACATAATGTAGATTTCCTAAAATCTTCACTCATTCAAGTTGTGGGCATAATTGTGCATACATTAGACCGACAAGCAGGAAGGATAATGTCCGACAACATAAATGGCGACTGTCGAAGCAAGGATCTTTTTTCTGAGACCACAGCGCCGCGTAGCGACTGAAAGTCTGAAAATGTAACATTTTTGGTTACCAAGGTGCTGTTACCAAGCAGCTTGCTAGGCAACCACTTTCCTTATATGGGGCTGAACAGTCTCTTTAACCGCGTTGTCGGCTTGCTAATTACTTCGGGATGGTGAATCGCTGTTAACAAGTCGGGTTTGTCCGGTCGCAATTGAGGGGAGCAAAACTGTGGCGTTGGTGTAAGGGGAAGCGGATTAACAGGGGTGACCGTGTCAAGATCGGGAAAACGATCGATGACGTCATCAGCATCGGTACGGGTGATGTCATAAGGACGTCGACTTAATGCATCCAGGACAATGTTGTCCTTCCCTTTAACATGAATGATCAGTATGTAACTGGAATTTCTGTCCCTCAAGATACACTCTGAAGTGCTGAATTCCCCATACTACGGCAAGAAGTTCCTGTTCTGTAGTGGAATAATTTGCTTCAGATTTAGTGAGACCTCTCCCTGATAACCCTATCGGTCGTAATTTGCCGTCAATTTCCTGACTAAGACATGCGCCTAATCCTAACTTACTAGCATCAGTCGATAATACGAATGGTTTGCTGAAATCGGGAAAGGCTAAAACCCGAGAACTTACCAGGGCCTTTTTCAAGGCGTCAAATACGGTTTGGCATTCTGGCGACCACGTGATTGATTGATTCTTCTTGGTCAAAGCATATAGAGGGCGCGCAATAATTGCGTAGCCACTGATGAACCTTCTGAAAAAAACCGTTAATCACAGGAAAGCGCGTACGTCTTTAAGTTTTGTGGGGGTAGGGTAAGATTCAATTGCTTCTAATTTGTCAGGTTTGGGTAATATGCCTTCTGGCTGCAATACATGGCCCAGATACTTTACCTTTTTCACGGCAAACGAATATTTTCTGGGGTGTAGCTTCAGGTTAGCATTGCGTAACCGTACAAATATTTCCCGGAGATGTTTAAGATGCAAGTCAAATGTGGGCGAAAAACAACAGATATCATCGATGTATGCCATGACGTATTTGTATTGTATGTTACGCAACAAAGAGTCAATGAGGGATTGAAACACGCTCGGCGCGTTCCGTATGCCCTGGGGCATCGTTCGATACCTGTATTTACCGGAAGGTGTGATAAACCCAGTCTTATCCCTGGACTCTGGATCTAAGGGGATTTGATGGAACCCTTGAGTGCAATCAAGAACTGAGAAATACTTGGGTTTGTTCTCACCTACACAATCTAACACTTCATCTAACCTCGGAATCCTAAGAACTTGAGGGATGGTTACCGCATTAAGACCTCTGTAATCAATTACAAGCCTTAGACCACCACCGGCTTTCTTAACTAAAAGGGCCGGCGATGCCCAGGCTCCGTCGTGAGCTTCCTCGATTAGCCCTTGTTGGATTTGTTGATCGATGATTTTGTCCATTTCCTGTCTGCCCTGGGGAGCCATTCTATAGGGATACTTATGAACAGGAGCAGAGCCCGGGAGAATCTCAATTTTGCACGAAGTTTTATCGGTCAACCCCAACTCCTTGGTTATTGGATTGACAAAACAGTCGGCGAATTCTGCTACCAGGTCTTTGAGCTGTCGGCGCTCAATTTCACTTACCTGAGACTGGCTCCAGTCTACATTTGGTACATGGCTAGTATCTTGTGAGGGCAAATGGCATGCATTCAATTTAACATACTCACTTTCAACAGCATTCATATTGTCATCAATTTTGTACTGGAAGGTTTCTACATTATTGTCCCAGCGATCAAATGTGGCAATTCTCTCCCCCTTGGTAATTAACTTTGCAACGGGGGTAGTGTTGAACAATCTTACTGGCACGCAGTTGTCATTGACGGTTACTGCTGCGCGGGCTAACAGAATACCTTTGGCATTTAAATGCGGGAAAACTGAACATTCCCCTGTTGTTTTGTTTTCAGTTTTATGGAAAAGATTTCCTGCACATATAATTTCAGAAAAGGGATCAATAGTAATATTCTGTGCAGAGTGTACTGGGATATTGGTTGTGAATGAAATGGTACCAGTTCCGAAATTCATTACTGCTGAATGTTTCTTTAGAAATGGAATGCCTAAGTACTTTGGGGAGTGAGAGTCGCTCAATACCACAAAATCAGCTGATAACCTTTGGTTATGTACATAGAATGGTAAGGTAATGTTACCTAGAGTAGTTACCTGAGTGTTGTTGGCACACACACACACATTTGCTAATTCTAGACTTAAATCTGTTCCGTAATGTTGGTGGCAATTTGGCCAATACTTCTACAGATAAGAAATTCAGATCAGCTCCTGAGTCGACTTTAGCTTTGTATCGCTTATTTGATAGCGTTATAGTCAACTCATTGTTGTCTAAAATGTGAGTGCCGTACTTACCGATGGCCGTTGAAATTCCAATGTTCTCGTCTTGAAGGTCTGGCCCGTTACTCACAGAGTCAGCAACGGGCGATGCTAGTTTCCCTTGGAAGCGACAGGTAGAACTAGCATGCCCTAGCTTTCTGCATTTGGAGCAGGATAGGTTGATGTTAGTGCGACATTGCTCTTTGTGGTGTCCGACATTATAACACCTGCGGCAGATTTGCTGCCGGCAGTTCCTTTCGGAGTGCCCTCTTCGGCTGCAGACGGAGCATTGAGTGGCATTCGGACGGTTTTCGCGTTCGCGGGAATATTGTGAGCCGTCGCAATTGTGGGAGTTATCCCGTACATAATTTCGGCCTCTGGGCGGATGCCTGTGGTTGTCGCGGCGATATGAGCAGGTGTTGCCGTAATCACGACGGCTTTCGTGACTTCGATCTTCCGCGATTCTGCTGCCTCGCTCATCCCATCGGTCATAAGCTGGATAGCTGTCGCGTGAGGGGCTACGCCGATATCTCTTGTCATTGCGGTCTGTTGAAGGGGAACGTCCTCTATCATCAAAACTTACCTGTTTCGGAGCCATGGAAAGCTGTAGAAGACGCATTTGCTCTTTGAGGTCGTTTATATCTCGTTCCTGTGGAGAAGGTGGTGGGGGAAGAGATGAGCCTCGCATGATGGTCTCTAATCGCGTAAGCGTGTCCGATTCCGACGGGGTTGATGATTCGAAGCGGCGAGCCACTTGATCTGCCTCGATGAGGGTTTTGGGGTCAAATCGGTGTACCCATGTACCGATTTCTTTGCGGAGACCCTTTGTGAAAAGCTGCACTCGCACAGTCTCATCCGTAATGGTGCGCGATAAGATATCCGTGAGGTCCTTCGCGTAGTCCTCAACGGATTCTCGTTTGCCTTGTTCGCGGTTATACAATCGAGAGAGATGGTTTCGCTGCTCCTCCTTGACGAAATGTGAGCGCATTGCGGTGGTCAGTCAGCTCACATCTTCCGCGACGGCGGTGGATAACGAACGGTACCAGTTGTACGCCCTTCCCGTGAGTCCGGTGCTGAGGGCGATACCCTGAAACTCGCGAGGTACCTTATTTAGCTTCATATAAGTCATGGATCTATGGAGAAAATCCTCCACGTTTTCCGTTGGCTTTCCCTCGTAGGTTATTCGGTCGGGCAGGGAGGGGCTCTTTTCGGATGACTGAAGCTGGTGCAGAGTTGCTTCGTGTGCCGATACCTGGTTGTCGGCAAGGAGGTGGAAGGCTCCGGTAATGACGGATGCCATGTCTGTAACGGCCGTCGCATCGGGGTTTGCCCGTCTCTCCTCTGCGTTTGTTGTCTCGCGGTGTCCGCTATCGCTGCTGCTGCCCTGCGACATGGTTGGATTTGGATTCGTGCGAATTCTCGGCGTAGCAATTGTCAGCTGTTTTCCTGTACGAAGGAGCATGTAGTAGAGCGCTTTGTACCGGGAAGTTGTGTTCTGATAACAGTGGAAGTTATCAGATATCCGGACTCTCACACCACTTCTTATAACTATATTTCCTCTTATATAGCTATACTCTTGTTATACTTATATTGCTGTGCACTCCTTCGCATATAGGAATATTGTAGCTGCTTGAAGTTGCTTGAGTGGGGACACTAGCCAGAGAAAACACACGAGTCCAGGAGTTGAGTTGTTGTTGATTTATTCGAGTTTGGCTTATTAGCTTTCTCTGGAATCTCGGGTCAGAATCTTGTTCAGATACTTCGACTCTTCGCTAGGTAGCTCTCCCTGAATTTCGGCGAGGCCAGCTATTTTATAAGGGTTCCGGCATTGGATTACGCTCGGAACCACACCCACAGCTGGCCTCCCATTGGTTCAGGTTTAGCCGGTCCCCCCTCACAGAGGCTCGAAGGGTCATTGGCCAATGGGAAAAGGTACCAGCCAAGACTACTTAACAGGGTCACACCCCCGTCTTAAGGGCGGAGGTTGACCCGGGCTAGTTAAAAAAACATGTCGTGTTGATAATGGAAAAGAGGGGGAGGGTTTCAAAAGTCAAAAGAGCTAGATTAATATCATAACATATACTCGCTGTCGTACTTGTTGGTATACCAGGTCATTGCCAAGAAAACCGACCCATTGCTATACCTGTCTTCAAGAAATAACGACCCATTTGTAAACCAAAGTGTCCCGAGAAGAAAGAGTTAGTTTAAGAATTATTTCTGGGTACGTGTACTCGGTAACGTTAGGTACAATATATTTAATTCATAGCAATGTGCCAATTAAAGGCCGAGTCGGAGTATACCTCTATAACGATATATGGAGAATACGGATTTGTATCAACGGATCCCGGCTAATAGGGAATCAATTTTATATTAACTCTTAGTTCTGAAACAGTTGTGTGATATACAAGAGCAGCAGGCATATATAATTTATCTCCAGCTACAAATGGGCGATCATGACTATCACAGTCAAGTGTTTGATTTATCGTGATGTATTTCGATAATTCTCCTGTCTATTAATGTGGACAATGTTGCAACTGCATGTTCCTCATCATGTTCATTGTTTATGTTGTCTGTTTTGCACTATACATAGGGTAATACTTTGAATAACGCAGTGTTCCTTCAGTTAAAAGCACCACTGTCTACGTATATACAGCTTAATGTGCAGCAAAAGTTATTGCTATATGCTGCAAAGACGAAATCAAATGCGATGTTGTACAGTTTTATTTGTTTATCAAGATAGATAAATGAGGCTTAAAGTTGTGCATACGTAACCAAAAAAGCGCTTGTATGAGCAAAGCTATCGAGAACACTATTTTTGCTTAGTCTATTTTCAAGAAAACAACTATAATTAGGGAAAATATAAAAATATTTTCATTTCAAACTGCTCCACTTCATGAAGAAATTCCATGGAAGTAGAATGAAGAGAACATTGGTGTGGTGCATAGTATAACAGCTTGAAATGATGACATAAAAGTAGTGTGTGAATGATAATGACATATTGACAGATAAATGATATATTGTACTAGCAACTGGTGATAGGCATGCTGACATATGATTGACAGTGAAACTGTAGTATAAACTTTGATGTGCCATACTAAAATATAAAACATTATGCATTATACATTCAATGTGACATAATATCATAAAATGATATGATATAAAATACGCTACCTGGCAATAATAATTTGGATGCCCTCGGAGAGCGCTAAGAACGAGCAAGTCAGATGAAGAGAATTGCAAGAGGCATCCAAAGAAATAGAAATGGCGAGATGTAAAGCTGACTCTTGAACAGAAAAAAGGTGGTGTTGGGCAGTGAAAATTGACCCCGCTGGTACAGGTGACTGTATGAAAGTATAGGCCAACTGACAGGAACGAAAGATGGATATAGCAGAACAGCAAAAGCTGACTCCAGTTTTGGTTGTTGTGATATTGAGGCAAGTGAGGGAGCAGTTTAAGCTGACTGCTGATTTGGTTGTTGTGATATTGAGGCAAGTAGGGGAGCAACAAAAACTGACTCCTGTTTTGGTTGTTGTGATATTGAGGCAAGTGGAGGAGCAGTAAAAGAAATACTCCTGTTTTGGTTGTTTTGATATTGAGACTAGTGGAGGAGCAGCTAAAGCTGACTTTCCATTGCTGGTATATAGTGTATTTAGTGGAACGGCAAATGATGGGATTTTTTTTAAAATTATGTTTGCTTTGCAGAACAGCTAAAGATTAACAATGAATCAGTCGCTGTTAATGAATGCAGGGGTTAGCTGGGTAAAATGAAATGGTTTGGTCGAATGTATTTTAGGAAAGCATTACTTTGCAATGACCAGTGTCTTTAATAATGTTTAGGTCAGCTTGACACTGTGAAGGGTAACTAGTCACAAAAGAAAATAATCGAGAACCCTTACAACATTTCGTACCCCAAGCTTGTTCTGTAATATCTACTTTATCACAGAGGACAGAGTGTCAAATATATGCAATGGAGATGAACATCCCATGGGAAGGCATTTGTCATGATAATCACCATTGAACTCAAAACCTCTGATATTATACTGGGATTGATGCTGGGGGATTAAACGAAAGGCGTCGGTTTTAGTTAAGAAAACACAGTGGGACCATTTTAGAATGAAGTTATAGTCTCATACTTCACTGGGGAGTTGGGTTCTAAGATATTGCTATTAAGTGATAAATGGTCGTATGGATAAGAAAGGTTGTGAATCCAATGGGGAACTTTTAAAATAGGCTTAAGGGGACAGATCAAAAGGACAAACTATGCGGCCAAGCTTTAGCTCGTGATCTATTTTCTGTTTGGCTATCTGTAAGATGCTGTGAACTGAGCCTTGTTGTTTCAAAGCAGAAAACTTACCGCTCGGAGCGAAGATCATACACTCGACCCTTGTGGAATAGAAAGCTCAGAGTAACTGGAACATGATTTCATCAGGAGAATTTGGATGGAAGAATTGCGCTATGGCAATTGTACAGAGCCATGTGGTTTGAATGGGAGAAAATGGTAAGATAGAGCCTTGCAGAACAGAGAAGGCTCGTAGTAACTGGACCTTAAATTAAACAGGAAATTAGGATAAAAGAATTGTGCTAAAGCATAAAAACAAAATGTGATGAGCAAACATTAGTCTGCGTCCCAGACTCCAGGGGTTCCTCTACGCTTCTCGCCCAAGAGTCTACGACAGGACAAGGTATAAAACTGATGCGCAAAATTTTTCCATAGACATGTTCGGTAATCGTCGTGACAGCCCCTGCTTGACCAATCAACGCAAAGGTTGTAACGTCCGACTCACGAATCTGACTTGTGATACGCACCCTGAGTTTTCTGTGACGTCGTCTACATTGTTGTGATCTACATCCAATGAGAACAAGCAGAATATCTTCCAGTATTCGGGGGCATCTCACTAGTTTCAAATTGGGACCATAAACAAGCGCTGTAGTCGCTTATCTGCATAACAGTATGTGTACGTAATACAGTCAATTAAAGAGACCAATTGAGTGTCGAACCCTGACCCACTCTAAGCATGGCACCGAAAGTAGTAGCTAACAATGCAAAAGGTTTCCCCCGCCCCAGCAGGCACATTCACGAAACAGTCACGACCCATCAAGCAGCAGAGTGCACAATCCTTTTGAAAGTCTTTCCGTGCCACGCCATTCGACTGTCGCTCGTAATTGAGGGCTTCCCTTAAACACTGTTTAAGTGAAGTAGCGATATCGTTTGCAGCGAGAGGTGCTTTTTGAGCATGTGTCAAGTGATCATGTAAGGGTCTGACAGAGCTGTGGCCGAGAACCACACCACGCATCTTGATGCTTATTTGAACCTAGTGAGAGATAAGTTGTAGGTAGTTCACAGCGAACAAAGGAAGCAAAATGGCCGGAAATCTGCCACCACAAATAACTGGGCTAGCAAAAATAAGCTCTGTAGCTACGAGTATAGGAGAAAACTTAAAATATGTTAAGAAAACAGCTGGTAGCGTGGTAGTCGTAGGGTGCGAAGCTCGCCTATGCCCCCTAATCAATGACCAGCGCACTAGCGTGTGACATTTACAAGCACGAGTGCCACAGGTAATGGCGATGCAAACATTAAACAAGTGGGAGTGGTTCGTCAAGAAAGGCGCGGCCATTAAACTAAATCAAGTCATGGGCAATGTTTTCCGCTTCATTAAGGCTTGATTCATAGCGGTCAAACCGAGGAAGAGGAAACTAAGAAGCAGTCTGACTCTCTGTTGAGGCACGAGATGCGGTCAGGGAGGATCACTGCTTCTCAAGTCCACATGTTGTGGTGATGGACTTGTTGAATTCAAGTGCCCATACAAACACAGGAATATTGCAATTACATATATGATTGTATCGAAAGACTCATGCCTGGACAGCAAGTTCAAATTAAAAAGGACCCACGGCTATTATGACCAGGTGCAGCGTCAGATGTAGTCACTTGGTGTGACACGAATGTTTGCAGTGTGTTCCCTGACAAAGAGTGGCAGAGCCGTGTTCCACCACCCACACCTTTGTTTGTTACACAGTATAACACACGTCGAAATGTTGCGAAGAAAATATCCCATGGCAGGCCAGTGTGGTATCGGCACTTCCGATCGTCACCCTCAACACATTTGACAGAGAGTCTTGTGTTGTCCAGGGTTTTTGTAGACGTTCACAGTCAAGTTTAAAACTGTCTAGGTCTTGGCGCAAGAAGTTATTCTCAGTAAACAATTGATCATCCTGAAGATATGACAAATGTTTATGCTCATGATGAGATAAGTAGAGATAGATTTGGGGGATATATTATAGCCATTTCATTGTAGACAATATATCTATCGGATTTGAGTGAGACTATATCTTTCGGAGCTGAGTGGTGACAATCTTATGAACACGATCGCTGCTTCATTATTTTTCCGACGAGGCGTTCACTGAATTCACATGGACCACAGGTTTAACACACGCCAATAACAAAAATTCCACGAGCATTACACATAATGGACATAACGTCGCAAACGCTACAGCTCACATTTTGCATATCATCTATTCAATTCATTCACCAATTCCAGAATGTGCCGTTGCAGACTCACCAGTCTCCTGCGCTACTTCGTTTTTACTCCGTGTTTGAATCGCGTTTGCAGCCTTGAGGCAGACCGTGATAATGAGCTCGACGAGTTCTACGAGCAACACCAGCGTTATGCCGGAGTACAGATTAAGGACACCCCCAAGTTGCGACATCAACTGGACTATCTCCAATCGAGGATGATCTTCCATTACAACATGTGTTGTACTGTAAGATTTAATCGTAACCTTGGCTAGATTATCTTCAATGGAGGACATGTGTTTCAAACCTGATAAGGCATCAGCTTTGTCTGTGCTGTTTCCGAGCCATAGTTCGTATAACTTGTCATACTCTCTGAACAAGTTATGTATTGTGGTGTTCCGTATGTACTTATTGTATACCGCTGGAATGCTTGCAGGTTTAGGCCAAAGTGAAATCGACACCGATGTGTCTTTGTAAACCTCAACGCAAGATGGGTTGCATTCTTTCAGGCAATCCTTCGTCCCATATCGATGGCGTTGCTGACATTGCAGATCTTTAAGCACTGAAGAATAATTGTTGAATGACAAAGACGCACATGCATTTGGCAAAGACCCCGCCCATTTGCGATTGACCAGCATATTATGCGTGTCATAACACCCACAATTCCGGAGGATGAGCTCTTGCTGACAAGCGTAAATGCAAGATGCAAGAGAATATGTGTATGATCTATTCAGGTAATCCACATACGCTTCGTGCTCATCAACACAGACGCCATATGGGCTGGGTAAGCGACGCCTGATGAACGTTCCCACGTCTATATGGGTGTGCATTCCAGGAGCGACACGGATTAAATCGTATGGGTAATTCCCCACAGAATGGAGTGCAATGGCAGCGCCGTAATCTTCTCTGTTTTCGTCAACCTTGTGATCAAAGATGTCCAGAGAGCTCTCGCTGACAAAGTTGTCAATGAAGAGAACCACTGTCAACTCCACGATATAGATATCCGGCCGGCTCGTGTAGTCCACTTCTAGGCTATAACAGTTGTAATGCTCCTCGGAAGTTAACAGTCGGATGACAGAAACATTCTCGCACGGTTCTTGACGAAAACCTGCGTTGTCATAAACCACATAGAAGCATTCGCGGAACAGTGTACTGTATGAATATCCAATTCTTGTGATTTGTGATTTAGGTATATACCTGTAAAAACCTTGCTCGCTTAATAGAAACGACCAAACTATGTCAGACTCCGTCACAGAAGCAAATAGCTCATCTTTCACTTCTAAAACATTCCTCAGATAAGTATGATATATATCAGTGTCGTTTCCCAGCTTGGGTGACGGTATGGGTTTTAAGTTGCAAATTGTGACCCCAGCAAGAGGATACGAGTCTTTCGATTCCTCTCCGAGCATAGCTTCTCTGATTACCGCAGTCGTCCCGAATGATAAGTACTCCACAATCAGTGATTTGCAACTGGAGATAGCCACTGTTATGAATATCAGAGTCGATACGATCCAGATGACTCGGATAGTGTGATTGGAGGACTGGGAAATGCGCGACCACCCTTTCACAGAACTGCGGGTGAAAAACCGATGAACCTCCTCCTTAAAATTCCACTCCTCCAACGTTTGCGGCATGGTTACAAATTGTTACAATTCTAACAGTTTGGTGGATATTTAAGCTGTGGTTATCCGCCACAAGAGATCACCCTTATTGGCGATATTGTGCAGAAGCAATAATGAGTATGAAGACACATTGCTGCTGTTGAATATTTACAGTACTGAAGGCCGCTAGGTAAATGGGGTTGGGGAATGAGGGTCGCCAACTGCAGCTAATGGACTAGAAGGCAGATCGATCGGGGGGCAATTCATGTTACCCGTGGACAAAGTAAACGCGTAAATGATAATGAATCGACTTTCATAATGTAACATGATATGATAATTGTCAACAACTCATATATTATTTGTCTGCTTGCAATTTGTAACGGAACCAGTATCGGTTTCCAGTGTTTGCCTTAAGTATGAATGTTTGATGTTACGGAATTGACTGAATTGAATATTTGTTGGCATGACTAACACATGAATTATCATGGTATCTGGGTTTCATACCAACGAAAGGGTATAGTTTATGTTTGGTTTCTCGTTCTATCATCACTTTATTATGGACATATTTTATTATTTAAAGACATAAAATAGACTAGTTGGGTGGTAACTGCTGTTATTATCAAATATTCTCCTGGCGTGATCGTAATCCCCCGCCCCTCAAATACCAAAGCTTGATATCTGAAGTAAATGTTCCGAACGGGTTAGTTTCCAAATTAAAAAGTCCCGGTGTAGCAAGTAGAGCCCTTTGAAGTAAACATTTCAAACCCGTCAATTCCCATAACAATTAACATCAGCCCGTTCGATCTTCAATTAAAGCTAAAGGTAATTGTACCTCCGCGCTTGCTGACGACGCCACATACTTGTATTAATACCTCCGTCCCCGGAAGTTAAATTCAAATTCAGTATTCGGGCAACGATATAGTCACCGTCGTACGGACCGAGTTGGAAGGCCAACTCCGTACGACACGTAGCAATCTGGAATTCCAGCCCAGCAGTAGCCTCTGGACATCACCAGAGTTACTAGCCCTACAATACGTCTGAGTCTTACTCTGTCTGCAAACGACGCAATGTTAAAAATTTTGAGATCGATTCAGACAACTACCAAACACTAAACATACCCAAGTGATGGAGTTTTAGAATGCAATGATGTTCACGGACAATTTTATCCCTTTTGTGGCGGGGGATTTCATCCATGGTAGTTAGTTATAGTTCGATCAATTTGGAAGTCCGAAACACAGCAACATATTTGTTTTCAAGTTCAAGACCACGTACATCGCGCATGCTCAGAATGGCCTGACCCATCGACGACTATTACTTCCTGCGTCTGAACTCGATAAGATACAGCAGATTGTATTCAAAGTGCTTCGCATGCTTAGCAGGGAGGCAATGCGGATGACGCGACAGGAAATCACGCGACTCAATATTTTCCAAAATGGCGGTCATCGTATCGCGATTTTTCGGAAATGATATAAAGATATCGTTTCTTAAAGCGTCGGTCGGGGGTAAGGTTTTTGGTGCGCTATTTTTTGTTGTTGTACAGGCTCTTGATATATGTTGCTTTCTAGATGCGTGATGCAGAACGTTAGCCAAACGCATATTTTAATGTGCGCCCAAAATATTGAAGCAGAACGATATATATTTATTTTACCGTTCGACCGGAGCTACAGAGTTACTCGATACCACAGTTTTGTAATTTATATTCGGACTTGCGGGATAAGGAATCCGTACCCCCCATTCAGAAATAAACATCCGTTTTCCACTTACTATTCAAATGACGTCTCGTCTTCATCACTACGACCATAGAGAGTGGCGACATTCACGGTAATAGAAAGGTTTGTTTAGAAGCGGGTGGGTGCACTGTGTGGGGTTGCTCTCGGCTTAAACCATGCAACCAATGTGTATCGGCTTTCTCGATAATTTTTCCCGGAAAGCTGAATCACTTGTCAATAACGTGGACGACAACATGATTATTACCCGTGTGTTTCATCCACTTCCACGCTGTGGGTAGCGAAGTGACATCATGAACTCCTATATTTTCTACGCAACTCAATGCGGATTTCCAGACGCTGACAGTTCGGCCAAGTTAACCCGCTGTTCCGGTATAAGTTGTAACGCGGTTCCGGTATATCCCGTAACCACAGTAAAATCCCATGGTCCTAAATGCTCAATACTGACACATCCAAGAGTACTTCAACCACCTTGATAAATGTATTCGTAAATTTATATATGATTATGCATTCCTAAAATGCGACTTAGACAGTCGCATAATTAGCATTTCACTAGGTAAGAAAAACAAGCACATCCTCCATAGCGAGGCTGGTGTCTCTAAGTGAAGGTAGCTGGCGGAGTTAACGCCGGGCTCGCAACGGAGTGTGAAACGCACAGAAGCGTGTGAACTAAACAATCGAACTTCATGATTGCGATGTTAGAATATTTTGAATAGCATAATGCTCGAATGGAAATCATGATGTCCTTTATTTGGGTTGCATGGTTTAAAAATTTCGACTTCGAGCAGGACATTCTTATGAAATGTGTTTTACATGTTATTGACCTAGTCGCTAAGTGTTTTGAAACCCTGATGTTAGTCTTGTTTACGCCTATCCGGGCGGTGTGGTCGGTTGGCCAAGACGACGCACCGTAACGCGGACAGCAACCCTCTCCTACAAATAGGAGATACGTCTCATCACAAGTATATATTTATCAGACATTTATGAAAGACGGTTTATTGTTTACTAAATGTGGCATAGTAAAAAGATTGAAACTGCATTTGAATGTGTCCAAAAAATATTAATCAATTCCGATGTAAGTTGCAGTTAACCCAAACCAAGAATAAAAAAACCCACTCAGGATGATTTTGCTAATATTAGAAACATTGAAGACCCATTTCTTGCTTGGGGTGGATCATTATATTTCTACCACCAAGCTCACACGCAGAATAGTAATACTAGAGGTCTTAAGTTTATCAGTACTGGATGTGAGCTTGATGGTAGGGTCAAAATTGTTGCTCCATATATATATATCGGACCGTAGAGTATTGCTGGGCATAATTATCTAGTCCGTGCTTCTTTGATGTGCGTAGCCCAACAGACCAACGTCAGGTTTTATTACATTGTTGGTAATTACCAAGGGGAAGTGCAGCAGCAGCTCCCGTATTTGGTTCGCAAGAGCTAGGTGTACGTCACGATCAATGATATCACCAAAATCTAGCCCAACAGTAGGCAAGGCACTCGTCCCTGGTGTTTTTATGATCTGATGCCACCTTATGAGAGATCAAAAGTAGTAAATAGAGCGGAGCAGTCAGAGGCGGAGTTTCTTTGCCTAGCCCAACAGACCAGCAGTCGATCGAAGACTACCATGTTGTTCAAGAGAGCGCGCAAGCTCCACTTGGTTCAAAAGAGCTACCTATATCCATTCACGCACGTCCCCGCACACTCGCGTTCGAGTCCGTAACTAAGCAAGTAAATAATCGCAGGATGAACCCAAGCGGGTTCAAGAGTCGGGGCTCGGGTTTCGCATCAACAACAAGGTCACACGAACATAGGAACCCTTGCACTTCTGCCAAACAACATTGCGGGGGCTATTTGTTGATGTTCGGAACGTTGACCGTATTTTTCTTGAATGGGTGTGTCCCACTTTGGCCAATCAACATCGTTGATTTCTCCAAGCTAAATATGTCATCCAATCAGAAGACTTCTTGCGCTCACACCTCCAAACAGATCCGCCAGACAAGGTCGCGTATAAGTCGCAAGGGCGATCGTTCAACTAGGATAATTGCAAGTATCTACAAGTGATGGTAAGCTATTATATCACCATTCAACACTTTGTTTTAATCACCTGAATATTCTCCTAATTTCAACAAACATTGACCGTATAATATACGGCACTTACTCGGGTAATCCGGGTTCATTTCTCGACTTTGAATCGGTTTTCTGGGCAACTTTTAACAACAATCAACATTGATGATGCAATTACCACTGATTACCGACACGGAAGGCTGCCGCGTTTGAGGATCGCCCAAATTGAAAGTCTGGGCCTGAGAAAAAGATATTCATAGAGTGATAGACATTAATGACTTAATAGACTACAGGTAGACCGGGCTATAGGAAAGGCAACTCGTCCCTGGTGTTTTGATGTTCTGATGACACCTTAGGCTCGGATGTGAGAGATCGAAAGTAGTAAACAGTGCGGAGCTGTCAGAGGCGGAGTTACTTTGCCTAACCGGGCTACCACTCGTTCCACTCGGTAGGACCTTACTCCTTAGTCATAGAGTAATCAGGTAATCGACAGTGCGAATTGTTCTGTAGCTTGTACGGTTTTAGCTCACACAGGTTATTGTATGCGCTGGCGTAACTCGCTCTTTGGAAAGGCAAATGAGCTAATCCCTGATGGGGTTTTTTATATCCGAATTCCGATGTAACTTGACCCTAATCGACAGTCCACAGACATGTAACACCGAGAACAGTAATCAGCGTGGGCATTGAAGCTGCGAAGGAGGCGAAGGCTCTTTACCTACCTTTATCGTTTGTCTGCTAGCGCGGCTGACCGATCCCAAAAAATAAACAAAAGGCGCTGTGGATTTCATCATACAAATTGCCAAGTACTGGTCATGCATTTCCCATGCTCCGAGCGCAAGGGAGATGGGGGTAAACCAATCGTGAGACTGCATGAGCGCACACACCCCCAAGTTACTCGTAACTCAAGGTCGTTGTTCCTTGTGAGCAGGCATGATGGCAGCATTAGCGTGAATGGACTTGGACAACAGCTTGTGTGATTAAAGAGAATATGAATAAACCACACGGATAAGCACTACTTTATCTTATATCAGGTTATGCTGCTGTGAATTTTCGGACATCAATGCCTTCAGTAAGGCGGTAGGTACTGTTTGGCAATATTTTATGCTCTTAAGTCATGTGAACATCAACATTATCATTGATGATGCAATAGAGGATCTAGCTCCGGTCGAACGGTAACATGAATTTATACCAGACGTCTTGTAGGGCTATAGAGGATCTACCTAAACAGTGCTATAGTCTGGACTTGTATGACCTAAATGTGTTGCACATTACTTTCCTTGTGCTTCCATTCACCATTATTTGAAAGTGCAACTGTAACAGTCAATTTCGTATTTTATTCTTTGAATGCTTAGTCAAATATACACTTGGATTATACTAGCCTCCGTTATTCAGCTTTAAAGGCCTATTGTACTTAACAAAGGTTTGTAATAAAAGACAAAACTAATAAAATCTGTGTATAGTTGGTGAATTTCAAATCACAAAACACCATGCAGGATATCATGGTGATTGTCACATCTTATCAGAATCATGTTATTGATCATGTTACCCAGATAATTATCTGGACAATGCCCAATAAATTATGCTACTGCATGTTCAGTTTTATCTCAGTACAATGAAACCTTTCCAAGGTGCATGGCCCCACAAAAGCTGATATTAATGGGTGATGATTTTGAG
Organism: Urechis unicinctus; assembly: GCA_034190875.2. Lineage (NCBI taxonomy): Eukaryota > Metazoa > Annelida > Polychaeta > Xenopneusta > Urechidae > Urechis > Urechis unicinctus. The sequence continues at coordinate 57,190,617 of CM067350.1, read as the reverse complement.
TTCCAAGAAAATCTATACATATGTTAAGCAAATTTCTAATAAGTCTGTATGAGACAATAGTGAACAGTTAATTCTGCAAATGTGATCAAAGCATGTGTGTGAGTTTGAGACATTTTATTGAGAACACAATTGATATGCATTTACTTTAATCACACTGATCACATCTGTTGTCCAATTAAAGTGAATATTTTCTTTGTAACCCAAAATTTTTAGACCATATACCTTGTGACTAAAGTGGGTATTTGAAAAAGGACTTTTAAAGATTGATTGTAAAAAAATCTATCACTTGTTGCACATTGGGGTTCTTTAACCATTGTTTAATAACATACTTTATAATCTATCCTATTAACCACAGAAAATTATTCTTTGTACCAACGCACAATTTGTAGGAGCTATCACCCATAGGTACTGGCATCTTGCCAACTTCTTATATGCTCTTTCTGAGTGATGAGGAGGGGGCCGTTACCATGGTTTGGGTACCAGGGATAGTTGGCCCAGCTCATATCTTGTTTAGGTTGGCAGTGGCCCAGTTGCACTGCACCATGGCCTAATGGTTGCAAAACACAATGCCTTTCTTGCGTATCAGATTGTGAACGATATATCTTATAACCATTACTGTTAAACACCATGTTTTTGTCATTATTTAGTCCTTATCTTTCTATCTTGAAGAACTTATTTGTACTAACATTGGCAAATCTGTTGACAGAAACCTATATCAAATGGGTGTCAACAATGATTTCATATACTGTAATAGTTAGGTTTCCTACAATATTTTTGAATGGTTAATTCTATTATCCTCACCTGTTTGTATTTCCATGGCAACATGATGGATTCTTATTGTCTAACAATAATTGTTTCTTCCACAGTTGAGTTGATTCATTGCTTTAATTATGAAGTTAATGAAGTTTAATGGGGATTTTTTTCTCATTTCAGTCATACATGGAAATTACAGTTCTGAAATCATAACCAGGTATCTGCGAAACAGAATCTTAACTCCTGGTAGTCATTTGTGATCTAGTGCTGGGTAAATAGACAGTAATTAGAGAAAAAAAACCAGGAAGACCCATTACAGACCACAGAGACAAGATGAGTGGTGAAACATATGAGGATCTGAAGGATCCCTTCTGTGATCCAGAACATCCAATTGCTGTACAGTTTCAGGAAGTGAGTGCTGCAGCTTACAAGATAAAAGGAGGCATTGAAAGGACACCATGCACAGTGAGTTGTAGTTTTATGGCTATTGTTTGAAGTATGAAAGCTCTATATTGTATCTATTATATATTCTAAATAAATATGATATGTCTGAAAGTATCCATCTGTTATGAGAGTATTATATTGCAAGGTTCCTATGGATGTTGGGTAATGGGTAATCATGGCATAAATATATAGTTAGCAAAAGGCACCCAGAATCACAAAAATATGAGTGAGATTTATGAATCTACTCTTTTATGACCTCCCACAAAATACGTGGTGATTTTCATGCTTTCTAGAAATCTCATATGTGTCAATTAACTGACACTGAAATCTACTTCAAGAAGGAGTTCCTACAGTACACGGGAAGGTACAGGCCACATTATGTCTTACTCTTAAAACGACCATGGCATAAATTGTTTAATTTGCTTTCCAGTTTTTTTATTTGATCACTGGCTTCGATATTATGAATGATTTCATTTTGATTCCAGCTTCAAAGAGAGGGGTGCAAGATACACTCTCATGATGCTGTCTCCAGTGAGTTTCACACATTAAGTCTTCTATGTTTGATGTAATTCTTGTACACATTTCTTTTCTTAGGCAAAAATCACTCTCTTAACTAGTCAGATTCATTACCATGATAATCTACCTTCCAGACCTATTGCTAAATGCTAATGTGTGATTAGGAACAGAAAAAGGTTGGGGTGATAGCAGCCAGTGCAGGCAACCATGCCCAGGCCCTGGCCTATCACGGAACAGCCCTCAATATTCATGTGACTGTTATCATGCCCATCATTGCTCCCATCATGAAGGTTGAGAAATGTCGTCATTATGGTGCTGATGTCGTTGTGCAAGGTGCCGATATCAATGAGGTTCGGCCACTTACAACATATTGCATTCTCTATTTGAAATGAACCCATGGCATTGCAGATTGTGCCATAAACAATGAATATGATCATAACCTTATTATTTCATTAATTTAATTTCAGTCTAGAGCAATTGCTATGAGAATAGGCAAAGAAAAAGGTTTCTTGTATATCAATGGGTGAGTTGAAACCAGCTGGCTTATTTCTGTATAAAATTGTTTAATCATTTCTTGTTCTATCAGTTCATATTAGTTCTAATGTGTTAACAGATATGACCATCCACATATTCTCTCTGGGCAAGGAACAATGGGTCTGGAGATCGTAGAGCAGGTTCCAGATGTGGAAGCTGTTGTTATACCTGTAGGAGGCGGGGGGTTAATAGCTGGCACTGCCCTAGCTGTCAAGAGCCTGTATCCCCACGTCACTATTATTGTGAGTGTTGTTGTGTGTGACTTTTGCATCAATGACTGCTTAAGTACGTTGTTGATGTGCACTAGTCCATTGATCACCACTCGCATTATAACTAACTTCCTCTGTACTCTTGAACTCAAACATCAATTTCTAACCCTGTTTATGCTAACCTATGACATTGTTCTCATGGTTTGTGTTGTTTGTTTTGTCAGGGTGTAGAATCAGAACGATGTCCTAGTTTCACCACATCACTGGAGGCTGGCAGACCTGTATTTACAAAGGCTGCTTCCTCACTGGCTGATGGTAATATTCTCCTTGTAGTGCTATTGACAATAATGGTTAATTTTTTTATAACATTCCCCCACAAAAATGCCATTTATGATGTAAACTTTACTGGTAATTGCATTTGTACATTGAATGGTTTGCAATGGTTGTTTGGTTCTAGGTCTTGCAGTTCCCCTTGTAGGTGTGAATGCTTTTGCTACTGCTGCTCCTCTCATTGACAAGATGGTGGTTGTCAAGTGAGTTAACACACTGTTACAGCTTTCAGAGATGGTATAATTTGATTGACAGTTCATCAATCTAGCATCTGGATGTAAATAACTCTCTACTGTGTGGAGGATGTTGTCATTTTAAACTGGTGTGTGTGTACAGTGAGGAGTACATTGCTCTTGCCATCTTGAGGCTAGTGGAGCTAGAGAAGGCAGTGGTTGAGGGAGCAGGTGCTACTGGACTTGCAGCTGTGCTAGCAGGTCTTCTTCCTGAGCTCAAGGGCAAAAAGTGAGTCTTTGATAGTAATAATAAAGATGTCCCCTTATCAGGGACACAAGGTTGTCACTTATTTGATTTTAATGTTGTTTTAAAATATGTCTGTTTGACCTCCCATGATTGGAGTTGATTTCATTAGTGTTATATGTGGTAATGACTTTTAATCTTGTTCAACTTTTCCTTTGTCATTTCAGGGTTGTTATCCCTCTATGCGGTGGAAACATTGACACAACAGTGTTGGGTCGGTGCCTAGAGAGGGGTCTGGCTGCTGATGGACGTCTACTGCGCTTTGTTGTTACTGTCAGCGATCGTCCTGGTGGCATAGCAGAACTCACTAAACTTATTGCAAGCATTGGCGTTAGGTATGTTTGTATTTTAACAAAATGTGGTTAAAGAACTTGGTCATGAACGGTATGATTGAAAACATCTCTTATTGAAAAAAAAGATGATTTTCAACCCTGTGGTCTAACTGATGACATACCTTCTTGCAGTTTGAAAGACATATTTCATGAGCGTGCCTGGTTGAAATCTGACATCCATTCTGTGCAGGTATGTTTTGCTTTTTTATTTGGTCATCTGGGTCTTTTATTCTTCAATCATAGGCATTTAGAATGTTATACAATCCTAACCGCATTGACAGTATTTGGCTTCCATGTGAATGATTACCTAATGAGCACATGCTTTCCCCCCTGCAGGTGAAGTGTGTGGTGGAAACGAGAGACCAAGAACACGCCAAAGAGTTGGAAGGACTTCTTCGTGCCCATTACAATCATGTAGCATTTGGACCTCACATTATCTGAGCATGGAGGTGATTACATAAGATACTGGACTGATTTTATGATTGAACTCGCCATACCTAGACACTCTGTGAACATGCTACTGTTGATGTGACAGGGCTTGAGACATACTAGGCAATTCTGTCATCATGTAATGAATTGATAATTTATGACACATTATGTTATATACTGCTGGATATAACCAGTGTGAAACTCACATATTTATTTAAATCATATACTAAAGAAATGTTTCCCTTTTTTCAAAGCTTATTTATCAATAATTAAGAATAAAATATGACTATATTGTTGCAAGTTATCAGTATGTTTGCCCAATAACATCTATTTGTCTGTGTATCTTCCTCATAAATTGTCACTTGAGAACCATGTACATTACAAGTAATATTTTGTAGGGAATTTCATGGAATGTGTGCCAATTGTTAGACACCTGGCTTTATGTGCCATAATTAAATAAAAACAGCTCATTAAACTATACTCTTAAATGTTTTGTATGAGTTATTGTTATCTTGTGATGTACTTGTAAAACTAACCCCCTACATGCATTACACGGTTGTATCTAGTGTTGAAGTTAATACTGTCACGGTGACTCCAGTAGGTTGTGCACTTGTTGCCCACCTCTTCAGTACCAGCCAGTATTACATTTTGTGTTCACTTGTTGGGAATAAAAATTTAATTATCTTTTAAGATGTTTTTTCGGCATTTTTGTGCAATAATTATTTTGCTTCTATTTTTGTGTAATTGCTAAGATGACTCGTTTATAATCCTTACATGTAACTAGCAACACCACATAATTGATAATTTACGATTCAGGCGCACTGAAAACAGGCTCCAAACTTTGTTTATACAAATATTCAAGTAAATAGCAAACTGATCCAGTAACTGCAGCTCAAACACTGCCCGTTTTCAGCCTCAGATGAATGTACCGCGTACAATACTTGGATTAAATGCCGCGTCCTGTCAAATATAAGAAATCAAACTTTACAAAAGCCATAGACTGGACTTGAGTTTTTGGATATCATTACTGAACTCGGTAGGGACCGACATTTTTTTTTTGACAGCATTTCGACTATTTTTTGATGAAATGCACCTTTAATTTGTGTCAATCATTCACCTTTTTCAATAGCATTAGCATTTGTTGACCAAAGCTGTTTGCCTTCATTCTATGACTAGGAAAGTGTGTAGGTACGTGCAGTATGTTTTCATACTCGACAGCTTTAATGTGAATGATTGAGATCTATCAAAAGTGTGGATGTCTTTGGGCAAGATCCAAAGGGGCGGTAGAAAAAGTTTCTTATGCTCGTGGGGGGGGGGACACTTGGCCTTATGCTGGGTAGGGGTGTGCCGCGGGATCTCCAAAAGCTGTACTCGTTGTGCAAGGAGAAAATGGCAAAAAGCATAACCAGTCACATAAGGTATGCAGTAACAACTTTGCACGTTTGCACAGTCGAGCACGTCACACAGGGACCATTCACTGCATTTGCATTGTCAGCAATAGGTGGGATATTCCGGGAGAATATCTTGATATACTGAAACAAAATATATATTAAACCCACTGTACAGATGGTAAGAGAAAAAAACATTTCCCGCCATACAATGCAAAGACAAAAAATCATACCACTTCGCGCGGCACATAAATTGTACCTCTCGATCTCCACTTAAGTGACCCCACCAGGGTTATACTCGGTCAGATAAATTGCTCAATACATTTTGTATTGTGTTATCATTACCAAAGATAACGTTTTCTTACATTTTCATCTAGACTATTAATTTCCCCCTATCTATCTTGTTGTTGGGGTAGGTCATAAGCTAGCATTGGTTCTCAGTCGAGTACCTGGCTAGCCGTGCACGACGTCTTATATATGGTATATATTTATATTACTGTCGTGGACGGCTAGTTATCAGCTGGTTATCGGCCGATTAAGCAATTAAACCGATTAACTATCCCTCTGACAGCGTCCGCACTGTTTACTACTTTCGATTTCTAATATCCGGGCTGTAGGTGGCATCAGATCATCAAAATACCAGAGGCGAGTGCCTTGCCTACTGGCCGATAACTGATGTTAATCAAAAGAGCAAAAGCCATCCCAGGTGAAGTGACGCGGATATTAGTGACAGCTCACTATGAACACAGTGGACAGTTGCCTAATCATAACGTTCATAGTGCTTGTTTCTCTGTGGGTATGCATTGCCAACACTGTCGGTAAGTTGTCAGTTGCGCTACTGCTTTCTGTCACCTGGGTTACGGAGGTAGATCGGGGTCTCGACAGATATAACTGATTAATTGAGCAGTTGTTTTTCGCTATTTCTTATCTGTTATCTCGACTCAACGTCAAGTTCTGAGTTATACAGTACCATGTACAATGTTGCCCGGGCATGTCCGTGTTTAGGCTAGCCGCGAACGACGGTAATATAGATAGATAGATAAGCTTTATTCCAGACACAGCTTATACTGACAAAAATATAAGTGGTCCATAATATGAAAAACAACATGAAATAATATGCTAAACATATGCAGGGTGAACGTGAGTCAAAGTACAGTTTAGATACAGAAGGCAGCACCAGTGGCGTCTAATATTGGATGTATACACCCGACTAGACTGTAACAAATTTACAATGATAGGATTATGAGATCTATTCAATCTATGAGTAAACTTGAATACCAGGTTTCTTATGACAGATGCACATCCTTTAACATCATAAATAGTACATAATAAGCTGGAACTCTCAAACTTGGAGTGACCAGTAAACAACTTAAGAATGTTGTGATAAGAGCTATACAGTTTGTTGAGACATGACTTAGAATAATTCCACCACAATTGTGCAGTGTACATAGGCAAACAGAAAGTTTTAAACAGCTTAATTTTCACAGGGACTGAACACACAGAGAATCTGCGAAGGATCATGTTTCCTTGAACATATAGACAACGTCTCTGCCGATCAATGTCATTATTATCACAGAGATCACTACAGATAATGTGTCCCAAATATTTGTACCAGGATACAGTTTTGAGTTTCTCACCATTTAGATACATAGCCGGCAGATTTGCATCTTTAAGATGTTTTGATAAGAATGACATACAAGCACTTTTCTTTGAGTTGAAAAATCATATCATGAGAAATGCTAAAAGTTTCACAAATTTTCAGTAATTTAGCTAGTCCAGATACAGAAGGGCTGAAAACGACAATGTCATCAGCATACATGAGGTGATTGACAGTAATACCATTGGTTACACAACCAATGTTACACTTGTTCAACTTAGTGCTAAGGTCATTGACATAAACATTAAATAGATGTGGTGACAATATTCCACCCTGACGCACTCCATTAGATACTGTAAAACGAACAGAGAGGCAGTTGCCCCAACGGACAGTAATCTTTTGGTTTTTATACCAATACATTAGTATTCTCACAATATAACCAGGTACACCTGCTTTAATAAGTTTTTCAAACAATATGGAGTGGTTTACCCTGTCAAATGCCTTACTAGCATCCAAAAAGGTAACAAACATACTGCCCCCAAGAGATCTATGCATGTCAATAAATTCCTTCAATACATATATACATTGGTCAGTGCTGTGCTTAGTTTTGAAGCCAAACTGGTTGGGATGGGAAGCAATAAAACCCCTCAATGCGATCAAGAATAATGAGTTCCACCAGCTTGCTCACTGTGCAAATATATAGTTAATAAACGTCGTGCACGGCTATGTTTAGGCAAAGAAACTCCGCCTCTGACAGCTCCGCGCTATTTACGACTTTCGATCTCTCACATCCGAGCTGTAGACTAAGGTGGCATCAGATCATAAAACACCAGTGGCGATAGCCTGGTTAACAGACCTAACTACTAGCCCAAAAGACCAACGTCAGGTTCTATTAATCACCTGGAGTGCATGCTCCCGTATTTAGTTCTAAAGCGCTACTAACTACTACCTGCAGACATAGAGGCCTACTGTAGGTCTACAGGGGCGAGTGCCTTGCCTAGTCAGTGTTTTAAAGTAGCCCAACAGTCGATCGGATACTCCCATGCGCAAGCTCCACTTGGTTCAAAAGAGCTATTTTAAACCTGTTAACTTCGTCTCTGACAGCGTCCGCGTTGTTTAACTCTTACGATCTCTCATACCCGTGCTGTATGGGATATCAGACAGATATTAGGGACGAGGCAGTCCTACCGGGTTCTAGCTCCGGTTGTAACGGTAACATGAATGTCTACTCAGACGTCTTGTAGGGCTAACCGGGTTCAAGTGCTGTCTTATAACGGCTGACATGTAAGGAACGCACAGCCCGGGGACGCCGGTGGGCGGTGGGTGTGTGTGTAGGGGGGGAGCGGGGATAATGTTCAATTTGCACCTTTTCACTGATTACAAACTTTCACCCTTCATGACAGCTGTACTCGGCCATCTAGAAAAAATATCTCTGTGTAAAATAAGTCCTTACCTTAGCATAAGTACAAACTCCCTATGATATTTGATTGTTCTATTGTTCCTGTCTTTTCACTACAGATCAGTACCTTTTGGCTATGTTTAAACAGGTGTGAGGAGATGGGAAGATGCTGGAATTAAGTCATTGCCGGTTTCTCTCCCTGTGTCTGCTGGTCCTCGTCATTAACTTCAGCATTTTCCTCCGTGGATTTTTCCCCCTGCCAGCTGCAGTACCGGGGTACTCCAAGCCTGATGACTTCCTATCAGAGCCTGTTGGTGCTCCTGAGAAGTTCCTCCCTCCTTTCAACAGGATGGTGTTTATCCTCGTCGATGCTCTCCGGGCAGACTTTGTGCTTCCCAGTTATGAGACAGATCAGTGGCCCAAGATGAACTTTGTTTCTAATATGATAAATACTAATGGAGCTAAGGCATTCTTGACGCGTGCTCATCCACCCACTGTTACAATGCCTAGAATTAAGGTCAGATATAATTTGACGTCATGTTAGTTACATGAATTACTGATCTAATTCTGTGATAACTTTGTGTCTTTTGAGTTGGTATTGGATCAGTACAACTTTTGAAGATTTGGTTTGAATGGCTACATTATTCTTACTTAAAAATGTAATCATTTGATATGCATGATAAATTATTGTACCATTCCAGGCATTGACATCAGGAGGGATTCCAGGTTTTGTTGACGTAGTTCTCAATTTTGACTCACATGACCTCAGGGAAGACAATGTTATCAGTCAACTAAAGCGAGCTGGCAAGATCATCAATTTCTTTGGTGATGATACATGGATTAAATTGTTTCCTGACCATTTCAACAGAGTTGATGGAACAACCTCTTTCTTTGTCTCAGATTATACTGAGGTACTTGCAATATTTTTTTACACTGTTTTTATAAAGGTAGTGACCTCTAACTAATAGTTTGCAGGTGTTAGTTTCTATTTTGAAACTGGACAGACTGTATACCCACCTCAACTTGTTTGGCAGGTAGATTTCAATGTGACACGTCATTTGGATGAAGAGATGAGTGCCCCAGATTGGGATGTACTCATTCTACACTACCTTGGTTTGGACCACATTGGTCACCTGGCTGGTCCACGCAGCCCCTTAGTCTTACCTAAGCTGAACGAAATGGATGCAGTTGTAGAAAGAATATTCATAGCTCTAAAGAGGAAGGTATTGTTTTCCAAACCCAGGGAAATATTGGTTTCACATGTTGATCAGCTGTGTACGGCATATGGTTAAGGTCACCCTGGTTAGCTGTTTCTGATATGATCGTCCCTTGTTTGGTTCAGGATGCGGTTGATGGTCGGCAGTCATTGCTTGTGTTGTGTGGTGACCATGGGATGAGTGAACAGGGCAGTCACGGTGGAGCGACAGCCAGTGAAACAGCCACCCCAGCTGTCTTCATGTCGCACAATGTGCCTCTGTGGCCTGCCGAGGATATGGGTGGGCATTCATACTGAATGATTCTTATAGCTAAATAGTCTTGACTGATATTGTACTATTAGCTGAATAGTCTTGTTTGATATCATCCTGATAGCAAAATAGTCTTGTGTAATATTGTTCCAATAGCTAAATAGTCCTGTGTGATATCGTTCTATTAGCTAAATAGTCTTGCACGATATTGTTGTGATAGCACAATATAATTGTGTGATTTCATACTTAAAAGAATATAGTCCTGTATGATTTTGTTGACTTTAAGTTGACAAAGTCCCTGTTTTAAAAAGAGTTGAATTTGTTTGAATTGTCGTGTTGCTCATTTTAAAGATTTAGAATACCCATTTAAACAATAAATTAAAAAATGGAATTGTAACTTGTTATTTGTTTCAGTGGCTGAGATTTACCAGATTGACTTAGCTCCTACTCTGTCTGTGTTGCTGGGATTACCTATTCCACAGAACAGCCTTGGTTGTCTGGTGCCTTCAGTGTTAGAACCACTGATGTCCCTCAGGCACACCCTCTCTTCAGCATACCTCAATGCTCAGCAAATCATAAAAATTCTCCAGGAAAATGTCAACGATATTGATAGGGGTGGGTCAAATTGCATTTTTTTCTTGGCTATTATTACTTCATATAATAAATGTAATCAAACAGGAAATATAGAGAAAACATAAATTATGTGAAATCAGGTTAAGGAAAAATGTAGATAAATCTTCTCCCTCAATGCTTTTACAGATGTAGGTTATCTTCAGTACAAACATGCCTTGGAGGTCCACAACACTTGGCTTGAGCACCATCATGCTGAGAACTCCACCAACCCAGATCTAGGACAACGTGTCATCAATCTCTACACCGAGGCAATCAGACTCATGAGGGGGAGAGTGTCAGCCAGTCAGACTACTTATGACATGCATGCGATGATCCTTGCTGTTGTAGCTGTTTGGGTGGTATGAATCTTTCTCTCAAGTTTTTTGTTATAAGTATGGATTGATATTTAAAGAAATTTATAAATGAACCAGGTTGAAAAGGCAATTCTAAATAAGGTTGTGGAAATGAATGATGTTATCATTTGCGTACCTTGAATGCACAAAACTGAAGATACAACAAGTGAGATATGTAATATAAAACTGGTTTGTAAATTTGGCATAGAAATGGTGGGGTGTGTAATAAAGCAATAATCAATGAAGAACAACATTCAGAGTGGTGGGTTGGTTCTGAATATGTAAATGATGTAGTGTTTTTTTATGATTATCTGGTCTTTAATAAATATAAACTGTTGATATTGCACTTTAAGATTGGTTCTGACATTGCCTCTCATCTTTTTTTTCATTGTAGGTTCTCCTTTGCCTTTTGTATGGATATCCTCTGAGCAAGTTCAACACCTTAACCATTGACACTCCCAGCATACTGTTGGTACTGTTATGTACAATGGGGTTCAGCATGGTACAAGTAGCTCTGTGTACGAGCCCCATGGGCAGTGCATTCCTCTGTAGCACCCAGATAACCCCCCTCATATGCACGGCAGTATTGTTTTCTTCTATAGGCTTCTGCTGCAGTGCAACCTGTATGTCTCTCATATCCAGGAGGAAGTCACCACCATCGAAGGTCAGTTTGTGATCAGTAGCCAATGCGGCATTATGTATGTATTACAGCTTGAGAAGATTTAGCAAGAATCTTCTCAAGCTCGAGTCTCTACCAATTTTTGTGGTTCTGGAATATGTTTATATTTCACTGGAGAAGATGTTGAATAATGACCAATACTTGATTGAATTCATTCATTTGTAATCCCCTGTGAGGTGCAGATGCCATCACTTCAAGTGAGGACATTATTGGGATGGTTTCTCAGGCTTGGGACTCTCGTTCACACCCTGAGTCTCCTCTCCAGCAGCTTTGTTGAAGAGGAGCATCAGACCTGGTACTTCTTAACAACCTCAGCATTCGTCATTGCTACTGGCAAACTCATGTTGACTGTGGTCAACACCAGGCCCACCAAGACACTCACCAGAAAGTTGCTCAAATCAAATGTGGTTGAGTCGATAAAGAGAGACAGTGAGATACATTGTTATGAGATACACCCCAGGAAGTGAACGATACATCAGACAGGATGGCGTGGATACGACTAGGAAGTGGTTTGTCAGCCATTGGTGCCAGCATAGTCCTACTTATCTTGTGCAGAACAGCACGGGCATGGAACCGAACAGGAGACAAGTGGGCTCATCTCCCTGATGTTGGAGATTGGCTCGTCAGGTGGGCTGCGTTCTGTACTGGTATTCTTTGTGTTTGATCCTGTAATGTATACCATGTGGCTATCTGTTGCATTTATTTAACTCTATGGTATTGGATACAAGCAACACTGGCTCTGAGGAACTTCACTTAGGCAATCATCTTTTGGATTGAGCCAAATTGATCATAACAGTATTACATGTGACAGGAAAACTGTATATATAATTTGACAGCTGGCAGGTATTGGTTTCCACTGCTTGGGTTATCAACTTGGTTCAGTTGACCCTCAATCAAAACCCATCCAAACTGTCCTCACATATTAGAGATGATTTCTTCCTGATGTTTCAGGCCAGAAAACATCACATTTCTGAGTATGTTGAGTGTGACTGCACTGGTGGTGACCTACCTGGTACTGGTGAGGAAGGTAGAGGACTGGTCGTCACGGCTCATGCTGGTTGGGGGTCTGGCCAGCGTCTACTGCTACAGAGCCGCATGTGGCGCTCTCAGTCTGCCTATCATTGCTCCACACCTCTCACCAAAGTAGCATACTCCATTTATAATATTTGTTTAATTATTTATATTTTTTCCCTGTGGATTAGTCACAAATGGACAAATAATCCTGTACATCTGTGCTTATATTATAATGATTATATTCATCCTATTTTTTAGTTTTATTTTTGCATTTACCTTCCTGTGTGCACTCCTGTATCTGCTGTAGTTCATATTCATCTTGACTGTTGTTTTCAGAGGAATATTGGAAGCTCGGTTGGTTTACATTATCATCACAGTTTACATGTTGAGGACATTGACTGGATTCTTCACCACCCTTAAGCAAAGTCATCACCACCACTCAGATAACGACCGGTGTGTGGTTGGGGATGCCTTCGGGGGGCTGTGGCGCGGGATGTATATAGCCTGGTTTCTACTTATGTTCCTGCTGGCTCGTACACATAACATCACTCTTGTAGCATTCCTTATCCTACAGCAGCACTGTGTTGCGGTGCTCCTCAAATCCTCAACTGTAATCTCCACTACAGACACATGTTGGATATATTTATGGATAGGACAGGCTGCTTTCTATTATCAGGTAATTTACAGGTGTGTCAATCTAATGAACACAAGATTATCATAATAAGTGAAACACTGGCTTATGCAACTTATTGTGTGTTCACCAGGGTAACTCTAACAGCATAGCCACTGTTGACGTAGCAGCAGGCTACACAGGCCTGGATAACTACAGTCCATCCATTATAGGACTTCTTATGTGTCTGGCTACATATGCTGGACCTATTTCCTGTTGGCTCTCACTCATGCTACAACTTGTAGAGACTCAAGGTCACAGCTGTAAGAGGTCAGTCTCAGGTTCATGCCTATCAACTCAATAAGTTATTTGTAGTGAGTTGCTGCGGACCAAAGCTGCTATATTCTACTGGCAGCCTGTGGGTCCCACGATCAAGCATGCTTTTCAGCAGCAGCATAGATGATGAAGGGGTGTTAAACCTCACACAATTAGTCGATAATTTTGTTCTTTGATAATACAATTATTTAACCATCACTCTGTGTTCCTCAGGTACAAGGCAGCTGTTCTCGATGCCTGCTACGTCTATAGCGCGAGTCGAGCTTTGCCCCTTGCCGTCTACACCATACTGGTCATGGCTCAGCGATATCATCTGTTTGTCTGGACAGTATTCTCGCCTAAACTACTCTACGAAGGCATACATACCCTGGTTGTGTCTGCTTTGGTGATGGCATCACTTGCCATAGTTAACACAGGAACTCTCAAGCAATGACATAAAAACAATAGCCTGTTGTTGTAAGCAGATTTATTTTACATTAACATTTTACCTGATACACCACCACATTTCTTGGTTAATCAAGACAAATAAATAGATCTGAACTCAATTTTGACCCAACCCTGAAATGATATGACTATTTGTTACTTTATAATTAATAAATATGGATACTTTTCCAGCAATAAAAAAAGGGGTTTTTGTTCTTAAAAACTCATCTTTTTCAAACTATAAGTTATTGAATTTGTTATTGAATTTTTGATGATTTTGATCTATGAGGAAACTGTACTTTCTTTCTATCCATTTCATGTGAGGTGTGGAATTCAAACACTAAAATATCAAAACAATTTAATCTAAATGACAACAAGTATACAATCTTAAGTAATTGCAGCATCACAGTTCAGATAAAATATCACAGTTACTTTGGTCTAATAAGACAAATTATCACAAAAATACTTAATTAGTAATGGTTTATACACTGGCTTACATAACATCAGACATAAATTTCAAAATATGCATATTTAACTTATCTTAATATGTATATATATATATATATATATATATATGTGTGTGTTATTTGTATGTAAAAATAAAATAATTATAAATGTGCAGTATTTGAAAATGAGCAGAATGCAATACATGATGTAGTTACATAATGGAACAAGCACGTGAGCTTCTTTGTGTGGCGAGGCTATTAGATGTGGGGCGCAATACGGATGCAGGGCGAACTGAGGCCAGCCGATCCCTGTCTTGGGGTCCACCCTTCATGGCAGAGGGAGGGCGCGAGTATGGAGGAGTATTGATGTCATTGATTTTGTCCCATAAACGCATCATGCCCTTTTTGGAAGGGATGAGCGGAGCTTGTCGGCTGGTGACCGTGGTGAGGACAGCACGGGAGTCTTCCTGGGAGGAGTCCAGGAGGACGTAAGACATGATGGATCCATCCCGGCAGCCAGCTACTAACGTGCGTTCGTCATTGCACAGGGCTAGGCTGGTTACCTCACCATGCACATTGACACTGCCAATACACTTCCCATCCTCTATTCGTAAAGCAAATATGTGCTGGCCAGAATAATAGATGGCCACTTTGCCTTCTTTGGCCAATAATCTAGGAGGAATATCTGAATCCTGATGTAGCTTCTTCACATAGAAGCCAGTCTCCATATCAAAGATGTTGGACTTGTTGTCAATGGCCAGTCTGAGGTCGGGTGTGAAAAACACCTGAGTGATTGGTGTACTGGGGGCCAGCATTTCATCAATCACTTGACAGATGACACCACTGCATACATCTAGCACCAAAAGTCCATAGCAGTGTTCATATTGGTTGGTAGCTTGATGCTCCAGGGATTCATTAGTGTACAGCACAATGACTGTATAACTGCTGTTAGGACAGGGACAAACACGCAGCATGCGTCTGATCCGCACTCGATCCTGAAAATCATCAGCACTGAATTGGTGTAATGGTGCGTTAGTGCGAAGGGACACTGCACACAGCGTGGGATCTTTGTAGAAGGCCTTCTTGTTGTCATAATCTGCAGCACTGAGAATGATCAAGTAGCGATCTTCTGGGATCACAAAGGGCTTCTGAAGGATATAACTGACAGGGTGCTGGTAGTTAAACTCCTCAAATCCACCATTTTTACACTTGAACTGTGTGATATTATAGGGAGACTTGTACATGTTGCTGTCTTGGTAAATAGCTATCAAACTATCCTCATTCCCCAGGGCTATGCTGTAGGCAGGGAAGCTTCCAAACTCATAGATCACCTTCCTTTTCTCAATATGCCAGATCTTGTTGACAGTGTTGGCTTTACCTGTCTTGAGACTCACAAAGGCATAATCTCCGGATGCACTTATGGAGAAGTCACTGACCGGATGATCATGGGTAAGTAGGTCCTTAAGCTGACCGGAGCTCATCTCTAGTACCCCAATCTCATCACTGTCCTCACATCGGACATAAGCCAGCTTATTGTCGCCACTCATCTTGATGTCACTGACAGTGGTGGTCAGTCTGTCTAACATGCCAACATGGCCTATAGCATCACCCAGACTCCACACGTGGATAACACTGGCTCCATCCAAATGTGTCACAATCTGTCCTCTCTCTAGGGGCACATATAGGTCCCTAACGATGCCAACCGGGGCTTGAAGTGTGGTCAACAAACGGTTGTTTGCTACATGCCATATGTAAATATTTCTGAAGATGGTTGCTATGACGAATTTGTCGTCGGGTGAGAAGTGAGCAGCAGTATAAGATATCCCAGTGTAGTGAGATTTTGGCAACTTGAATTCCAGGGGAATCTCTGTGGGTCTTGGAAAATGGCACACGATCTTCTCAGCAGAAGCATTGTAAACAACCAGATTGGACTTTCCACGGGCCAAAAGGAGCTCCTGGCTTTGGGAGAGTTGCAAGGCACAGACTTGGTCTCCATGAAAGGAATCTGTCAACACAATCTTGTACACAAAGTTGACGGTTCCTGCTTGTAGGGTCAAGGCATAGACTTTATTCTCCTCGCTGTTGATCATAAAAGCATGTGAACCATCATTGGTGAAGAGCAGTTGAGTGGGTCGGTGGTCCAGGGCCGTGCTGTTCACCTGCTCCATTGTCTCTACATCAAACCCCAACAGGGTCTTGTCCGAGTTACAATAGACGTAACGAGAGTCTGGCGTTAGTTGACACACAGCTCCTCGATGCTCCAGCCCTAGCACCTGGATAAATTTACAGGTTTCAAGGTCAGCCACACACAGGTAACTCTTCTCTGTGGTCACCAGCATGGCCAGGTGGCTGTCACGAACACTCATTTGACCGAGCTTATACTTTTCCTTTGGTTTCATCTGGACCTGGTTCAGTGGTATGAGCTGGCCGAGGAACTTGCCAGTGGAACTGTCATGAACCTTGACTGCTTTTTCTGTTACATGGTCAACTATAGCAACTTTCTGACCATTTGGTGTAATGTACATATCCCCAACAGATGTCAGGATGTCAACTTTGTGTTCCCCAGTACCCAAGTCAAATATTTGAATGCTCTGACTACTTCTCTCTTTGGCACAGATGTATCTTGAATCTTTCCCAACAAGCCCAAATGACACAGGTTTTCCCTGGCATTCTATAGTATATTTCAAAGGACTTCCAGGGACTTGGTGATATGGGAAGTTTGGTATTAGACCACATTGCTCCAGACCCTCGGTGTCACACTCCTCGATCAGCTTCCTAATGTTGGGGTGGGTGGAGTAGTAAGCCAACAATCGCCCACTGATTTCAGGAGCCATGTTGTCAACATTTTTCTCGATGAATGACTGAGCATCTCGGAGAGCTCTTTCAACGAGTGTGGCTTCTACGCCCGGGTTCAGGACAAAGTCAGCTAGGATATGGTCAAGAGACAAAGCTTTTGTTTTGTTGTACAACCAGCTGTAATTGAAAAGCACTAGCTCATTGAGTTCTTTTAATCGGCCTGAGAGGTACAGTTGTCTAGGGACCTGGTCATATTTCCTCTTGTTGAATCTGGTGACCGTGTCGGACACATGGAAAGTGAGAGGTTGGTTGGGTACCAGTCTGTCAGCTGCTGCAATTTGGTCATCACCTTTGCTATTAGATGAACCTGCGGAGTAAGGCTTGGCCACCTTATGCCATGTACCCAGCATGTAGTCCGCCAAACAGGAGTGAATATCTTTACGAATGGCATCATCATTGAGGTACTGCGACTTT
This sequence comes from Urechis unicinctus, assembly GCA_034190875.2. Taxonomy (NCBI): domain Eukaryota; kingdom Metazoa; phylum Annelida; class Polychaeta; order Xenopneusta; family Urechidae; genus Urechis; species Urechis unicinctus. Next base: position 57,173,000 of record CM067350.1, on the reverse strand, counting down.
ACAGCTTCATCAAATAATCGATGAGACCAGAAATACACGTTTATGCCTTCACACTCTTTGCGTACCAGGAAATCACTGATCTCAGATTTCAACCTCAACCATACAAGCGGTGGTAGTCGTCTGATGTGGGGGTTTCCTCCAGAATACACTTCCTCCAGCACTGTGTCATCCAAAGAAAGCAAATCCTCCATCTCACAATCACTCATGCCAGTGGTAGAAGCTGTCAGATATGCCAATGACCTTGAAACTAGCTCTTTCCCATGACCTTTCTCTAACTGGTCAAAAAATGAGTAAATGTACTCTTTGATGGAGCTGGGTGTATTTAATTGTCCGGTGGCCTTGTAGGAAGTCCATGTTCTGACCTCAGTCAACAGTAACTTGACAAACAAAGGGTAAGCACAGCTGGCAAAAGCTTGGGTGGTGATCCTTTTTTGTTGAGGACTCAAACAGCGACTCTCTCTTCTCAACTGACCATTCAGCATCTCCTCACATTGAGATACTGTGAGTGGTCCTATCTCAACAAAGTTGTTGACTTCAAGAGCATGTTTCGTCTTGAATCTCTGAAGGATACCATGAACCTCTGGAGCAGTGGTTACCACTATCTTGACATTCTCCTTGAGAACTTTAGGCATCCAATTGAGATGGTGTGCATTGTACTGGGGAACTAGCAAATTGAGACCGTCCAAAAAGATGACTAAATTTTTATCATCAGGGAATGTTTCCAATGCTTTGAAGAAGTAGTTTTGGAGATCTTTGTACCCAGTAGGTACTTTCTTTGGGTCAGCATCTGTTGTAGTGGCAAGCTGCATGCTTATGTTGTATATGATCTGACGTATGTCATATGACGCCATGGTGAGACCCAGGAATCGAACCACAGCAACAACATCACCCTTGACCCAAGTACACACCTGCAAACATCAACACAAATATGAAATGTTTGTATGTGTCTGTATATATATATATATATATATATATATATATATATATATATATATATATATATATATATATATATATATATATATATATATGCGTGTGTGTGTGTGCAATATTGTTTCTTAATAAATTACTTGATATAAATGTTCACCTCAGAGGCTGCTTTTGCCATTGTTGCAGTTTTGCCACTTCCAGGTTCTCCATACAAGACCAATGGTTTGCTGTCATTACTAACAATGTAGGACTGTATTATGTCCATGACCTCAGCACGACCTACAAAGTCCTCATGTGTCTGCTTCACCATCAGCCAATGTTGAAAGACCTCCTCAACCGCAGGAGGCAACTGTTCTGAAAGCTGACTGTGAGCGGTGCAGTCGATCAGTCGCCTCATATCATCACCGAATGTTTGACAGAGTTCCTGTAGGTAGTTGCAGTGCAGCTCTGCATCAATGCCTTCATCATGCTTCCACAGCACTGTAAATGAATGCTTGTTAGACTCCCCCAACCAGCGAGGCAGCTGCTCATCCTTCAGATCTGTGAGGCGATTTCCACTGGCATTATCTAATTCCAGCTGATTCTCTATATCATTGTAAGTGATGTCCAAATATTTTGCAGCCAGTGGATGGGTTATATAGTTCTTTGCATCAACTATATTCCGCATGTAAACTTGACAGCTTGTTTGCGGGTCATTAGAAAACATAATGCCTTGTCGCAGTTCGTTCTCAAAATCTGAAGTCAATCATGTCCCATTTTACAAAAAGATGAAGTGACCAGGAAATTGAATCATGTAAATGACCAGGAACATGCAGCTATGCTAGTCAGCATCATGTCATATACACATCTTAATATCTGTACAAATAGGAAAACCATTGCAATCCTGGCAATTTGTCCAATCAAGCTTAGTTTGAGACAAACCTGAAATGAGGTACATTTGACCATCTGAATCCACCATGGTGCCCTCGAGGACACAGTATTCTATTCCTCTCTGGATGAGACGCTTCAGGGCCAGGCGGGCATCGTCCCATTTCAGCTCCTTGTCACCTATGATCAGCCTCTGTAATTCACCATTGAACGCGTATGTCACCATGAGTCATTGAAATGCTCGTGGGAAAAACACTTCCCTGAATCCTTAATATTTTTGAAAATGATATCTGTCAAGTCCAACTGGTAAAACAGCTGTGTTTATGGCATCTGTTCAGTTTCTTAGTGTATTTTTGACAGGAAATAAAGGTTAAGTATGGCAAATGGCAGGCCCTACAAGACATCCAAAGCTGGAAATAATTCGATCGAGAAAAAAATGAAATTGACCCGTTTGCTACTCATATGCAAATTTTTGTAAACAAATCTCTGAAAGATGCATTTTTAATGTACACATACATCAATTGGGCTCTTTGGTTTAAGGCTTTCCTTGACTGTATCCATTGTTTGCAGGTTATAGACTGGAGGGATGCTATTGTCATCCTTCTTGTAGAAGTGGTCTAGTAACCAAGCATCTCTTGTCTCACGGTTACGATGGTGTCGTAAGGTGCCACGTAACAACTCAAAGTCAGCGGCAGATATTTTGTCAGGAACTGGCCGGTCACCATAGCGCTGACCAATCATGGCCTGTCAAATATATACAATCATATTAACACTTGAACAAAGCATCAAGCGTCAGGCATTGTTTGCTGGTTTAAAAAATACCCATTTAAAATTACAAATTATATGCCACACTTTTGATGAATTATTAAATCCCAGATCTGTGATAAACAACAATACCCTCAGGTGAGTATGCAGTTATATAACTAGGGTTGACTTACAACAAAATTTGGCCCAACAGAAAGTTTTCGACACTGGAGTATCTCTTGAAGGCACAGTCCTCTTTCTGAACATGTATCGGCCCAGTTCTCTGCCAGGACACCCCAACGAGGGTCTACAATCTGAAAAATAATGGAAACCAGAGCATGTAATCAATCGAAGAAAAAAGTATTTTGACATTTTGAAATATCTATAATGAACCACCATTGGTTGGGCATGTGTCGATTACCTGCAGCTCGAGACCATACTTCTCTCTGCTGTATTCACGCAGGGATGGGTAGACCTTCTCCGTGAGAACTCCTCTCTCTACCACCATGTCTGTACAGCCAAATAAAACAACTGGATAAAACCATCAGACGACATCAGTAAGTATGTACTGCATCAATGTTATTTGGAGATGGGGTTAGAGTGAGTGAGTGAGTGTGGGAGTGAGTGAGCGAGTCAGTTAGCCATAGGGTGAGAGTGAGTGAGTGAGTGAGTGAGTGAGTGAGTGAGTGAGTGAGTGAGTGAGTGAGTGAGTGAGTGAGTGAGTGAGTGAGTGAGTGAGCGAGCGAGTGAGTGAGGAGGAGGATATTGATTCATAAGTTGGTGAATGAGTAGGGTTATGAGGGGTAGTAAGAGGGCACTTGTCAATTGGTCAGTGAGTTGTATATTGAGTTGGCTAGTGAGTGGGTTGATGATCAAATGGACCAGTGTGCACAAGACTATTGAGTTAAGTCAATATGGGGGTGACTGGATCATTGCCTCATTGTTCAAGAAATCCAGAGCCTTATTCAATACAGTAACAGTTGATGTAAAGTGTCTAGTGTAGGGGCTATGCAGACTTAACTGGGGTGGCAAACAGGGCTCATGTTCAAGAGCTATAACGTCAAGACACCCAACAAGAGTCTCCCTAAGTTCATCTGCTTCACTCTAAGGTGACCCAGGACTCTAAGGTGACTGTGTACATAGCTATGATTCCCCCTCTCATGTTGCCCCCAGCAATGTGTAGACAGGGAACACATGGTTGTGACCCCTCAATAAAGTTATTTGAAGTTTGTGGTGCCAGCTATGGATTGCCCTGCTGAATTGTTATAAAGCTGATAGAACATATATAAAAATACCATTCACGTCTGCAGCAATATCTGAAAATTTCCATTTGGCATGAATAGGTTTTTTCCTGAATATGTAAACGTATCCAACATCTGAAGTATTTATCCAGTAAGATATCAAAACAGAGAGATTAACAATATGATAGGAATGTGACAGAGCACCAGCCAGGATAAAATAATCAATACCCTGCATTGGAGGATGTGACATCAATGTTATTCAGTCAAACAAGACGTCTCTGGAGTATACAAAAATGATCAAGTTTACTCCCAACACAAATATATTTGAACTGTATGAAATTGAAAATTTTATGTGTGATCGGACAGCTATGCCCTTACATGCCTTGTCTGTAAGGGCATGTAAAGCATTGTTCAGTAAATATGCATGCCATTGATATAACTTTATAAGTGTCAGTGTAGACCTTTTGCTGATTTAGTCAATGAACAGCCATCTAGCTATTTTTGTTACCCATGAAAAGGATCATACACATAAACGATACAAAGCTTGATTTAAGAGCCCTTTCTTGCCTGTTTTATCATTCATACAATGGGGCTCATTCATATTTTAGTGCAACACTTATAGCCGTGGAGAGATTGCGTGTGAAGCACCGACAAACAACAAGGGCCCACTGGCAACTTAAAAGGGTCGTTCCATGGAACGTCAATAATGTCATCGATTGGGAAGGAAGACTGATTTAAAGTAATCGCTTCTATTAAATGTTAATAACATTGCATTCCATGTCCGAAGATTAATTAATATTAATATAAATATTAAACGACGATAAGAAACATCAAAAGGATAGTACCTGTGGGTGTGCAGCATATGTAAACTCTAATGAGTTTCGATGGCACATCCGGCAGGCTGGTCAGGTCGAAATGTCCAGACAACAACGACTTGTATTCGCTCTGCATGTTGCCTTTCTTGTGTGGATTCCCACGATCCTGAATGACTGTAATTACTTCCAAGATCTTCACTTTCAATCCGCTTTTATCGTTAAATATCTTCAAATGACTTTGTTTAATTGTTCCGATAAATGAGCGCCATGAAAACAGCGAGTGCTAGAGGCACTCGGTCGTCAAGTGCGGGCCCCTGTGCCTGGCAACGCGGACGCTATCGCCGATCACAGCTCTCGAGACTCGCCAACACTCGAAGTGATCACCCACAGCTTGAACTCGGCTGGGCGGACCAGACTCAGGGGCTCCTCGTCCGTAACTGAATGTATTACGTTAACTCCATGTAATGCCATCAAATTAGGCTAAATCCAGAATTCTGGCGACCCCTTTAACTGTCTCTGAGAAATAATGAGGGGGCCAGATTTAAATATAGTTATCGATCGCAGCATCGAGAAATCACTCCATGATCGGAGGAGCCAATGCCGCCCTTACACCTAGAAATATAAGCTGTAGTCCATTTCCCTAGTATGAGTTATGAACAAATATCCCAACCTGGTGAAGACGGTTACATGACAGAGTGATCTATATCGTATATGCTTTGGCTGGGGTTTGAACCAAAGAGCTTACAGCTACGCTAAGAGCAGGCAAAGATACAGATTTGCCGTTCCACTAAATATCAGTAATGGAAAGTCACCTTTCGCTGCTCCTCCACTTGCCTTAATACCAGCACCCGCGCTGTTTACTACTTTCGATCTCTCATATCCGCGCTGTAGATATGATATGTCAGACCGTCAATCATTTAGGGCGAGGTAACTTGTCTACCTACGCTAAAAGGACTCATTCTCCGACCAAATGCGTAAATTTGGAGGCGCGTTCGCCTCGGCCATTAAAATGACTCCATTAAACCAATGCGCATTTGTTGATTTAATGTTAGCGCCATATGGCGGTGGGCGTTCTAGAAACGCTCAATTAGATTGAGCACTTTTAGCGTTTCTATTAACTCTATGGTAAAACTTAACAATAATAATAATAATGTTCAGTGCTTGTTAAGCGTTTTTTCATTGCTGCTCAAATTGCTGTTGCTGGCAATGAAGTCTACAAACACCATCAGCAATGTCTCGATAGTATAGTTGGAACTGAACAGGTGGGACTTGAGTCTGTTTCGTCTCACTCTATTGAGATAGCCTAAACTGAAAATGTACTGCTACCAAAGGTTGTGGTAGTGATTACTGGTGTACATAATAACATCAACTCCCCTGAGTGTATGGGTCTCGCTGGTTTTTAAACTCTGATCATTTACGCAATATATGGTGAAGATAATCCATTCAGAGCTCGGTATGTATGGACGAGAACCTTTATAACTATTCGTGCCTTTAATGGTTACCACTGAATATCTTTCAGGGTCAGTGATATACGAACTGCTATCGGAGAGTGAGGCTGAGGGCCGAATGGAGGATTAACCTCTCATATTAACAGGTCCCAGACAAATACCTTACATAACATAGGTTCACGCTAATTATCAATATTAGGAGACAGGGTCGTGCGCTTGATTATCGCGTGTAGGTGCCATCGCGATAATTATGTTATCGCACGGTCACGCGGGTGATATGGGGAAGGACACTCCGCGTTCTCGTGTTCTTTCCGGGGTTCTTTCCCCATATCACCCACGTGACCATGCGATAACCAATACAAGGCGTTTGTTAGCTTGAAAGTGGCACTCTTGGTACTTGCCGATTACTTCTTTTGCACATGCATATATCTAATTTGTCATCCTGAGTGGCGCTCTAGTGCCTTTGTACTTTCAGATTACTTTTCTTGCACACGCAAAGATCGTATTTTGTCAAGGCATTTGTGATCCAAAGAGTGGCACTCCAAGCGCAACATTATGCAACTGAATGATACACAAAGAAATCATGATGTTGCAGACCATGTATTTGATTGTGCCATATAACCATACCCCTCCACACACACTGACACACGCATAACCCGTTCCCCTCCTCAAACTACGTAGTATTGTTCAGTTAACGAAACTGATTATATGAAAAATAGACGCTCCTTATGAAACGTTATGATAATTCCATTGTCGAGGTTCTGCAGGCGACATAGCGTTTGTCGAGGTGGAGGCTGGATAACCTTTTCCGGTATAGACTACTACATTGCCTCGCAAATGAGTTCAGTTGTCCTTGACAAGATATTATTTATGAACTAATTGTGGGGTATATCATTCAGCTATTATTGTTTTCAGATCATGTATATATCTGCAAAAACAAACTGTCATCGTGAACTTCCTTTGAATTACATGCTAATCTTACGAACTGTATTATCGCTCAATTTTGCATTTTTGGCCGGTTCCATCAAGTTCAGCTAGAAGTGTCTGTGAATGTTCAAATTATATATGGGACACATATTGCAAATTTGAGACAAGCTTGTGACAGTGTAAAATCAATCTATTAATGTTCATTATTGTGTCAATGAATTTCTTTTTCTTCACTGCCGTCACTCAGTTAAGAGATGAGGCTCACACAAGTCCTACTGAAACAGAGTCATAGGTTCCGCCTCAAACAGCTGTGGCGAACCAGGGGATTGATTAAAGATGTCACTCCAACAATTCCAGAATACATAAGGAAAAAAGGTATATTTCTTATCTGTGTTATTAGATGCCATTGCTCTTGGGATTTTCTTTCTAACCAAAATGTAGACCTTAACTTGGTGATGTTATCAATAACCTTGACCTTCTTTTCAAGGTCACAGCCTCAAATTCAGATTCTTTCAACCTGATACATTTTAGAGGCACATTTTGTCAATAAGGCTTGTAGAATGTTATCAAAAGCACATTTTGACATTTGACCCCCGAATCATCATTTTATTGTACAATGTAAACCAAATACGGAATTGAAACTCCTGTTTCCAAGCAATCAGAAGACCTGGATAAATTATTTCAAGCCAAATCTTTATCTGGTGGGACCTTGGATTGGATTAGTTACCCTGGTTTAATTTCAAGGTCATCCTCAAATAAACAATAAATGGAACATTAAGGTGACATATTTGTTAATTTAGCTTGTGGAATGCTGCTTACCAATACAATTTCGCTTCTCTTGTGTGGTTCAGCTACTAGGACAAAGTGACATAATATAAGGTCCCTGTGACCCTTTAAAGTGTGCCATTGAATACTATGTACAGTAAATCTTTAAACATTATGATCAAATTCTGGCACAACATTTAATTTACAATCCTGTCAAAAGCAGCAAAGCTTTGAGGTCTCATGTTTCTGTCTAAAATACTGTGTTGTTCTAAATAAAAGAAGCTCAGTGTTATATGAATTCACTCTCATTGAGGAACTGCACAATTTTCATGATTAAATGCAGTTTCCAATGCAAAAAAAGAAACAACTTTAGTCCAAATATTGTATTTTGAAAAATGTGTCTTACTTCCCCAGCCTTGCTGTGACCCCTGCTTAATATCTCTTAAAATAAATTACTAACTTGCATACCCGATTCATGTGTTGGATCAGCAATATGGTGCAGATATGTAGATTATCCATTTGTGTTTAGGTGTTCCTGTCACCAGTGCCATAGACATTGTGACAGAAAAGCCCAAGTTTGAGAAATATACACCCCCTGTACCAGATGACCCCCGATATCTGGATAGTTTCCCTGCACCCCCAGAGGAACACCCAGATTTTCACAGTCAGCCTGTGTACGAATTCAAATCCACATGCCGATTAACAGAAGGTAACTTGCTGCACTGTCCAAAAATAATATACTGCATTAATTTAGTATTACTGTGACCTCATAGACTTTGAAATGGGCAAAGATCAGTGTATTATAATGGTAGGAGTGAAATGACAGAGGAACTGATAGATGTTTTACTGAATCAATTCTACATATTTGTCTTATCCCAATTTATAAGCTTTTTACATGGATTGTTGTGACAGGACTTCAGCAAGCTTGTGTTTTAACAAAGACACAGACATTTACTGGCTTACCTCCTACTGTAGAAGAATGCATTGGTGAAACAGGTGTACCTGTTCAGGTAGGAATCAGTACATTTCTTCTCCACTTACACCAAACACTACAATTGATTTCAGATCCTTTTATCCTTTATGTTGATTAAACATACTTTTTCTGCAGGACAAACTGATTCCCCGTTACATTATGCAAGCTAACGTATGGGACCCTACCAAAGAGAAACTTCCCAGAAGATATAATGAGTCCATACCCGGGTGGAAATTCAAAGCTGAATTTGGCATCCCACAGGCAAAAATTACGTAGGTTTAGTTTGATCACATTGTTACAGGTGCATATTGTGGTTACTGTATAAAAAAAACTTGATGGCTGTATTATGCCAAATACGTCTTCTGATTACCACAATATATGATTCATGTCTGTAATTTCTATATATTTATCAAATAATTCCTGCTTTGCTTGATCAGTGATCCTTCCATTGATACAAGCAAGTGGTTAAATATCACACCTTTGGTTCTCCATCTTTGTCATTGCCTATGAAGCTTTATCATTATCTTTATTGAGATATCCACTTGAATGGAACTGTTATGTACATAATCATGTGGTGTTAAGTGCACATATACATTTCTTTAAGTACTAATGTGACAGGTCCATTTTGATTCGTCGCTTGGTGCGACTGTGTCAGATGATCGGGGCACGTCACCCCAAATTCCACCCAACACTTGCTGTCAGCCATGACCACCCTGTGTCAGCTCTATTTTCCCATGGTAATACTTTTTTCGGTTTTGATTTATTAACAGCTAATTATCAAACCCCTCCATCAGAATCCTTTTATATGTTAGATCTTTGTCCCCATTATGTAATTCAGGAGAGAGTGCTGACAAGCATATCCGTGTAGAGACCACACTGGATACACTCATCTCCTCAAGTCAGCCACTGCCCGAGTTTGCACCAGAGGAGCTTGTAGATAGCTCTGTGCACCATAAGCTGCCCGACCTCTACCCCGTTGCTCCTACCATCGATCTTGTCAAACAACACATATACAAACCCTACAGCAACACAGGTAATGTTGATTATCATCTAATTATTGTTAAGTGAGTAAATTAGGCTTGACAATAATTTTAAATTGTACAGTGAGTTATTTATTGTGTTTTGGGAAATCTGTTCAGCAAAATTTCATTAATGACCCTATAGTAGGTTTGCTGATTCAATGGTGATATTTCTATTAATTTACTGTGTATGTGCGTATGTGTATTGAAAGGTTGGAGGGATGGCTTCAGTCACCCATACCCTCACTTGCTCTTTGTGCCCTATCACAATGACTGGAGTTTGAAAGAGAACCTGGCTGTGGGTGTCCTCATAGCACATGCCCAAAGCCTGGCCACTGCTCACCAAATCTACGGGGTGAGGGGCTTCCTATTTATCCTTATTTATATATGTTTATCTCAATTTATATAATTTCAAATATCACATTGTATTTTGATAATCTGTGAAGAAGCTTGTCAGTGAGATTCTTTAACTTCTTATATTCCCAGTTATTTCATTTTTATTAATTATATAGAAATTAGAATCATGTAACTTGATCTCTTTTTTGTGTGTGGCTTGACAGTCAGGTGCAGAGAGACTCGCTGCCCCCATTAGTACCCAGTGCGTTCTAACAAATGGCTCAATATTCCACTTCATCTGCTACCAACTCAACACACTTCACACCAACAAAGCAGCAGGCATCAAAAACCAGGCATGGATTGATGCGGACAACCTCCTCTATCGTAAAGTAGAGCCCAAGCGAGCTATGCTGAGGAACACAGTGTATGAAGACTATGATCCACAGGTGTTTGAGAAACTGCTAGCAATGTTTGTCACTGGAGGAGATTTGGGGACGGAGCTTATGCCCGGTGTGAAGCAGGCTCATGGTTGATAATTTGGATTTATTTATTGGGAACAAAGAAGAGCTGGTTGGGCATCGGGGATCTTACTGTGATTCTCTTTACCTGAATCAATCTAATATGTTGATGTCATTCATAAGAAGGTTTCATATAACAAACACATTATTACCTTCTTTGTTTTAATTTATAAATTTTGACTTCAATATAATAGTTAAGTCGCCTCAGGAGAGGCTGAAGTAGCCAGAATAGGGCTACAAAGTGATGTGGTCCTAATCCAATCCAGCCCCACTTTGTGTCTGCAAATGCGAAAAGGTGTGAAAAGAGTCCAGCTGGCTCCTTATTGCATTGCTTTACAAGATAAGGACTTGTGATGCCTTGCAGTTTGTCCTTAAATTTGATTCTAGCTGTTAGAGCCCCTGTGATTCTAACTAATCATGTAAGTTTGATATAAATCTGATTCATAGTCACTGAGACATTGCCTGCCAGACATGACTAGAATGATACAGCAAAAAGATGTTATGGAGCAGGTTAGCACCGTTATCAGCGATGTGATGTCACACTTTGTGGGCTAACATGGTGTGTCATCGGCAATCTGATCTGATGATCGCTTTCCCTATTTTAGTTACGTATATATATATATATATATATATATATATATATATATATATATATATATATATATATATATATCTGTGGGTTAACCTATGATAGTATGCAATTAAAAGTTTAATAGGATTGACCAATCATGGTTTTCAGTGGTTGTCAGCATAAGGTATTACGTTGATTGACTATTGGTTGAAGGACTTTCTCAAAATCGAAAGAATACAGGGTGTTATTAGTTTAGGTCCCTATTCTCTTGAGCCCCCATACCCCTACTGGCACAACTCTCTGGCACAAGGATCTTGGGACAGATAAACCAAAAATTGCGCAATGGCGACTAGGATTCTGACCGCTCGAATCAAAACCGCCATAACAGATTGGCCAATAGGAGCTCGCCTTGCAAACGCGTTTGGCTAAATCCAGAGATCGCCGAATAAACGCTCATTGTTGTTCCGCTATCTTTGTAACGCTGAAGTGAGGGGGCGCCACGCGCGAACGCGGCTCAAGAGCGTTGATATACCAACCATGGAAAATACCGAGCATTGTCTTATTTGGGATGCGGGTTTTTTCCGGTTGGCGCACTTTGCCACATGTATTGCACGCAGACTCTGGGGCGGTGGAGAGCAGCGAACCCATAGAGTCGAGGGATGTAGACTAGGGTGTTATGAGACATGTCACAGTTTTCGCAATAACTGTGAGCTTTATGCAATATGGGAAATGTAATGAGTTTTTTTTATAAATCTTTCATTAAATCCCATAAACAGCCAGCACCTGTGTCAGGATCTGTGTCATGTGAGAGTCAGATTACAACGTTACCGTCACCAAAGGAAATACTTCAAGTTGGTTGCTAAAACAAATATAATTAGCTCAGGATAGATGTTGTTCAATGGAGCTAATTAATTGAACGATTGATCGATGAACCGAATTTTAAATCACAGTTGTATGTGGTTGGTCCATATATACACTTTACCATGGCGTGCTTAAAAAGTACATGCCAAAATTTAATTTAAGATATATATGTGTTATAAACAAAAAAATTGAGACGAGCACCATGGTTTAATGTGATTATCCATCCCAAAGTCGTTCACTCCTTTGTGAGCAAGGAACATTTCTCTGACAAAATACCATGTAAAATAGAAAAACTAAACATACATTATCAGTGGATAACTTTTTATAGCAAATCATCATTTAACTGCAAGGTGTTGGTTAATGGACATTTATTGCAGAAAGGTGAGATGATCACAAAATGACTCGGCTCGGACTTTCCAACAAATAGAAAGGGTTGCAATCGCATTATATTTAATAAGGAGATAATTAACCAATTCTAATCGGGATCAAAACAAAATGATATCCGTCGTGAAAGAATTTACAAATAATTGGATAATACAGTGATTACATTGTGATTGTCTGGCTACGTGGTATATCATCTGGTGGAACAATACAGAATCAGGATCTATCTCCCCATCTGTAATACTCCGAAGACCACTAGGTGGGTTACACCAGACCCAGCGCCACTGAAACATAATAGGAAATATCAATGTTAACGCGGGTGTTAAAATGTGCTTTTGACATTGTTATATACAGTCCCATCCTTAAGGGACAATCGCCAGCTTGGTTAAATCACATTATCTTGCATCGGGTCTCGAAACTACGACCGATATGACAATACACAGATACAGCGGACCGGAAGAATCAATTCAGGGTATGAATTACGAGGCGCATTTGTAACTGAAACAGTCTTCTCTGATAAGATGTAATTCACCCGGCGATTCGAGAATATCTACGATTAAAACGTTATGCTCCTCAACTGACCTTCACAGATGCGAGACCGGATGTCGCTGTCAAGGCCCTGGAGCTCTTGGAAACTTTCCACGTAGAAGAAATCGTCAGAGCTAGTGGCGACATTCTGCACGTCAGGTCTCTGCGCTCGAGCACCCACACCGACTACAATGAGATGAATACCATCTTCTCTGGCTGCCTGTACAAGGGCAGCAACCTCTTCCTCTGGCCAGTTGTCGACGATCAAGACCCCTATTGGTTTGGCACCTACACGCCCTACTGTAGCGGTCTGAGCGAGGATGTGCTCCAATTGCAGATGAAGAGGGACTCCATTGATGCGACACGAGTTCAAAGCGTATCTGAAGCCAAATACAAATACTGCCATGAGTTGAAGTAATATTCCAAAGCAATATTTATCATATTATATGATAAATATACGATACTTGGATAATTATCACACAAAGCCTATTCTCTGTGGACGGGGGTATTTTGTTATACTCTGATATTGAGAGTGAGTCAAGACATCACCATAACTCATCAGTAGGGGCGGATTGAGAATTTCATCGTTAACAACCTTCGACCGGATGTGATGTTCCATTGACGCTATACCTGAACGATTCAGCGTTGTCGCGGTCTCCGATGTTCACACCCCGGTTGGTAACGCAGTTCCGAGGTAGTACACCAACTCGAACTTGAGTGGAACTCAGAGTGAAATTGGAGACCATTTTGTTGACAAATTGTATGGAGTAATCTGTGTCTACGATGCCGGTGTCATCGGGCAGCCCAAAATGGATGTCCAACGCCGCACTGCCCTCACACCCTATACAGAACCAGGAACAGTCTTAGTATGCTTGATGTTTGAGTTGTTATTTTCTGTGGCGTAATCATTTATTTGGGAAAATTATACGATGAATAATAATGCAAATATTGTTGCCACTAACCGCCAATTGATTGAGGTCGAGTGGTAGTCGGAGTGGGGGTGGTAGTGGTTGTAGTTGTAGTAGTCGTGGTAGTCGTAGTGGATGTGGTTGGTGGCTGATGTGTGGTCACTGTAAGAGGAGCGCAGATTACAGAATCGACAATTTCCCGTTTCTATATGCGAATATCTAAATTTAGTATTTCATCAAACAAGTTCAACCTTGCTGTTTTAGCGGAAAAGTCACTCAGATCAAGCTAGTTTTACCTTCGCATGTTTTGATAGCGAGGACGTCCTTGATGTAATTAAGACTATCATAGCTGTTAATCTCTATGACGTCTCCTTCTGAAGAAGCTATCGACCTTAATTCAGACCGGCCAATTCGGTGACCAACACCTATGGCGGTCACGTGGATACCAGCCGCATGGGCCAGAAGAGCCTCTGTCCTTGTGGCTGGTGGAAACTCGGACTCACCGTCCGTGATAACGATGGCTACCTGTAATGGGACAGACAAAGGGGTTATAAGGAGGTTTCATTGATGTTGAAATTTTATGTAATCTGTATAATAACAGCATATCAGGTCTATCATATGTAAATGGGTCTAAGGAACAGTGATTATTTCTGTTTCGGCTTGTGAGCTTATTAAGTCGGACTTGGCTTCACAAAATTCAACCAGTTTATAGTTAATCTGTTACACAAAGTGTGATGCACTGACATGAGGAATTCCGGGTCTTGCAACCCCTGGTGCAAACATCTTAGTGCGCAAGTCACGGAGCGCAATGTCGGTCCTTGTGCCTCCACGGCGCTGTCTAATGCCACTAACTCGCCCTTTGATTTCCTGCTTATTCTCCATCTCACCCAGTGTCATATGAATTTTCGTGCCACTATCGAAAGTCATGAGACCAATATGAATGGCGTCGTTGTCAGTATTAAAAATATCGACCAATGTATTGACGAATTCCATCTGCTTTGTGAAGTGAGGTCCCCAGATTGAGCCGCTCTCGTCCAAAACAAATACAACGTCGGTCTTTTTTCGACCGCAGTCTACAAAAATATACCGATGCAAATTTATTTATTTTTAAGTGACACTTGACAAGTGATTCTGATGTTGTAATGCATTTATAGTAGATTATGTACATTATAGTCAATTTGGTAAGACGTATTTGTCTGATGATATTACGAGTACCGTGTTCCGCTAGATCTTGAAGATCCCGCTCCAAACCGCCTTCCGCGGACGCACCTGCAAAAAAAGTTCTATTAATAGATAAAGGTGATTCAACTGCATTGTTGTTTAATTACTTATGGTCCAATCAATCCAAGCTTGTATATATTGACAAAACTTTTGCATATAAAGTTTATAAATCCCAAACAAAAAAGTAAGCAGCTTAGTTGAGCAGTCCATTCTTAATATCAGTTCGATTTTCTTCTATCATCTTCAGCTGATCGCAATTATATAAAGCTGTCACACATCTATAACGCATAGGAACTTCACCTACATATCAAATTTCCTAGTATCAAAAGCACGCGACAGGTTAATGGATCACATAATCCTTTGTTTCTTGGGCCATTATCATATCTAGCTGCCGCATAAGCGCTTTTATACCACAAAAGGACCAAGAGCGATATAAACAAATTCTCTTGATTGCGTATATCATGAAGCTCTCATCCGACTTATCCTTATGACAAGAATAACGTCACGTCCTCTCTCATCTGGAATACCGTTCATGTCAATCATCTGTAGATGACATTGCTGAGCACTGAATTTCATAAAAACCTTCCACTGGGTTCTCACATATCAATGAACAGCAGTTACGCAAAGTAGCTCTGAGTCGCCCCATACATTATCGACACTTGATCTCAAGGATATATGAACACTAGTGCAACACCACTCTACAAATAGAAGGCACCATCTGCTCGTCTAGCGATGTCCGAGGTAGTGCTTCTTAAACTGTTGAATTTAGTCGCTGGTGAATGAACTTGTATGATGATAATCTTCGGAGTTAAAGGACACTAAAAATGTTAAGAAGCACAGGCGCGTCGCTTGACATTTACGAGTCGAGTGCAAATTAAGTGTAACTGTCACAGACGCTCGGTTTCCGACTGTACACAGGATTCCATGCGCCAATCAGGTACTGTACATGTACAAGTAACACAAAGGCATTTAGTATATACAATATAGCCGCTCGGCGCGCTCAAATAGGGGACTGAGTGACATTTGCAGAGCGTACTGATGTCCATCCTGTGACCCATTTGAAAGCAATTACCAAAATACAATAATGCACATTAGTTCATCCAAGCGACATATATACACGCAAAAAATGAAGTGCGCTCATACACACAACACGGAATTATTATTTAAGGCATTATCACATAACTTATCGATGCTAAATTGCATAGCTTTGATTTCAAATAAAATTTATTCAACTTTTGTGCATGCCTTAAAATACAGAATTCGTAACAAGTTTTAGCTGTGATCCATTAATCGTCTGAGTTTGTCATATATGGGGTACGGAATGTATTCAATCTGGGATTTCCAATGAATTTACCCAGTGACAGTGTTTCACTTATAGTAGGGCCATTGATATGAGGTACATACGAAGACCTTAGATGTACTTTATTTATGCATACAAGCGTTGGAAATAAACTGATATCTCACCGATGAGGACGAGTGCCACCTGAAACGCAATACGTAAATAACACGTGAGAAAATTCGGGTTTCTCTTCACTTAAGGGATCCTGATATAACACCTTATCTCTACATAACTCTCACATACCAGAGATGGTGGCGAGGGGAATTCGAAGTGAAAAATTCGGTATAATAGCATTTTCAACCCTGTGGTGATAAAGCGTAAAAAAAGGAGTCCAATCGGGTGATAACTGTTATTTTTAAACTCCTTATTCAATCCAGTTGCTTATTTTTGAGGGGACGGGCTCAATGAAGCAATTACTGCATTAGTCATGCTGTAAATGATCTATGATTTGGTGTTCCCAACAAATAGAAAGGGTTGCAATAGCATTATATTGAGTAAAGAGACAAAAACGGAAACAACATCCAAACATGCTGAAATTCAAAGAATAAACGTTCTCTTTTTTATTTCAACATTCTGCGTCGACAAGGTTAATTATTCTCTTCGAAAATTCTCTTAAACATTTACATCATTTAGAAGCACATTTTTTCCTTCACTGAAGTTCACTACAAGAACCATAGCAATTTTGGCTCTTATAAACTCAAAGGATAAAACACATGATTATCACCATTATAAAATCAATGCCTCTCAAGAATTTTTTATTATTTACTTACTATGAAACAGCTGAAGTGCTTCCCTTCCATGATTCGCGCCAATCACTAGTCTCTATGACAACGGAGAATCTGCGCGATGTGTTCTGGAGATGAGCTTAGTTTGCTGCCTGCTGCCCGAGAGACATCTACTGTTTAACAAGAGCGAGAGGAATCATTTTATACTGCACTGAGTCCAACCGTCGCCTGCATTCAAGACCAGCCCAGGCGTAAACGTGAAGGACCAATCATAATTTACTGGCAACTTGATAGAACCTGATCGCATCCTGGAGCCCGCGCTGTCGCTTTATGTATTGCCGAGCGATGGACAGATCGTTCTTAGCGCGCACATAACAATTACTGTCTCGTGAAAATAGCAGTTTCCAGATCGTTAAGTCTGTGTGAACTTGTCTTGAAAGTCAATGGTGTAAGACACAGTGCTTAGTACGACTTTTTATCACCAAGTTTACTGACCATTGTCGCCGAGGATCCAGTTAATCCAAGGACCTGATTTATTGGGTTCAAGCAAATACATCGGCATAAAAATAGGGGCAGTGTACAAAAAGCACATGCACTCGCATATTAAAAATTGTATAATGTCATTGTACAGAGGCATTGTTCCGTAACTATGACGTGAGCACCCACTACGCTGATTCCCTAATATTTTTCGTGCAATTGACAGTGATTGAGTCGAGTCCATTGGGTGACGTCGGATATTGCTGTGGCATCTTCATTTAAATTTACTTGACAAAAAGACTGCCCAGGCTGCGGAAGGAAGCATGATTGTATTGATCGGGGTAGTCGAGTAAAATTGTTTGATTCAACTCTCATGTGAATGTAGGCCTGTCCTCCGATTACGATCTTGCCTTTCATCTCGAAATAACAGTGACGAACCACGGATGCGTCCCATGGCTCTCACATTCACAAAGGGTATCAAAAGTGTGTGTTGTTTTCGGTGTACTTGGTGTCAATCGAATTTATGTCTTAACTGTTCACTCAGGTGCTCGGTTCCCGATGACAGGCTTCCGATCACCAAGCGGTCGGATCTTGGTAGGATGTACATATACATATATATATGTATATATATATATATATATATATATATATATATATATATATATATATATATATATATATATATATATATATATATATATATATATATATATATATATATAAATATATATATATATATATATATATATATATATATATACATATATATACATACATATACATATATATACTATATATATATATATATATGTATACATACATATACATACATATATATATGTACACATATATATGTATATATATATACATATATGTATATATATATATGTATGTACATATACATATGCATATGTATATATATGTATATATATATATTATATATAAACATATGTATATATATATATGTATGTATGTATGTATGTATGTATGTATGTATGTATGTATGTATGTATGTATGTATGTATGTATGTATGTATGTATGTATGTATGTATGTATGTATGCATGCATGCATGCATGCATGCATGCATGCATGTATGTATGTATGTATGTATGTATGTATGTATGTATGTATGTATGTATGTATGTATGTATGTATGTATGTATGTATGTATGTATGTATGTATGTATGTATGTATGTATGTATGTATGTATGTATGTATTCCGATAATATAGCATTCGGCATTCTATTTCGTTTTCAAAGGGCTATTATTTCTCGTATTTTTACTAAATATTGTTGCAATAAATAAATGTCTGCGCTCGGTTTATACTCGGCTCCTGAGCGCCTGACCTCGGAAACCGAGCGTCTGTGGGCCAGGATGCTGGTCACGAACTTTAGCCCTACGGTCACATATTCGGTTCAGTTCGCGTCTATCCCGCCTCGACATATCATTTTAATCCGTGTTGGCCGTGCATCTCATAATTTCATGTCCAAACCATCGTTCAGCAGCTTGTAGTACCCATTCCTTTGTCCGATTTAGGATATAGGGCTCCTATAAGTCATGTGAGGTCATTCTTTTGTACGCTCGCCAACAGTCTGAATTGAAACCAGACGGGACCCTGCATCCTACATATATCTTAAGGCATGACTTTATAGCCATTTCTATCTTCTATTATAAACACGTGACACTGTCGCTCAGGGGTATTGACTTGAGTGCCTGTGTCCGCAAATGCTTGTGAGATAGGGGTGGGGGGGGGGGGGGGTGTGATGAGGAGATTAGAGTTATAATGCATAATGCTAACGGCCGTTTAAAATTTGCATTGTTCACCCTTCCTAAAAGTTAAATGGAAACAGTTTATTTCATCTCAGGCGCTCGGTTCTCGGTATCAGGGCTCCGATGCCAGGCTTCGCGCTGAGATCTCTCAAAAACAATATTATGTTATGTAGATCTAAAAGATCGGTGCTTGGTAGCCCCGGTCGAACGGTAAGAAAAACATGTCGACGTGCTCATTGACGATGACACCACTGCAATTGTAATGTTAGTCCATGTCAGCTGAATACATCACTAGTAATCATAGGTGCAAATAGTTTATTACCATCAAAACATGCGATGAAAGCAAATAACTCGCAAGGTTTTATATGTTCAAGGTATCTGATTCGAATTGTCGATTTGTGCATTGCTTTGGGATCGAACATCGTAGGACGTCTACTTAGACGTCCTGTAGGGCTAGGTGCTTGGAAGCCAGACACCAGGAGCTGAGCGAAAGCGCACTACATGCACCGTACCCAGAAGGCTTTTCTGAATCACTTTATTGGTGTCGTGAACGGAAGACGCATACTGACCGGAACGTATTTGCTCCGCAGGAGGCGGTGAGACATGGAATGACATGCTGGTTGTTACCCGGATGCTGTTACAACTGAGTTCATTTCAGTCGCAATAGACAAACAGCTTGATGCCAACCAAATTCCTGTACCAGCACCACGATCCGCAGTTGGTATTGCGGTTGCTGGCATACAAGGTCACGATACGTCTCGTGTTCGCTTATGGCTCTTCTGTCATTTCCAATAGTATAAATCCAGAGTAGATCCGTATAAGTGACAGAATCAACCTTAATGTGAGATCGTGCTGGTATATCAACACGAGCTTGGCCAGGCAGACGTGCTGATTTGCTGATGACAATTGCGCCGCTACCATTGACCTTGTTGGCTCCGTATTATCGCTCCGTTGTCCCTAAGACGGCGGAATTCAAGGTCGACATTAATTGCTATGAGATTGGGCCTTAGCCCTGATCGGACGGTAATATAGTTATATACCAAAACAAGACGTTCTACGTGGATAATTGGGCCACTCCTTTTCATACGAAGCATTAAGCTGTGCTCCATGAGTGTAGCAAGATAACCTAGAGTACAGACCTTTTATTATTCGTGTACAGCACAGTGTATTAGCCCAACAGACCAAGAGTCGATCGGGTGCTCCTTTCAAGAGGGAAGCGTAAGCTTCACTTGGTTCATAAGAGCTACAGTGTATCCTGTAAAGTGTATGGACGACGCCATGTATACACATGGCGATTCATTAATACATAGAACCAACTCTGAATATACGATATAGTTACAAGGAAACACCATCCTTGTTTTGTTCTAGAAGCGAAGAATGTGTTCAATTAAATATTCCTTTACATCCCCAATCATTGTATTTGCGCCATTTATTGAACACACATACGTGAACAATAGTTGATGTACGTGTCATCCAAAAAGTACTCTCATTTCCAGCGATCGAACAATGCATAATGATCGCGAGTTATGACAATTCCCAGAAATGTGATATACAGTACCTGTTTTTATCTTAAAATATCTCTCAATTTCTTGAAACCACATCAGCCCTGTGCGATCACAAAGGTCACAGCTTTCCCATGTCATCGCGATTGTGTGGGTGTAGGTGTTGAGAGATTGTCCAGGATATACGTAATCATATTACGAAGTCACGGCTGTTTTGATTATACATATATGTAAGCAAATGAACCCCTAATATTTTGATCTGAACTTAGGTGCACGTCCACACATAGTTCTGAGAAAGTTGGGATTAGTCTTATCCTATGGCATCCATGGAGTTATTTTAACATTTTGCAGTTCTATAGCATTTGTGAAATGTCAACAGAATCGAACAAAGAATGAACATCGAACTGTTAAATCGATCGCATTCCAAATATAATAAATGGTGTTGTAGAGCATTGCCATTAAGTCTGGCTTATTTACTATAAATATTGCACACGAGGTGTAAACATAAGAAGCCAGATGGGAGGGGAGTTTTATGACTCGAGTGCCCATAGATAAAAAACATGAAATCGATGGAATTAATCCTACAACGGTGATTACAAAATATCGTACCAATGCTAGCAAATAATCTTTTATTTCGATCACTTGGTATTCTGACAACAACGAAATATGCAAACTTATAACCGATCGCTAATAGAACCAGACACTACCAGACAACTGCAGCAAACCAAATGGAGTGGACTTGAATATTTTGCCAAGTTCCGACTAATGCAATTAGTAATCCGTGGTAGTATAATTATGACAAAGGTGAATAAATTGCTTTCTGGAAAATCCATACTTTGGTCGACTATTTGAACATGGAAAACATTCATGCGAAATACAGTTGCGAAATCTAGCTATGTTTATATGTCACACAAATAGCAAGTGGTATATGTGTGGTCGTCCTAACAACGATATTTTTAGTAACAACCAGTAAGACTTTATTGTGCTAATTGTACTTTAAAAAATCTGCAAAGGCAAGTCCCGAATGTTAAGCCAGCGCAGACAGACTGCAAACGACAGGTCTAATTTCCGGGCTACAGGCACTCAAGTCTTGAAATGCCCCTACATCACCACCGCTCGTGTGTAATGAATTGATATACAAACTTACAATAGTGTAAAAATAACTTGAATAGAGATACCATGGAGCAATTAGGGTACTCAATTATGCCTGTCGTCCACGTGCTCATCTTACGCAGTCCTAGAGGAATCCAACTCGGCGTATACCGGTTAAACTGGATCAAGAAATCAGACGCTCGGTTCCCGATTCCAAGCTTCCGAGCGCTGAGTCTCTCCCATGCATACAGAAACCCAATGGGGTTTGCATTGGCCCGGTCGCATCTATCTTCTATGCATTCAGAAACACTGGGCTTTGGACCAATTGATCATGTAAAATACATTGGAACGATAATGTCAGAGCCAAAACGAATTAATGAATATCAATAAATTCGTTTCAGCGCGGACATGCCATGCATTATAAACCGAGTGTTGGACCAATTGATCCAATGCTCACATGGGAGTAGGTTACAGGAGTCCCCAATCCCCCTAGTATATATCCCTGGACTCTGAGGGTTCGCTTCTCTCCACCGCCTCTCCCTTGTGTCACGCCCCGTCTTGGTCGGAGAATGGGTCTAGGCCCGGTGAGGAATTCCTCATCGGACCGTCCCATTCTCCATAAATCGCTTCATTAACGCCAATCGGAAGTTGATCAAATTGGGGTTTTAAGTTGTCGTAGTTTCTGATACAATTTGCACCGAGTCATAAATTGATTTTCGGTGCAGCTCATGTGCTTAACAATCATATATAACGCTAAAAATGATGATCATCGCGATCAATTGCTACATACCGCGCATCTGATCATATAACTACTTATGCCAATTAGTTCCCATATAAGGTCGCAGAATTCGTCAAGGTTGGGCGAATCTATTGTCGTTTTCTGTTGTACTTTTCACTGTTTCATTTCGCATATAATGAGTCATAAACGGATTTTCGAGATAAATAGAGTAATATCAATAAGAAATAGCGCTGCTGGTGATCAATGCAGTCAGTTGCAACGAACCGAACGTGGGGTTCCCTTCGTATGCAAATTAGTATCCAAATAAGGTCACAGCGCTTCTTTTTATCAAGGTTAACGATTTATCTGCGTTAATTATATTTTTCATGTATTACTGTTGTGTATAATATGAGTGACGTATCAAATCATATCATTAACACGCAGTCATCGATGCAGACGACGAAACCCCTAAAGGAATTTGCATAATTGCGGCGTTAATTATGCACAATTCATATCATAATACAATGTCCGAACTCACGGACTTTGCCTGTGCAAAGAAAGTTGTGCCAGTCGGGGTGTGGGAGCTCAGGGGAATAGTCCCTGCTCTTATGCCCGCTATGACGACTTCCCAAATCCCTGCTATGACCCCACCCAAATAAACGCCATTACCCCAAACCAATCCGTACCTTATCCCCACCCTCATCCTTGTTGTGACTTGAACAGAATCCCCGCCGTGACCTCATCCTGATTATGGCCGTGACATCACCGACAATAACCGCTGTGACCCCCACCCCACATCATCCCAGCCATGAACAAAATGAAAAGGTTTTCCACTTCATTTGTATCAGTGTGGTGTGTAATCATAACGTCTTTCTACTGCCACTTCGTGACATCTCCCACCACTGATATATCGAATCACTTTTCACCAATTTCTACAATACCTCCAAATAATAGTCTGATGTCGTCTCTCAAACCAATGGAGACATCTTTGCCACTACCTCCAGTATGCTTTGTTAGAATACTCCAAAAATCTAAGGTTTGACAGTTGACTGAAGTATGCATGCCGGGCATACTTGCATTGCAGTGTTTCGTTTCCAATATTGGTTGATACATAATTTAGATTTAACATCTCCATATATCATACATTCATACATTTAGTCCAACATTCATTTTTCTCTTAAAACCATGCTAGAACCACAAAATACCCAGTAGGGCAGCCAACTACCCGCGTTAACCTCTACCTCATTTTGTGCCACAATATTCGTACACAATTTGGATTTCGGAGGCAAGAGTATCTCTCTTTATAGAAGTAAAAAAGGCACATCCCACGAAATAATTTTTCTTCATTTAAATATTTTAACAACAAACATACATAAGCCCACCCCGATTTTGTCAGCACGCAATGAAAACAGATAACAGACAGGTATCAAAGTGCTTTTATATTACATCTTACAACATATACATACAAAATATTATCTATAAGAAACACATCAGTGGAATGGTCTCCCCAACTCCATCAACATTTTGGAATCAATTTGATTTAAAGGTCCCAAGTTTAACTTCAACTAAATACAATTTAAAAGGACTGTTTGGACCAAGGAATGTTTTGCAATAGAATTCGGGGGCCAGATTTCACAGACTAGAAACAAATGAAATAATCTGAAAACATGCGTTTAAGTTAGATTATCAACAGTTGAGATTGGAATGTGAAGAACATTGAAACCTGTTCAACAACAATAAACAATGAGCATTGTAATAAACTAATGAGACTCATTCACTTTAAATTTCTAAGTGAAAAGACACCCACATATTAATGGTTAAAACCACTTCTTTTCTCGAGACCAATCACACTGGCCAAACAATCATAAATCACAAATTAGTTCTCCATAAAGGCACTTGTTAAAGTATCGTAATAGATACTGCACCCCATACATTCTATAATGCAGCTATTTCTACTGAATCAAAGAGCAGAAATATGAAAGTGATAATTGACCATGATACCATTGCAAAAAAAACAACTCGGCCACATAGTATGAACCTTGATTGAGGACAGGATTTGATCAAGACCCCTTCTCACAAAGCAGGAATGCAGGTTATACTGTGGAAAAAGGAATAAATCATGAATGACGGCCTTGTTAGAAGCCAGCAGTAACGGGAGTACCTTGATATTCCTGGCATGTCATGGACAGAACTAATCATCATCTTTGTCTTTTTTGCCGTGTTTCAGAATACGTGTGAATTCAACATAGTCAAAGTTGCCCTTCTTGATGGGTGCCTCACGGTACATTTCATCAACCTGTAGACCAAGTCAGATCTTTACCACATGGACCATCGGAGAGTTATATGGATCATGCTAATTTATTAAAATTGATCTACGATACATAACATGTAAATAGGACATTTTAACCCATAGAAATATTTACATAAAGTTCAAAAATTCAATAGTGATGTCACATGGAAATATAAAGAAGCTGTACCTTTGTACACCATTGTTTTTCGTAAACTAGGACAAGTTAAACTGTACGCATATCGTTTAAATGATCATAATGTTCAAGAACAAGACAAAAGACAAATGTTTTAAAAGTCTCACTTCTTCGTCAGTAAATCGTTCCCCCATAGTTGTCAACAGTTCTCTCAAATGCTCTTCATGAATATAACCTGTAAAAGTATTGCACACATCATAATTCAGCAATGTTATATGAGCATTATACCATGAGTATAAGCCATATTACAGTTACAAACTTGACTGAAATTAGTTATATGGAAGGAGTTAAGTTTATGCTAGTGCTAAGGCATAATGAGGCTGAATGTCCTTTAAAGGAGCATTACCTTATCAATAATATAATCATTCTTGCATTCACCAATCCCAAAAACTATGAGCTCCCAGTCTGGAGCAGCTCCTTTATCATTAATTAAGCTGGCTGACTAATAAAATTTGTATTCTAATATACACCTGTTGAACTTTAAACAAATAAATTCTGTCCGATCTAATCTATCATTCTGGTTTTAAAAAAATATACCAAGTTATACAAACCAGTGTTTTCAAGATCAAAGCAGGCAAATGCATTCTTTATAACATCTTCTGGGTCAGTACCATTAAGTTTGTCACCAAACATGGTAAGGAACATTGTAAAATTGATGGGTCCAGGGGCTTCACCCATCATGCCATCCAAATAAGCTTCATTTGGATCTTTGCCTTCACATGCAAGGATGGAATCATATCGGGAAATCAGTAATACAATACAGTGGGGAAGGGCAACGATGAATCAAACAGGATTATTTCACTACATAAACATATTCATTTTTTAGATATCCATGCACATTTGTGTCAATAATACGTCAGTAGAAGAAACATTAATTACAAAAATAATTTTGCTCACATGCAGCTTTTAGTTTTAAGGAAATGCAATAAGAGCTGCATATTTAATAGATTTACAATGCATGAACGATACGAAATTCTCACACACAAACATATCATGCATGCAAATACTATATTGGTAGTCACACAGGAAACTTGCATGTTAACGAAAAACAATCACTAGGGCATATTATGGAGGCAGAAAATTACTATTCTGGACAATTTTGCAAATCAAAAAATTACCTAGGGAAGCCAACATGTCATGCAAATCTTCTTTATCAATAAACCCATCCCTGTTTTGATCGATCATGTTGAAGGCTTCTTTAAACTCCTGAATCTGGGCTTGATCAAACATCGCAAAGACATTGGAAGTGGCACGTTGTGCCCGTCTGGTGGTCTTTCCCTTGGTTTTACGACTTGCCATTGTGATCTGCGAAAAATAGGCAACAATTTTCAAAAATGATTACATTACTAACTATGATCACATAACAAAATCAAAACAGTATAATAGAAAACGTATCGATGTGGAAACACACAAATATATATATATTTTATTATATATATATATATATATATATATATATATATATATATGTATATATATATGATATGCGAGTCGGTGTCGACGTTTGTTTTGCTAAGCCTTGGATTTGGTTTGGTCAACACCGTTTGGGTGTGTCACCTGTTAAATAGGCAGCGGCACCTTTATCTGTGTGATGACCCCGGATCCTACATATGGATTCCATTTCTTAAAGTTGTACATTGATCTGAGCGAGGAAGCAAATATTTCTTTGAACGAGAAATGACAGATGCCGAAGTAATTCATGTAGAAACTCTTACCTTATTAAGTCAAGATAAAAACAGTTGGACTGCACAAGAACCCAAATCACTTGTCAAAGCTACTGATCAACCGGATATAAGACGGAAGCTATGATTCATGAGCAGGTCCCAAGCTAAACACCGATTGGTCCAAATACCGATTTTGACAGTGTAATACATCCGTGTGACCAATAAAATCGTGTCTAACAAAGGGCCTTGGTGAGAGCACATCTAAGCCCAACACACCGTGCGCATTGATACTCACCTATCACTGCCAAAGAAAAACATGTGACATATAGATTTTATGAGTAGAAATTCATACATAAACATACCATATGCCGTACGTTTGCGTGCTTGGAAATATTTGGAAAATTAATCCAATAAAATGAATATAATTCAGAGACTCATTTTTGACTCGCACTGCTTCAATATAGAAGGTCTTCGTTATGCGGCTGTCATGAATATATCCGAAAATATCAATGGTGTGTCTACGATGGGTTCTTGTCAGACGGAGATTCTGGTGATTTTTTCACCTTTCAGTTAATTGCATTGTATCGTCAAGAACTTGGCCTCTATATTTAACATCTACTGAAGCTAATCCCGTGGGCGATACAATGGGAAATTGTTTCGGACGGCCAGAAGAACCTAAACCCATCGATGGTGCTGGGACCAGCGTCGGCGGCCCTGTTGGCTCCAAGTCTCCAGACAGTCACAATGGTTCCATCTCTGGTCCTCCGTCCGCTGCAGAAGCGTCATTCACAACAAATAACCCCGTGGTTATGCCTTCTCCAGTGTCACGAACAGAGGCTTCAGCTTCAAGTGGGAAACTCTTTGTAGCCTTGTATGATTATGATGCTCGAACTGACGAAGACCTGAGTTTCAAAAAGGGCGAAATACTGGAAATTATTAATGATACTCAGGGTGATTGGTGGTACGCCAAGTCGAAAACTTCCAAACTAGAGGGCTACATACCTTCCAACTACGTTGCAAAAGTCAAGAGTTTGGAATCCGAACCGTAAGTGTGACAGCTATGATATTTGCCAAGCAGGTTAAATATAACATATATTGCTTTTACTGGTGTAGTCTATCTGCTTATTCTAAGTCAGATGCCACCAAAGCACTTGGCCTGAGGTGAATTCCACACATTAACTTCGTATCGAGTGCTTTGATACTGTTCATTTAGAAAGTTTTCATGGGAATTTGCTCATCTTATTATCAACCAACTGACGAGACATGCTTGTTTTCAATTGAAGTGAATGGACTGTTGGCATTTCCCCTAACACTAACAGCATCCATCCACTCAGCTGATCATTAACCATTCAATGATATTATGGGCACGGAAATGTTGTTTATATAGCCTTTTTACACAAATGCAACATCCGCCTTTCAAAAACTTGATATTGTGTTCTTGCATAAGTTTATCAGAGGTCATGCTTGAGCATCAAAAGTTTGTAGTGTACTGTTTTAGCGCCATGTCACATCATGCATGGCGGGTTGGTAAGATGATTTTTTAACCGTAAATTTACATCTATCTGTCTCTCAAACAATGTCTCACATTCAATGACCTGATATTGTTTAGGTGGTATTTTGGGAAGATTAAGAGAATAGAAGCAGAGAAGAAGCTATTGCAGCCTGAAAATGAGCATGGTGCTTTCCTTATTAGAGACAGTGAGAGCAGAAGAAATGACTTCTCTCTTTCAGGTGAGTGAAAATGTATGAGAAGAGAACACTTGATAGGATATTTCAGGAGGGGTAATTTATCCCCTCACAAATGTTACAAGGGGCAAAATCTGCAAACGAAGGGGTAATAAATTTTTCAGTCACCACAAAACATACATAATCACACAATACCCCCCCTCCAAATATATATATATATATATATATATATATATATATATATATATATATATATATATATATATATATATATATATATATAACAGGGGTAGACACTAACATCCAGCATTCACTTGTCCCGTAGGACAAGTGAAGGCAATTTGTACTTGTGCCATGTGAAACCTACTTGTCCCATAAGACATAGAAGTTCATATGGTATGGTTGTTTTTATTGATATTAGTAACAAAATCTTATGTAAAAAATTTATTGCATTAAAATTATTTATACCCCAATCAGTAAATGTTATGTACCTTTACAATTTCTTTACGGCTTAATGAAAACAAGTTTTCAAAAATATTAAATGGTACAAATCCACCCCTTGTAAATGCAAGATATTCATGGCTTCATTCCTTTTATGGTCATAGCAGTTGAATTTATAAGCTGAAGTCATATTGGCCCTTTAATATATATTTTGTGTCTATTGCGCCATCAGACTCGCAGATTGAAACATTGGTTGTACAACAGTCGGCCAAAACACAACGTGTTGGCTCGCGCGCTCCGTCATCGTAGCGCGGTGCGTAACGCGCCAACGTCACAACGCGCACATGTAGTGTTAAATCAATAGTGCGTTAAAAACATGTCACAAAACTCCTGCAACAAGTTCGACCTTACCTCACTGTCATGACGCTAGCTAGTTATCGAGGCAATGCATATTACGACACGTAACAAGCACAGGGATTTACATTGGCCTGCCGGCCGCTATCTTCTATGTATACATAAAGATAGTGGCCGGCAGCTCAATGTAAATCCCTGTGGTAACAAGTGCCTCTGTTTTTTCGATTCATCGGGTACTGGTAGAATAAAGCAACTTGCGGTTAAACTGTACACGACTGAGTCTTAATTACTAGCATTGAAAGAACTTCACACCCACGAAACTGGCGAATGGATCAGTGCTTTACGGTTACTGATTATTCTGTCTTACACGCTCTGCTGCACATCGAAAGACGCTGAAACCTCAGTCTCAGTGTTTGCTCGAGATAACACTCGCGATCGGCGAAGTAATTAACATGTCCGGTCGGACAAGTACTTGGGACTTTTCACTTGTCCCACAAGCAGAACCACCTGTCCCGGGCAAGCGGACAACCGTTGATGTCTAGCCCTGATATATATATATATATATATATCTGTGCTTCATGTGCAACAAATGATGTGGATCCTGTTACCATTGTTCAGCTGTAAAACACAACATTTACCAAAGGTGAGATTGAATTTCCAAGTAAAAGCTGTTTGATATATGTGCTGATGAAAACACCTCTTGGTACAAGAAAAAACACGAGACTAAGAAAAATGCCTACAAAATTATGATATCATAAAGTTGATTTAAGAAAAATGCACTGACTTGCCTATGTTTGCCGTGAAAGACTTTCCCATAACTTTTGACAGAATCAACGACTCGTCCCTATTGCACCTGATCCAGAAGACCAATAATGAGGTCATCTTCTTGAAGAATTGTGTTTAATCCATGGCCGACACTTCAGGTGACATGAAAGATACTATTCTGAATGTGACCTCAATTATTATTCTATTGGAAGAGAAAGGAAGTGTACATGAGCTGCAAAGCAACCCGGAAGACAACCCGAAAGAAATTATCCTGGCAATCTCTCTCAATGAGATACCTAATGAACTAGGTTCCTACTCAATAGCCAGTGTTGTACAATGTGAAACCAAACAAGAAGACATCCCTTCAGAAGAGACTGATGGTAGAGTGCTGGAAGTGTAAAAGCAACACATCATGGGAGACCCAGCAATGGCACCCCACATGAGGTACTGGACTACCCCTGTAATCCCCTCCTCCTGGATGTGAAGGTTGATAACATTCAGTCTAAGAACAACTCCTACTCCTCCTTCCTTGTGAGTGTGATGAACCTCTTGTAATCATGTCAGATGATTTATAGCCTGTGAACATCCATCGGTGGAAAAATCACAAGAGTGTGCCAAGTCTGATGGTCTTCCCAAACAGATGGAAGATTGCATAGCCCTCTCCTGTCCAACCTTTCTTCTTTGTGAAAATCGAGTGATATTTCTGCCAACTCAACACAGGGTAGAAAGCTACAATTATCATTGATTACCTTAGTCCTAAGATAATCTTGATCTGTGGAAAGACGTGCCATTTTTGAGGATTCCGATGTTGTGTGTGTGCAAGAAACTTGGTTCAGCAGATAGTGTGCAATAGCTTTTTTACACTACTGGTATGTCAAACCACCAACCACAGTACAGGAATAGTTACAAGTCATCCTCCAGGTGGTGTGGCCATTTTTTTGAGAAATAAACTGGATCTAAAACCCATTGATACAGGTCTAAATTTGTGTGCTGCCAATTTTGATCAATTTTGCTTCCAAGTGTTTTGTAATCATTAGTGTCCACTGACCATATCATCAGTGTCCAGTATATGAGGAATGTTTTTTTTTACTAACTTATCCGAAGCAGGTTTTTTTTGGTGTCGGCCATCTTGGAATCTGGTGGTGGCCATTTTTGTTGATACTTATCACAACTTAACGAAGTGTCAAATGAATTT